>JAVUPR010000243.1:7260000-7840000 GCA_036785695.1 Gentiana straminea
ACTATCCATCCAAAAGCTTTCTTATGCTTTTTCAACATTCTAAGTAATTGATCTTCTTGTTGCTCAGTTAAAGATGATGAAATAATAACCGGTAATAGATTATTAGTTTCAAGAATAGCATATTTTAGATTTAAGGGTAACGGTTTCAATTCCAGATTCTTAGGTGGATCTTCCAATGATGGTTTAAGAACTGGTCCTTCTAGTTCTAATTCCAAATACTTATGCCATGATGGTTTAAAAGTAAAACTTCCTTTATCTAGAGAAAGGATTATCTCTTTCATTTCGGTGTCTTTCTCATCTTCCTTATAGATAGACAGAGTTAAGCATTCTTCTAATCTGTCTTCAAAAGTTGGTAACTGATTATCATAGACAGAATGAATATCCTCTATAAAAGAACATGATTCTGGTGATTTATATGGATGGTTCATAGCTTTGAAAATATTAAAAGTAACTTCATCTTCATTGATTCTCAGAATTAATTCTCCTTTCTGGACATCTATTAAAGTTCTTCCTGTAGCTAGAAATGGTCGACCTAAGATAAGTGGCGCTGAATATCCTTCTTCCATTTCCATAACTACAAAATCTACTGGAAAATAGAACTTGTCTACTTTAACCAATACGTCCTCAATAATTCCTTTAGGATATTTAATCGACCTATCTGCCATTTGCAGAGTCATTTCAGTCTTCGTAAGATTTCCTATGCCTAGCTTCTTATAATCCTCATAAGACATGAGATTTATACTAGCTCCAAGATCACATAAGACCTTTTTAAACAAAAATCCTCCAATTTCACATGGAATGGTAAAACTTCCAGGATCTTTCAGTTTAGGTGGTAACTTATCGCAAAATGAGAACATTCTTCATTTAGGCATATATTCTCATATTCCTCTAATTTTTTCTTGTTTGACAGAATATCTTTTAGAAACTTTCCATAAGCAGGCATACTAATTAGAGCTTCGATAACAGGGATATTAACATGAATATGACGAAAAGTATCAAGGAAACGAGCATACTTTTGATCAGTTTTAATCTTTTTAATTTGATCTTTAGGTGGGTAAGGTAAAGATTCTAATTCTACAACCTTTGATCCCAAAGTCATTTTCTCTTTCCTTTTCTCCTTAAACCTTTGAGTATTACTTGATCGCCAAGTATCATGATCTTGAATTTTTTTCTTTTAAAACATTCCCTGAATCAATCTCTTCTTCAGATTCCTTCAGTTCTTCATGTTTTTCATCCTTGTTTTCATTATCCTCTATTCTAACATATTCCTTGAATAAATTCCTTAAATCTTTATCCATGGGGTCTTTCAGAATCCGAGGGATTTTTACCCCTTTCTCACCTTCATTCTCAGGTTCCAAACTTCTATTCCTTTTCAAGAAATTCTCTATAATTTCTTCTTCCTCATCAGTGAATTCAATTTCATCATTTTTTCCATCTAAATCATTTTCTACTTCATTATTCCCGAAGTTTTCTACTCCATTACTACCACAGAGTTTTCTACTTCTCGTAACTACAACATTTACCTCTCTTGGGTTTCTTTCAGTATTGCTTGGTAATCCTCCATGAGGTCTAATGTTATTACGTTCACCTTCCCTACTCAAGTGATCTTCCATATTCCTCAATGAGGCTTCTATCGTTCTCATTCTGGTATCATGTCCACTCATAGATGTTTTCATTGAAGTCATATCTTTAGTGACTGTACCAATAGAAGTCATCATTGTTTCCATATTCTTAGCTTGAGTAGATACTACACCCATCATATTTTCCATTAGTTTTTCCCATTTTTCAACTCCTTCTGCAGGTTGAGTTGAACTTTGAGTTACTGGTATACTTTGAGTGGTATGTTGAGGATAGGATCTAGGTAACGATTGTAAATTCTGATTAGATGTATTTTCTTGATAAACTTGATTATTATTCCTATATGGGACTGGATATGGCGGTTGTCCTTGCTTACTAGGGTTTTTAGACCATCGATAAGTAGGGTGATCTCTTCTAATAGCATTAAACGAGTTTGAGTATGCATTGTTTAAATTCCTATGCTGCTGAAGAAAACTCACCGCCTCTCTTGAATATCCTGTTGGTTCTTCAATCCCTAATGGCATATTATCCTGATTTGAGTATTCAGTTGGTGTACTATTTTCTGAACTTTGGTTTTTGTTTGATTGTAGGCCATCAAATTTCCTACTCAAATTTTCTAAATGTGCTAGAACTTCCGTATTAG
Source organism: Gentiana straminea (assembly GCA_036785695.1). NCBI lineage: Eukaryota > Viridiplantae > Streptophyta > Magnoliopsida > Gentianales > Gentianaceae > Gentiana > Gentiana straminea. The sequence continues at coordinate 7,262,222 of JAVUPR010000243.1, forward strand.
ATGTACATTCTCCTGCAAAAGCTACTTTTCTGGTGCTAGAACCGGTTCCCCACTTTCTGTTATTTTTGGAAATCTTTTCTATAGCATCGTAAACTATTTGAGCTTCACTCATCATTAAAGAACCACCACATGCATGATCTACATCGGCACGTGAATCTTTTCTTAATTTACGACAGAAGAGTTGAATTTGCATATCTAAGGAATAACCATGGTCGGGACAAGCTCTTAATAATTTTTTAAATCTTTCCCAGGCATTCCCAAGTGTTTCTTCAGATCCTTGTCTAAAGTTAGCAACCTCGACTTTTAATTCCAAATTTCGTCCAGGAGTGAAATATTGTTTCAGAAATTTAGTTTGAATCTCCTCCCAACTAGTAAGTGAATGATGTGGAAGAGACATAAACCAATCTCGGGCTCGTCCTTTTAAAGAAAAAGGAAACATAGTCATCCTCGTTAATTCCTTATGAGCACCTTGACTTTTGGCTGTATTGCATAGTTCTTCGAAAAGATAGAGATGATGATGTGGATCTTCATCATCCTCTCCTAGGAATTGGGCTCTTGCGTCAGTTAAACCAAAAAGATGAGATTTAATCTCAAAATTATTTGCTCCTTCATTGGGTAAAAGTATGGGATTATTAGTCTGGTTCTCCTTATGGTTTGATCACAGATAGGTCTCGGGTTTGGTGGGTTATTACGATTATTCTGGTTCCGATTCTGATTATTTCTATTATTATTATTAGGGTTAACAGGGTTCTGTCCATGCCCTAGAGCATGTTCTAGCCCTTGTTCAGGTGTTTCATCACTGATTTCAGCCATTCTCGTATTTCTGTTTGAAGATGATTCGTCAGGATTTCCCCGACTAGTATGACCTCGTTTACTCTCTACTCTTAACTGCCTTTCGTAAGTGTTTATGTCAGGCTTATAAGGAGTGAGTGGGGCCTTACCACTTCTGGTCATCAACTAACGAAAATAGAAAATAACACGAAATTGATAGTAGTAGAAAAAAATTAGTAACTTACCTATAAGGTAAGTACCAACGAAAAATAAAATAGAAATGGGATTAGAAAAGAGTTGACTTATTCTCGAGAATTTTGAGCTAATACAAGTAGTAACCATAGACACAAAAAAAGAAATTAGCGACGTTCCCCGGCAACGGCGCCAGAAATCTGACAGCTGCCTTTCGTAGTGCTAAACCAGTCCTTAACCGACAGTGTATCGGGTCAAACTGTAGTGCTAGTATGGTGAGTCAGAGTGTCGAATCCTCAGGGAACTTGGTAATTCTTTTAAGTGTGGTTAAACACCAAAGAGCGTTATTAACTCGATCTAAATCGCAATTTTATAACACACGATTACTACTATTCTACTTAACATAAAATAAATGCGTAATTTAAAAGTTGTTCTAATATAATATACATAGATATATAAATATATATAGATGTACATAAATTGCAAAATATATATATATATAGATACAAATATATAGATACCAATATATTTTATAGAACTAGACAGATAAGTTTATAGAACTAGCCAAAGTGTATATAATTGATTTATACGATCTTTTCCAGTAACCGGAATGTGCTCGATCTTTCCTTTTATTTTAGGTCCAATTGAGTAAATGAAACGGTGCACTCCTGAGGTTAACAATTCCTCCTCACACGAGCGTATGAAATTTTCATATGTCATTGTCATCAGTTCAATCTCCACAACTACCCCATGCTAATCTCGTTAGTCCGAAGCAGTACCGAGTACAAATCTACCCCGGATAAAAGAGGTTATTCCGTTCGTCAGACGGCCGATGTTATTCAAAAGGCTCCGGTTGTCAGGCGGATCGATTTAACTTTCCGGTGTTAGTTTTAATTAAACCGTTGATTTTAACATTATTATGATCTCGAGCACAATTTAATAAGATCTATCTTTCCCAAGACAAATCTACCCCCGGGTAGGAAATAGGATTCCGTAGTCACGCTTTCGCACGGCCAATTTTACCCTCCGGTTTTTCTATCTTTTATCTCATATCCTAACTTCTCTGGTCAGTTCATCGTTAGGTTATATGGTGCGATTCATCTTGGTTAATTACGTCAATCCGAATATTATCAATACGTTACAAAATAGAAAAAGATTCAATTAACTCAATTTTAGTCAATTTTAATTAGACAGCATTCCTTTACCGAAAAGATCGAAATAAAATGATTACATAACTTTGGCTAGTTATTAGAGTTTGCCTAAAAACATTATAACAACGAAAAAGATAAAAACAACATAAATACTTTAGAAAATTACCCGATACAAATGCTGAATCAGAGTTGTATTCTTCCGGACATTACAACGACTTCAACAACACCGAACTTCTGATAATTTCCCGAGCATTACAACGATACTACGAGATTATTATTTTTGGCTTAAGGCCTATTTACAAAGAATGATTGACATTCTTGGATTTACTTTGATTGTAATTTTTCTGGTTCTTGACTTGATTGGTTTTTGTGGATCTGGCAACTGATTTGCCATTTTGGTTTCCTTTGGATACAGTTGATCTACCATTTGATTTACCTTTGTTGATAGATCCAGTTGTTTTCTTGGAAAACTGATTTATCCTATGTGATACTGGCTTTATTGGTTCAGCAATTTTCTCAGTTTGTGGAAGTTGCTCAGCCTACAAACTTAATACCGAGCTTTGGTACTAGGTTCAGCAGCTTTGCTAGTTCTATCCTTGGAAGATTGTTGTGTATCAAATCCTAAACCCGTCTTGTCTCCATACTCGCTTTCCGATTTGAATCCGAAGAATCGAACTTGATTGAGCAAATGATTCGATTGTTGCCGTCGATGCGATAGATCGATACTGAATCTTTTCTTTATCAGTTTTAGTCAGTTTCAACATTTTTAGTTCAGACTTCAATCTTTCAACTTCAAGAATTAGATTCTCTTTCTCAGCTTTAATTGATTCATAACCAGCTTGAATAGTTACTAGCTAATTCATCAATTCGTCAAGTGTTTCCTCTAATTCTAGATTTTTTGGATTGGAGTCAGCAGTCGAAGAACATGCATTTTGCATGGAAATCTGAGCTGAAGAGTATTTAGAATTGGATTCACATACCTCATTTGGATCTTCCATGTGTGCCATTAAAGCTGTGTCATCTGATAGTCTTTCAGTACCAGCTTCATAATCTGACTCATCTCTAGTAAGGAGTGCTCTTCTACCAACTCTTCTTGGTGGAGTCTTCTTGGTCAGTTCTAGACATTCAGCTTTATAATGTCCAGGTTTCTTGCAGTTGAAACAAAGATATTCATCGTCTTTTCTTTTCTCAGGAGTCCTCTTGATGAACTTCTGAGTGACTGGATGTACACTCTTCATTCTTCGAAGTCGTTCATCATTAGAGCCATATGTTCTTCCATCTCATCCAATTCATGAAGATTGCTTGATGAGTTTTCTTGATTATCATTCAAAGCTGCTGCAAGTGCTGTGGTCTTTGGTTCTTCCAGAGCTTTGATTATTGCAGCTGTACTTGTAAAATCTTCACTGAATTCATAAGCTTTCAAATCTGAGAAGATTTTGAATGAATCCTTTATGTCAAGTCTTCTAGATTCTTCCATATCAGTGACCTTCATTTTCCAGCACATTGGTAATGCCTTCAAGATTCTTGTATTGATAACTTTCTTTGAGTATTCAATCTTGAGAAGATCTAATTCATCCATGATAGCACTGAATCTTGTCTCCATTTGATCAACGGTCTCTCCAAATTTCATCTTGAAATTCTCAAACTTTTGTTTTGCAATAGAAATTTTGTTTTCCTTGATTGAATTTGTTCCTTCACAAACTAGTTGTAGTTTGTCACACATTTCCTTGGCAGTTGTGCATTCTTTCACCTTCAAATACATGTTGCTATCAAGAGTTCTGAGGATAAAGTCCATAGCAACATTGTTGAGATTGTTTCGCTTGCGATCATCACTAGTCCATTCGGATTTGGGCTTTGGAACTCGAATTTGTCTCTCGCCATCAGTTTGCATATGAGTGATCTGTATTGGTCCATCAGTGAGTACATCCATCATTTCATCATGAGTATCCGTTAGAAAATCCTGCATACGACGTTTATATTCATCAAATCTGTCCATGTTGCACATAAGCATTTGTCTTGCATACTGATTGTTATCCATTGTGAGTGAGTGAAGACTGATAGTAAATTAACTGGAACTAAACTTTCAAATGAGAACAACTAGAGGAGATATAGATCAAATGATATCTTGTCAAAGAAACACTGCTCCGATACCAATTGTTGGTCCCTTGGAAAGGCTAACACAAGTTTAGAGGGGGGTGAATAAACTTGTCACCAAAAACTTTCCTAAACTGGATTTTAAACAGATTAAGGTTCAGTTAAAACTTGTGTGGAGTTAAGCTGACTAAATTGAGTTTAAGTCAAACTGACTTAACCAAAACTGAGTCAACCGGCAGCGGATATAATTATAGCCTTTTTCTTGATCTTGTTATTCTTTTATGAAAGCTGAGTGTGGTAAACTGAATTCTGATGAATGTCAGTTTGTGAACTGTGAATTGTATAACAATCAATTATCAAATGTTGTAGATAAATGCTGAGTAAATAAATAAATGCGTAAAGTGAATAAGGCAAATATTATAGAGGTTCCAGGTGGTGTAATCCTATACGTCCTCTCTTCCCCTGTGGTGTGGAGGAAAATTCCACTAGAACTTCTTGAGGTGAACTGTTACAAAAAGTCCTAAACAATAGTCCTTGGCTAATCCCTAGCTTCACTATCTAAACAGTTGTAGAACAGGTAGAATTTCTGCTCTTCAATTGCTTGAACACTGGTCCTTGGAGGGTTGAATTGCCTCTTCACCAGCTACCACCACAAACACAGTCTACCCGACTGCTTATAACAACTGTCCTTGGCAAAACATTCCCGGGTTGCTTCACAGTCTAAACCTTTGATACAGAATCAAAGTTGGGTTGAGAATCAATGAATTGATTCTTGTTTGTGGTTCTTCAAAGTGTCTAATTCTTGATAAATTCTTTGTAGCTTGAACACTTGAAGAAATTCTAGATATGATCTTGTTATAGCGCAGAGATGATAGCAATTCGAATGACTAATGCACTTGCTAATTCTGATTATTCTTAATTAGTGTCTTCTTCTTTTTTTATTCTTGGTAAAGTCCTCTATTTATAGTGTGAGGTCCAACGTTCATTTGGCTTGAATTCAAATTGTATCAACGTCCATCTTGTAACGGATATAATTTCTGACCGTTCTGCTGTGTCAGTATTTCATCCAATAGAATTGCTTCATTTACAACGTTCGACTGTACTATCGGCTTGTTGGATGACTGACATGTAAAACTGAGTTTCCTTATCAGTTTCATACTGATTTTATCACTTGTCAGTTTCTTGACTGACTTGAAGCGTTAACTGAGATTTTACTCTTCTTCAAATATCAGTACTCCAGTTTTTCATCGATTATAATTGACTTAATAAGAGTACACCATGAATCATTATCTTCTAAGAATTCATTGTCCTTATGATTCTTAGGTCTTCATACAAGATTCATAAAGTCAGTTCAGGTCACCACAATCTTGCCTGAACTCTAACTTTACAGTCTCGACATATAATCCTCATAACTGAGTTTGAACCCTCAGTTCTTCAATCTTCAATAACTGAGTCTATGACCCTCAGTTCTTCATCTTCTAGATAAGGCAACTGAGTCTGTGTCCCTCAGCGAACTTACCTTCTTCAATTTAATGTAGGAGTATTCTAAGTCAGTTTGATGGTTTCCAGTTTTCTAAATATCTTCCAGTTTTTCAGTTTTACGACACACTAACAATTACAGTGCTTGTCTGATGCAACCTATACAAATATCAGACTCTAGTAAAACCTAAAAATTCAGTTCTAGACATCTTTTAGCTTTTCACTATAACAGCTAGCTTTAGCACTTCATCAATGGGGTTAAGATAATATTCTGACTAAATATGATGAATTATCATCAAAACATAAATTTTATTTCCAACAATATCTAATATGGAATTTATTCAACCTTTGTTCTTTGGAACTCGGTTAAGTATAAGGGCACTATCCCGAAACGGGTAAGGGATACTTCGCATGGCTTGCGTCACACCTTTATCATATAAAGTGTTGTTTCCATTTTAGGAACACAATCTAATTGCGTATCCCAAAGATGGTAATCTTCAAGGGAGAATCTGATTCTATTTCATACAACTTCTGAAACACCCTTCAGATATTAATTGCTTCAATCCAATTGAAGATTAATTCCTAAGTAGCTCATCAATCTCATATTCGTACTAGCTCGAACTTTTCGGGCTTTCTGAATTATGCACTTCACTGAGTATATTCAACTATTTCGAAAAATAGTTATAAAGATTAACAAACAATTATTTGTGGCATTAATTGTCATAAGCCAACAGACATCGGTATGTTTAGGCTTTAGACAATTTTTCTAGAATTTATAACCTTTTCTTAAAAGGGTATTGTAGTCATCTTTAGATAAGATACGTATTACCCACGTGATTCACAATCACATGGTTCAGACGTCATCAGAATGACATCTGATCACACGATCCCCCTCCATAGAGACTATGTCCAGAACGACCACCAATATCAAGGATAACAATCATACTAATATTTAGTTGAGATTTCATCACATATGTCAACTATATAGTGACAACAATCTAATATAGTAGATTCAGTGACCTTTCAACTTTATCGGAATAATATTTATTCTTTACAATTGAATATGTCTACTAAATCCTAACAAGCAACTGAAAAACATGAACATAATAACATTTTTTAGTTCCTTATCAGTTTACTAAATCCAGAATATGGTAAGTGTCACAACGTTTGCTTCACCTTCCATATCTTCATTTAATATTTCTAATTTAATCACACTCGTAGGATATCATATATCTTAGAGTCGACTTTGAACTTAGAGAGATTCATCTCAACTCACTTTCCTACAATAGAGACTTTAATAAGTTCTCTATTTAAGCACATGCCCTAACTTCCTTTTTAATCCTTCAAGCACTTGTAAATATTTCTTAGTCTAATCTTCATAAGACTTAAGAAAGATCACAAGAGCTATGTCTTTGATTTCTTTTCATAAAGAAAATCTAAAGTTTATCAAATAGTTTATTTAACCTTTTAAATCGTATTCAAAACATTAACTACTTAATTAACCTTTAAGCAATGATAGAATTAAGTAGATACTTAAATCTTACAATTTTGAAAACAACCTTTCCAAAATTAGATGTGGTCATTCTTATCCAACGTTTGAATTAATTGTCATCGTATGACTGAATGATCATCTTAGATCGTATCCAATATATGACTAATTCGTTGAAACTTATTTCAAATGATTTAATCATATCATGAGCTTCCTCTTTCATTAATAATTAAAGTCTTGGAGCACTGCATCAATTATGTAGTCTCCTTGTCTCTAACTACTATAACGGGGTTGCTCGTGTCATCGCTTATTTAAAAGGATTAAAATTACTTAACCATATTCGTGAACGTTTCTCAAAAGGTAACAGTCATAATTTGGTTTTACTAATCGAGAATAAAACATAAATATAAAGTTTGCTAAAACTACAACAAAAATTGAAAATAAAAGAGTGTTGTTGTTTATACACGCAAAATCAAAAATGGTCTTTTGATTTATGATTTTGCTCCCACTAGTCAACTACTCCCAATTGATTTTCAAGAATCTTTCAAAATCCTTTAGTGGCCAAGATCTCATCTGGTTACCCCGATTCCCGACGAGGGCCGATCAACCAAAATAATTCGAAAGGTATGTAACACTTTCCAATCACATCACTATGTGACTCTTGGTGGTTGACTAGTCAACTCTTTGACAATTCACATCTTTATGTGGTAGTCAACCCATTGCCTCTAGAATAAGACGGTCCTGACGAAGGCCAATCACCGCAATAATCTAGTCAAGTCATAACCCAATATTCGCGAGATCTCATACGATCATATCTCAATAACGACGATATACCCGTGGTAGGTCAACTCCCGACGAGGGCCGATCAGTTGGATCCGAAAAAAGGCTCTTCACCGTCGCTATAATATTGGGAGACAATATTTCGACTTGATTTTTGTTGTGGAAGTATTTACGTAAATTAATTCACTTAATTAATTTAATTACGGTCTCATCAAATATATCTATCTCTATAGAAATACATCCTACATATTTATCTAGATCATGCCTAGTCATGCATCTATCGTATCATATAAAATAAATACAAGCACAAAATAAATAAATGCGTAAAGTAACCGGTATGATCATGGACTTTTCTTAGGTGCGGTTTCGAATACAAACTGACGAAACCGCGGGTCACAATCTAAGGGTAGCTGCAACCGCCAATAAGATCTTTAATGCGCCATCTCCAATAGGATATTTATTCTTCTTTCTTTGGTCTCCATCTTATGATCCATTCTTGTTACATTTAATTCTATCTAATAAAATAAATACACCCGCCGCACACGGGAATGGGATAAATGCAGAAAATAAACTAGGTCACGTTCTTCATAACGGCCTATGACAATTTTTAAACAAACAGAAAAATTAAATCATTCACATCTATCCTATCGGTCGAGTCCATGTTCAATCGGGGTCCATATAATCATATTATATCTACTATATCTAATCCATACAATAACATCTTATGAAAAAGATAAAATTAAAATTTAACTACTTGCGTCTTAATTAATCAATTAACATTTAATCTATTAAATAATTTTATCCAATCAATTAACTAATTAAGATTTAATTAATTAAATGATCTTAATTAAAATTAACGATTAATTTTAAACGATTTTAATTTTAATTTTAATTAATTAGAACTATTCCAAAAATAAAACAAAATTAAAATTAGGTCTCTTTTGTTTCTTTCCTTTTGATTCCTAATCAAAAGGGATGTATTTGATTTCCTAAACCAAAAGGCATCTCCCTTGGCCCTTTCCAAAATCAAATATTTTGAAAAGTGCTAGGCCTATTCCAAACAAAATTTGGAAAAGCCAATATTTGGAAAGGGCCTAGGCCTATTCCAAACAAAGTTTGGAAATGCCATTATTATTTTAATGCCATATGGCATCCCAATGACCCAAACTATTTGAACCATTAGTTAGCCATATGACACAACTAAACAAAAGAGATATTAATCACAACTATTAACCATATAGAAACACAAAATACACAAAACAAAAATTTGGAGATCTGCCAGCATTGACCGGTCAACCGACGCCGGTAGAAGGTTGCCCTGCCGCTGCCGCCAGTCGGCCGAGCACCACCCAATCCTTTTTTTTTGTTTTCGTGTATCGTTTTGCGAATAAAAAAATTTTCATCTTTTAATTATGTGATTTAAACGATAAAATTAACTACGCAAAATAACATGCTTATTGCTTAAGCTCGAAGTTCACTCTGATACCACTGTTAGGAAATCTACGTGGGAACGCAGCGGAATTCAAAAATGTATTTCCTTTAACCATGATCGACTTCGTTTAAGCAATAAACAAATAAGCTAGTAGACGATGGTTACCTTGGTTGTTCTAAAAGATCGACGCTTTGACCATCTAAGGAGAGTAGTTGTGCACGGAGCCGCCCAAGCGTTCGGCCTCTACCGCTAGTCCACACGAACAACCTGCCGGGATCCACCACTGGATTGCTACTAGAAAAACTCGGCTGCTAGACCGACCTTTTCTCTCTCTCAAAACTCTCTCGTAAGAAACTCTCTGTTTTTCACAAGAATTCTGAACTCTTGGAATTATGGTGTACCAAAAAGCTTGACACTCACCTCCTATTTATAGTGGATGGGGCGCCCCTATTAGAGTAGAGAGGAAGAAAACATTTTACAAGTTAAATAAGGAAAATATATTTGATTGATTTATCTAATTAATATTCAATATCTTATATTAAATATTTCAAATATATTGTCAATATCTTATATTGACTATATTTATCTTATTACCATAAATCTATTTTTCCAAAATCAATTAATATCTAATATTAAAATTATGGTAATCTTATTAATTAAATTGCACAATCCAAGTGTATCTTAATACACCAAAATATGGCGCCACATGTATATATCAATACACATATATTTAATCAACTTGATCAACTAGTTAGCCAATATTTACGTGTGTCATACACACACAAATTTTCGGCCACCATTATAATATATATATATATATATATATATATATATATATATATATATATATATATATATATATATATACATATATATATAATAAATCAATATAATTAATATCTTGTATTATATTTATTCATAATAAATAAATACCACCATATTAATTTACCACTATACCCTTTATAGTCATGAGATAAAACTTTCCTTATTCGGTTATCATCTATAACCACATTTTAATCCAGCTAGATGTTGATATGTGTGTGACCCGATAGGCTTCAGAATATGTTGGTCGTAGACACAAAGTACATTTTACGAAAATGCCCTTCATGCCTAACGATCACGGGATAGCGTCTAGCAACACACCGTGACCCCCAATCATCGGAAGAGTCAAATGCAATGACTACTACCTTTCATATGAAACAGTTACCGTGTAACTTACAATCCTATCGCTGTAATAATATACAATCGTTAGTCAAGTGTCAAAACATCAACGACCGTATCTTATAATCTGGATATCAAGCTCTCTCGAAGTAACTCATTTACTTCCACTTTGCAAAGATTCACGAGAGTAAGACATTCCTTATAAGAAGGCCCTTTCGGATATTCACCCTACTTATAGGGTACGCGATTTCCAGATGACCAAACATGTATACTCCGCATGCTTCAGTATCACACCCAATCACTACCGCATGATCGCCCCATGGCTAGGGGAAACCTCAATAGTGTCAAAGCATGACAATACACACCGTGATGCCATGTAGACTCTGGTCCAAAGGATAATTACACAACAGCCACATAGTGTGACACTTAACGGTGTAAGTGGGTCAGTCCAACGTACGCATTCTCTAATACACGGCCACCACTACAACAAAACAGGCCTTTGGCGACACTTTCTTTGTGGCAGTTTCATAAATGCTGTAAATTTTCCGGCATAAGTTACTAATTGCCGTAAAAGTATGGCGTTTTGGCGACATATTATTTTGTGCCACGCATTTCCGACATTTAACCGGCAATCATTGTTTACGCCACAAATTTCTGGCATTTTTTGTGGCGTATTACTGTTATGTCGTATAGAATACGTCACTTTTATGACACTCAGTATATATGTCATAAATTTTATGACAATGTCGTGGCATTTAAACAAAATGCCATCAAATGCACGACATTTCTCAAACTTCCACTTGTTATTCATTGAAAAAACGACACTAGCTATGGTGTTGTTGTATTTTGCAATAATATAAAGCGTTTTCATAACACTATCTCAAAATGGGCTATAAAATTAAAAAAAAAATTGTCATAAGAATTAATATGTACCTTATCATGGTATTTCATCATAAATTCATACAAAACACACGCATAAATAAATCATAACTATATACATCTTCAAATATCATATATAAATACCATAAGAAGATGGCCAAAAACCAGTGGCGGATCCTGGAATTTATTCCAGTAGTGTCACCGGAGTCTAAAACTACATCTTTTATCCAAACTAAATTCCAGTGGGGTCACCGGAGTCTAAAACATTAATTTTTATCGACAAAATGACATTTTTTAACAACAAAACTAGATCGTTTTAATACTATTTTTTTTTTAAATCCAGTGGGGTCATGTGACCCCCCCTGGGGCACGTGGATCCGCCACTGCCAAAAACCCATCTACTAAGATACGTCGATAGAATTTTCTCTTATAAAGGTGTATGCTAGTGCATTTGTGTAAATGAAAATAGGGGTTATAGTTGGGCAAGTGGATCACTGTTGGGTTGTTAGCGTGTGTTCAACGGATGCGATGTAATCGATCGACTTCGTCTCAGTTATGGTTGTAAGTTAACCAAGCTACTCATACTCGACTCGTAGAGAAGTTTGACTCGATTCAGTATTTTTTTGAGTTTGAGCTCGAGTCATGAAACTCGAGTAGTTAACCGAGCCGGTTTTGAGCTTCAAGCTATAGTAACAAAGTAGCTCACTAGGTAATCGAGCTACATTAATAAATATTTGATTAATTATATTTATAAAATTTATTATTAAATAACATTACATGTAAAGCAATAATTATTACCTAAGTCGAACTCGATCTTGTCATATTTTATGAAAATTAAATAAATTCTAAATGATAATCGAGTTAATGAGCCGAATCTAATTAAATCAAGTACTTAACGCGTCAAGTTCGATCATTCTTTTTTATAGCTCGATTGAACTTAAGTCGAGTTTCGAACCCAGGATTTATTAGTCGAGCCCGGGATTATAAAATCATAGAGTTATTCCTTCAACTTTACGTAATTACACTTTTTATTTCATAATAAATATTTATAATATACTTAAAACACTCGCAACTAAACCCCAGAAAATTAAAAAATCATAGAGTTATTCATTAAACTTTCTGTAATTTGTAGACAATACATCATATCACTACACTTTTTTATTTCATAATTTTAAAAGATACTAAAAACAATTTTTAAAAGATACTAAAAACACTCACAGCCATTAAATAGTGTTGGTCTAATTTTACAACGTATTTCATCAATAAAATCCATCCATATATATATTAGTAGCCATAAAAAAAATATAAGTATAGTAACAGGATATATATATATATATATATATATATATATATATATATATATATATATATATATATATATATTAACAGCCCTTCAGCTTGTGCTTTCATACCAAGTATTTAAAATGCACCTTAAAAAAAGACGACACGGAGCAAAATTTCAATAGTAAAAACAATCTGAAATGTCAGGCGACCTAATACAACGACGACAATGAAATAAAAACCAAAGAAGACGATAAAGCAATAAAAAAACCAAAGAAATATTGACCAAAATGAAAACATATCACTGATCCTCGTCATCTTCACTGGATTCATCATAATTATTTTCACTTGAAAATTGGTCATCATCCTCGTCAACATCCACGTCAAAATGGTAATTGTGGATTTATTGTGGTAATTGTGGATTTTTTTTCCAGGGAACCGGAGTTGGATCGCAAGTAATCTTTGGAGATAAAAATTGGGTGTCTGCGCAAAAAGATGAGGGTAATATCATGAAATTGTGTTTTGTGGATTTTAAGGTTTTTTTTTTTAAAGAATTGAATTGCTAATGGGAACTTATTATTTAGGTTTTCAGACGTTTGAAATCTTTGGTGCTCTAAGTGTGCACGTAGTCCTTTCAGAAAAAAAGTGTGAATGTAGTTTTTTTTTTTTTTTTTTTTTTATTTTTAAACTAAACAAATTTTTTTTAAAAATAAATACTTTCTTTACTAATGCACTTCAAGCAATTTTTATTACTCATAATTCAACGTCTTTCAAAAAAAAGAACTTTAGAATATTTCTTCAAAAAAAAAAATTTAAATATTGTCATGGTTATATATTTGATAACATTAATGTTGTTCTTCTAAAAAAAAAGTTGTTATTCTTTATAGAAGTTATTACACATATATTGACAATAACGATTATAACTTGTTATATTGGTCCTAATATATATATATATATTTATTTATTTATAAAAGTACGTGGGCACCATATCCTAAGTCAAAACACTAATTCACGTGACCGTGACCAAACCGTGATTTGAACTGTAGCGAACCGTGACCGAACCGTCGGTTCATGAATCAACCATTCATGAACATGTGGTTCACCCATGAAAACCGTCAAAATGGCGCTTCAGTCAATATTTTACTATAGTTGATATTTATATCTTTAAAATACCAATATGACAGACAATAAATCATTTATTCTTTATCCCCTTCTAACCCCCTGTATAAACCATACTTATACATCTTCATTTTTGGGATATTATCTTAAGTACAATTTGATTAGTTATTTTTTTTTTAAAAACAAATTTTAAGTGTGCAAAAATTTTAGTTGACCAATGATCTGAAACGTGATTGACGATGTTGGAAATCGTCGGGTAATAAATCATGGGCTGGTTTATCCTAGTGGCAACTAGCTCAAGGTTGAACCCTAAAAAAGATGTGAAGGGGGGGGGGGGGGGGTGTTTAGTGGTGGTTTAGACTGGAGTTGAGATGTTGTACCTCAAGCTGCCTACGTATCCTATGAGCCAGGAATCAAGTCATCGTAATCCTTAGGGATTGTTTATATAGAGGGGCTTGTGCCCTAGGCCTGCATGGGCCGTGTCCTTGTTGGACTGTGATATCGTGTTCCCTAAGGAATAGATAATTACGTTTTAATCCCCTTAATTATACGAGATAATCTCGGTGGTTTGAATTTCGGATAACAGCCTTTATGGCCAATGATTCTTTACATGTTTATCTGATTAATTATGCATGTGGGAGATTTAGTCCGAGATAGACTTAAGACGACCTGTGAGGTCCAGGCTGGGTCAGCGGATTCCTTACGCTTTGGCTGACCTGTAGAGGCCGGGGAGGGTGGCCAAGCTGGGTTCAGATCGGATTCTTGGAGTGTCTAACCCTTAAGTTGTTCTATCTTCATGTATGGTTGAATCACAGTGGGGATGACATTCGGCGAGGTGCTAATCCGACCTCCGTCATTGATATATATCGTATCAAACCATGACCGAACCGTCTGTTCATGAACCGTCAGGTCACCAACCAAAACTGCATGGCGGTTTAGTGGTTGTATAAGCATGTTTGATGTTTATTTCGTTGATATACATGATATACTTCTTTAAAGTGGCTTCGCACCTCTGACGAGCCCGGATCCCACTCATCTTTAGGGAATTATCAAGGACTCCAAAACACACGCATTCTTTTTAACCCATTTTATAAAATTTGACTATAATTCATATTTACTATAATTTGATGACTAAATACCAACATGATGTTAATTGAAGTTCAATTCGATTACAAACACCAAACTATTCCAAGTTCGATTCGATTAATTACTCATAAAAGAAAGTGTTTTCAAGTGTGTGGAAGAAAATTACTTGATGAAAGAATTGAACTTGAAGTTTCACCGTATCAAACCTTTGGTTCATGAACCGCTATTTAGTATGAAGCCATTGGGCACCTGACCAAAACCGTCAAATTGACGGTTCAATCAATTGTTGAACCATGAGCTAAAGATCTGACAGTGGCCAGATGCACGAGAAAGATTGTTGGAATCGGAAGGGCTTGTATATTGTATCCAAGCCAAAAAAGGAAACAATAAACATATAGCGTAAGCAATGTAAACTTTACCAATGCAAGTAGACGTGAATTTCTCTAAAAAAAAGTAGACGAAAATTAATGTGGTGAGGCCTTATAGAAGATGGAAATCGCAAAGGATGCTGCTTGGATTCATAGCAAAGAAAAGGGGAAGATAAAACATGTGGGGATAAGAGCTTTTTAGTCGATGAACAAAGACTAGGGATGTCATTGAGTTCATACTTTTTAAGGCTCGAGCTCGACTAAAAAAACTCGGACTCAAAACTCGGCTTGAGCTCGATCGAGCCTTAGAAAGGAAAAAAAATCTAACTTGACTCATTAATTACTTGATATATATATACACAGGGGCGGACCCACGTGCCCTGGGGGGGGGGGGCACGTGACCCCACTGAATTTTTAATTTTTTTTTAAAGTATTAAAACTATGTAGTTTTGTTGTTAAAAAGTGTCATTTTGTCGATAAAAATTGATGTTTTAGACCCCGGTGACCCCACATTTGGAATTTTTTTTTGGATAGAAGATGTAGTTTCGGACTCGGACCCCATTTGGAATTTATTCCCGATCCGCCATATATATATATATATATATATATATATATATATATATATATATAGTTAGATAACAAGTTATAATCGTCATTGCTAATTAAAGTGTAATAATTTTATAAAGGGCAACAGCGTAATATTATCAATTATATAATGACGACAGTATTTTCATAGAATAAGTGTTTTTATAATGAACAGTCACATTATTATGCATAAGTTTCTTAATATGACATCATGAATTGTGTTGAATAAAAAAATAAATAAACATTTATTCAACAACAAAAATACCTTGAAGAGTATTAGTACCCCAAAAAAAAACACGTACATTAAATTAAAAAAAAACAAAAAAAACAAACACGTACTGGAAAATAAAACGTGCTTTTACCCACAGAATATTTCCCACGTACCTTTTTTTTAGCGCCATTTTTTCCAACTGATTTTTTTTTGAGCGAAATTTTCCCACCAGATTATTCACGCATTTTTTAATTTTTATCCTTCAAAACTTTTTTTGAAAGTTTATCCTCCAAAACATAAAACACAAGATCTCATTAATAATTAAACTCCTTAAAAGTGATTAAATAAATTCAAATTGCCAATGATAACTGCACTGTGGTCGAAAAAAATATTTAAAAAAATATCGATAAACCCAATTTCCCCAAATCACGATACACACATTATCACCTTTTACATTCCCCATCAAAACACTGTTTTCCTATAATAAAAATAAATCCACTAAAAAAGTCCACAATAATCTTGTTGCATATAACATGGAAATCAAGTATGCCCCTTCTCAAATCCTTGAAAACTAATATCGTGAAGGTGAGGACTGCAATTTTTTTTCAAGTGGCTGAATTACAATTCTTACTCCCATCAAGGTAAGTTATTTTTGTTTAAATTGATTTCACCTTTGATTCATTGTATATTAGAAGATTAGAGAAAATACATTAGATTTTTGTCATTTTTAAAGTTGAATCCATGTTCTCAAAAAAAAAAAAAGTTGAATCCATGAAATTTTTTATGAATCAGTGCATTTTTTTCTCAAACGGATCATCTGGATACGATATGATTATCTTAAATATGCATACAAATAATGCACTTTTATAATTTTAAGTCTGCAAGAAGACCATCTCATTACGTTCTATTCATGTCTCTTGTACCAAACGAGAGGACTCCAGAGCTTTAGTCGAGTTCTGCCGTTCTTGCGAATTAGTATTTATTATTGCCTTACTGCTTTGGGTTGGGGGAATAAGTCTCATAATGCTATATGATGATAAAAGGGTCTTGATTTAATCTTTTTGTTGAGTTAAGTATATGAGGACAACGAAGGTTGAAGGAATTACAAAGACCTTGAAAAAAAGGAAAAGAAAATGCTGCTGACTGAATCGATTTATTAAGTGTTCCCATTTATTGGAGTCTTTATAAATCTTAAAAAAAATTACGATTTTCGGAAAGTGACCTTCTACTCCTTCCGTTGTGATAACCTATACATCAAATTAAGAGGTTTGATATATAAAGTGGCTTTTTAATTAATTCTTAATTGCCAAGTGCGTACAAGACTACAACTGATTCTTCTTACAGGTTATTATGGCTCCAAAGCAAACAAATACCACCCAGATGCACCAAACCATTAACAAGTCAAAAGAAGACCCGAAAAAAGTTGCAAATAAATACGTCCGTCCAAAGTTTGGTAATATCTTCCAAGAAATCATTGACAAGGATTCTGAAGGTGGCTCACATTCAGAAGCTGGTTCAGATTCAGAAACTGATTCATATTATGAATCTTGTTCATTTTCGAGCGAGACAGAAGATTCAGATGAAGAAAGTTTTCATGATGAAGAATTACAAAATGAAGATGGTATTGACGTTAGCGTCTTTATTCTATATTGTACGCATATGTTTTTATGAATGTATCATTTCCTTACATTTAGTTCATTGATGTGTTTTTAATTTAAGGTTTTGATGAGTCTTCCGACAAAAATGGTAGAGGAGAAGCTCGAATCGCTGAGGATTGGGCTACAGAAGGGAAAATCCATGAACTAGAGCTAGATGAACATAATCAAGTTATTGGAGAAAACGCTGCACCATTTGGAACCTATTTAGGAATCATAGCTAAGGATGGAAATAGGTTGCCCTTGACATATCATGATTGGAGATTAGTTCCGAATGCTGAAAAGGAAAGAATTTGGGAAGAAATTCAGGTTTGAAATTCATAATTTTTTTCCCCCCCGTGAAAATACGACTTGTACTGCTGTGATACACGAATTGTACACCTTTTTAATAATTAAATATAGGTGGTATGACTATGCATAGTTTGTAGGTTTCATTTTTGTTTTGATTATCAACCTATTTTGTGGATCAGTAATTTTGTGGTCTTTTGAGGTCTTGATCTATAGAGCATGTTTGAAAAAAAAAACATTGACATAACAAAAAAAACAACAATTTGAACGTAATTCAATTCTTATTTGTGGATCTGCATTTTTGTGGTCTTGCATGCCCTTTACAGCATGCTTTAAAAAATATTGCCTACGAATGAAGCCATATGAACTTATTATTGCAATATTTTTTTATTTTTTATTGGAACTTTGATGATTATTTTGGAATATACTATTATTAGTAAAGCTACTAATTAATTTGTGGCTGCGTTTGAATGCATTGCTACTTTTGCTTTCGTTATTTTCTGAACATTAGATATTTAATAAGTTTGAGAGACTTTAAATGACATTGATTGTTGTCAACAGGGAAAGACAAACTTACCATCAACGTACAGAAAGATTTGTTTGCAGAGGGTTGGTAAACTATGGAGAGATTGGAAGGCCGCTGTGAAGAGTACATACTTCACACCATATAAACACGACAAAACCTTCTTAGCTAGAAATTACCCGGATAGAGTAGAGCATGATCAATGGCCACAATTAGTTCGATATTGGATGTCAAAGAAGGTTAAAGTATGTTTTCCAATTTATTTGAAAAAATTTCATGCTTATCACTTTTGCGTGTATTGTCTTGACATTACTAAATCACACCTCACTCTTGTAATAAGCATCGTAGCAAGGTAAACCGTCATAGCAGAAACAAGCAAACAATGCCTCATAGAACAGGTCGATCGGGCTTTGCTAATGTCCGACAGGAGGTAGTTTATTCCATCATTTTATTTCATATTGATAATGAATTATTTTCCGTACATTACTATCATCTTTACTTGGTTTTGGTATCCTGTAAGTTGAACGAGAACATAACATTGCTCTGCAGTTAAAGAGGGAATTGGGTAGTGAACCATCCAAGCTTGATGTTTTTATACGATCTAGGGAAGGAAAAAAGAAAAAGAGAATATCAAAACCACTTGATGAGACTACATCGAAAATGCTTGTAAGTTAAAATTTGATAACATTGATTCACAAATGTTTATGTAATCTAATGATTTCATGTAATTTTCTATTTTTTATCTTCCTATAATAGGACATGGCTAATGAATTGAAAGAGAAACTACCCGAGGCCGATAGAAATGATGTTCGTAAAAAGGATGAGATTTACCACACGCTTTTGGGTCCTGAAAAACCTGGTAGGCGCACATATGGCATAGGAGCTACTACTACTCCAGTGACCGGGTCATCAAGCCAAATGCCTGGAGAATGGACAAAGTTCGTTGAAGATTCTTTAAAAGACAAAGTTACTCAATTGTTTGATGAAATGAAATCCGAGATAGAAAAAAAGCTTCTTGACATTATGGAGCAACGATTACCAGAGTTAATGGAAAGATATAGAATATATCCATCCAATACTACTTTGTTTAACGACCAGGTTTGTTTTCGTACCTTATGTACACTCTTTTACGCTTTATGTTAATCACTTAATTGCTAGATACTTATTGTTGTTAGGAAATAGTTATCATATCTCAGTGTCAGTATGCGCAAAGGTTCAATGTCTAAGACATACATCGCGACTTATGTTTAAATGCTGAATTATTTTTGACGCAATTTACCGCTATATTTTTGCTGCTATTTTGGAATTAAGAAATTTTTGTTGCTATTTTACGAGACAATTTTTTTTTTGCCAGCCTGTCAAGTTCTTACGGACTATCATTGTCATGATATATTTTTGATAATTTTTCTCCTTCTTTCTATATAGACACCCTTGGAAAATCCAGAGCCTCTTCTAAGAGAAGATATTCAGCAGGTAAATTATGTGATGATGTAAAAACAAGATGTCTGTCATTTCTTGTTTCTTTCGAGAAGAGTCATGGTTTTTCTTTACCTTTTTCTGCCTTCTTTTGTTTATAGATTTTTTACGAACTATATTGCGATATCTTATGTTTCCTAACTGCTAAGATTGTATCTACTATTCTGTAAACATTTATAGTTTAGTAGACTCTGTCGGGTACATTTTTATTTTGTAAATAAATGAAGTGGGAACTTTAGGTGTGCGGTGCTTGATGATGCCATGGGGTTTAAGGGCAGAGTTTGTAACCTGTGCAGTATGTTCACTGGAAGAAAAAAAAAATATTATGTTTCCTAACTATACTTTATTTTAATTCAAAGATGCATGAATGTCCACGTTCACATCCCACAGAAAAAGAAAGTATAGCGAATGAAGATATTTTTAACAAAGATGATGCCTTGCCAATTCATGATGTAAGTGCTTTATCTATTTAGTATTTATTTCATTTTATTTTTTATATTATAAATGGATATCAAACCAACATCTATTATTGCAATATGACTATCTTTAATGTGTTCAATATGTGGTATATTTATTGTATTTTTTCATTGTATGAAAGGTGGCTGAAAATATGACATCTTCCCATGAAAAAACAATTGAAAGAGTTGATTGTCTACCAACCGAAGATCTTCCTGGTACCGAAGTGATGAAGCAAGTATGTGCATGAGTTTTTTTTTCCATTATTCAATTTTTTACTCTATTAGGTGATTGATAATTTCATAACTTTCTTTTAATATGGACATTATACATTTTTTCATCATATTGCCATTGGAAGACATACTAACATCAACTTTTACAGTATGGCTACGTTTAATGTATTTAACACATAATTGTATATTTTTTGAATTTTGTCGTTGTGTGTTAGGTGGTTGAAAATACATCTTCTTATGCAATAACAAATGAAAGAACTAACGAATGGGTTTGTCTACCAACAAGAGATCTTCGGAGTAAAGCTTCTAGGGCCCAAGGAATCAAGAATGTATGTGCTCTAATGTTATTTTTCATTATACACTATCAGTGTTGAATTTTTTTTATTCAAGATCTCTTGCATAGAGTATTTGACTATTTTATTTTCAATCTAGGCTGAAGTTGGAAGCAAAGGATATCAAACCACTTATGCGGGTGAAGAGGTATAATTTCGTACAATCAGACTATTCATTCACTTACTTATATGATTGTGTTTTGGATTTGACTTGGTGGTTGTAGCTCTTTTTTAGACTCTTTGTATATGCTTTATTCTGTTTTCAAAACTGGGGTAAATTTTTGTTATTTTGTGGCACACTATATGTTTCAGGAAATCATTGGTAACCTCTCATAATTTAACCTACATGATGTATTAGATGTCCATTAGTCTTATGCTAATAGGATTGTAAAGTGATGGATGTGTTAGAATATGTTTATGAATGTTGTTAAAGATGCTTTAGTAGCGAAATATTAAATTTTGTATTGCATCAAATTGTTTTGATGTGGTATTTTGAGTTTGGGAAGGTCTAAGAGTATGTTGTAATTAAGCCAATTTGCATGGTGATTTTTATTTCCCTTATTTATGTTATTTCTTGTTTTAATGGGTGAATGCCTTGGACATGCATCTTTGCTCAAATGTTAAGCTCACTAGTAATTTTTTTATATTATTTAAAAAATTCCTTGATATCTTTAGTGATATTTTATAAAATTACTTTTTGGTGATACAAGAAAAGACTTGTATATGGATAGTGTTGTCGTGAACGATTGTTTGTTTTCTTCTCAATGGATGCAGGATGGAGCAAAGAAGAGGAAAAAGAGACGGAAGAGTTGCATATGAAAGGTAAAATATACATGCATGTCATACATATTACTACAGTTTTCTAATCAATTATACAACTTTTCATACCATTGAGTTTACCTTCTGCAGGACATATTCATGTTATTGGGATTGAAAGTTATTGAGATTGGACGCTTGTTTTTCAAGAGGACAATGGTTTCATCTTTTGAGTATTGAACAAATTAAGCTTTTAAACACCGTTTCTAGTTTTCTAGTTAATTACAATTTATTGTTGGATTGAATGTTTGGATAAAAATCGTTCTTTGGTTTTTAATTTGATACTTCTTCAATTTCAGCCTTGACAAATACGTGTAATATTATGAATATTTTTTTCCTTCTATGTCTTTGTTCAATTGTGGATTATTAATGTACATAAATGTCATGTAAGAATACTACTACTACAGTCGTATATTGATAATCCGACATAAAAATGGTCAAAAATTCAGTTACTTGAAGACAATACGTTAATAATTTCCAACAAACATATCATATGTCACAAAAGTGCCATTAAAACAAAACGTCATTTTCAATATGTGCCATATAAATGTTGTGAGATTCACGGCAATAAAAATTAGTGTCGGTAACTTACTTTTCAAAATACCACGTCAAATGGAACAAATGTCGGTAGAGTTCCACAAACATGTGTCCTCTAAATGAAAAGTGTCGAAAAATTTACCACAAATTACGTGTGGCAATTAAAATAAGTGTCGTTAAACTGCCACAATTTATGTCCGTCACATTAATCAAGTGCCGGAAAAACCGTCGTAAAACATTCTGACACATTACAAAAGCGTCGGAAAAGTGCCACAAATAACACATGCGTCACTTTGACTATGTGCCATTTAATTGCCGCAAAACCTTCCCGGCAAAAGCAACAAACTGCCGCAAAACATTGTCGACATCAGTATTGACGACACTTAAATATCCGCCGTTTTATTTGCCGGGAATACTTTTTACGGCACTTATTTTCCATTTCCCGGCATTTATTTTGCGCCGTAAAAAGCCAAAAGTGTTGTAGTGCACGTACAGTCCAAGTGTCTCTACACTTCGATAGACGAGATCTATCCCTGCCCTTAATGACAGAAGACATCTAATACGTGCTAGCCTTTTTATACTATCAATGCCCTGTTTAATAGTACATCAGCCTAGAAACATTTAAGTATCAAACTTATTAAAGTGATTAGAGATCTCATCAACCATAATCGCCTATCATGGTTTCTCTATCACAGTTTAATACTAAGGATGTTATCACATAACAATTCATAATTGGTTCTTTAAAAGAACATATATATGACAACAGAAAAGCCATTTAATATATGTATAAACATAAAGAAATAGTAGAAATGATCCGACCCGGTCGGATCCGGTCCAACCCGATTGCGTTTAGGACACTATTTCAACACCATAATCAGTGAGAATGTCCATAGTGTACTTTCTTTGGGTGAGAAGAATGCCATCTTTAGATCTGGCCAATTCTATTCACAAAAAGTATTTTAAAGGGCCAAGATCTTTTATCTCAAATTCGTGTTTCAAGAGGTTTTTCAGATGTGAAATTTCACAACTGGAATTCCTAATGATGATAATGTCATCAACATACACAATTAGGATGGTAACTCCTCATGTTTTTGTATTCTTATAGAACATGGTATGATCTCCATGCCCTTGAGTATAGCCTCCCTTTTACATAGATTTAGAGAACCTATCAAACCATGTCCTTAGAGATTGTTTAAGTCCATATAAGGACTTGTTCAATATACGGACTTGATTTGATTGGATCATAAACCCAGGGGGTACATGTACACTTCCTCCATTAAATCACCATTTAAAAAATCATTTTTTTACATCCATTTGATGCAGAGTCCAGTTATAGACAACAGCAATATAAATAATGATTCTTACAGTGTTAAGTCTATCAACAAGAGCAAAGGTGATGTGATCCGTCCCGGGGACTTGGACTTGAAATAATGTGTCCATGAAGACCATTATTTGTTCTATTGGGACTGAAATATATGCTTAGAGTCATTGATCCAGCTTGGAGTAATAAAGGTCCAAATGCCCATCAAGATTGGCACGATATTGGAAGAATTTTCAACCTTGTTTTTACTAGTTGGGTTAATAAAGGTCATGTGGGCCTAAATGTGAGAAAGACCCACAAACAATGGTGCCTATATTATAATATATTGGGTTAAGTCTTTATTTTCATTAAATAAAAGTCATTTGAGCTTATTATAGTCAAGTTAGGCCCACCAGAAAATAAAGTTACGAAAATTACTGTGTAATTTATCCCAGGTTTACTTGTCTTTTATTTTGTAGCCTATATAAAGCATGCTAGCTACATTATTGTATGAAAAATTACAACATTAATATTATTTTGAGTGAAATTTCATTGATTAACTCGACTTGGCTTATTCATGTCACTTGCGAGGGAGTGTTCTCTTCGTCGTAGAGAGTACACCCCTTCAAGAATGAATCACTGTTTCCGAGTGAAACGTTGTAGTATTCTTGGCCTAGGTCTTAGATTGGACTTTCTAGGATTAGGTTCCCAGCTCGTCATTGATCCTTTAGGAGGTTCTTGGGCAACGTCCGATCGTGTTTCCAACCCGGAATCACATCATTTGGCATCGGATCTCAGCAACTAAGGTATCAAATATCCTCAATGTTTCTTTTTCTTTATTTTTGAATTATTAGTCAAATAAATATTTTTTTTTCTTATTATTTCATTATTTTCGTCCCCCCTCCTAAGAACAACCCCATACATCTTCAAACCTTCATCCATCCTATCCGGAAAATTCTTCATATTTTTAAATCTTCAAACCATCATCCCAAGAACCCTAATTTTTCTTCAAACACAAAAACAAGAAAACCGACCCCCCCCCCCCTTTCAAGAATCCATAAAGCGACACCCCCCCCCCCCCCCCCCCCCAATCAAGAAAAAATTTCTTGTAATCAAGAACCCAACTTTTCCAACCAAGAAACCTAATCTTGATTTCAAGAACCCTGATCTTTATTTCAAGAAACCTAATTTTCCAAACCAGTTTTTGTATCAAATCGTGCCATAACCAAAGCACCTCCAAACGATCTGAAATTTTTACCCCAACTAATCACCATGTATCTACAATTCTCTCTTTACCTCATCTGGAAATTTGACACCGAACATACTCAAAAATGCTCATCAACACAGAATAGTCCGTTCTCAAATTCTGCACCAGTAGATCATTTTACGATTTCAATTTAGGTGCTCGAGACGATTCCGAATCCCCTTAAAATTGGTGGACTTATAGGAAATTCGATGTTCTACAACTTTTATCTTTTGAGTTTTTCCAGAGTGAGTACTCTCTTTGTCATAGAGGATACTTCCTTCAAGAACGAATCAGTGTTTTCGAGCGAAACGTAGTAGTATTCTTGGCCTAGATCGTAGATTGGATTTTCAAGGACTAGGTTCCCTAGCTCGTCATTGATCCCTTAGGAGGTTCCTGGGCAACATCCGATCATTTTTCCAAACCAGAGTCACATCAGTAGGTTTATTGATTATTATGAGAGACGCATTCGTAGCAGGAACATAGGAGGGAGAAGCAGAGGCGTCAAGATGAGCTCGTTAGTAAATTGTTAGCAGGTGTGCGTAGGATTGTTGAGGGGGTGAACCAAAAGGTGAAAAGAGACACTAAGGTTAGGATGGAAGAGTGGCAGGATAGATGGGACAAGGAAGTTGAACTTTTTTGGGAGAGTTTTTTGGCGGATGAGGCCAAACAGATGGCTGAATTTACAAAAGAAAAAGACTTGGTTGAAGAACGAAGAGATTGTTAACATTCAAGAGGAGGAGTTGAAAAAGGAGGAAAGTGAGAGTGTGGTAGGGTTGGACGTTGAAAATAGTCCTAAATTTGTTGATGACAAAGTGAAGATTGATAAGCCTGAATATGTGGCCAGCAAAGTAAAGATTTCTGAGGAGTCTATTGTGGAGGGAGAGAACTCAATGAGTTGACTTTGATTAAGGAAAAAGAAGATGATATGTCATTCAATTCGTGCTCTAGCTTTGATGACTCTTCTTTGCAGGGTGATGATCCTATGCAGCTAATCATTTGTTCGAGCGCTATCTTATCTTCTTTGCAGATACATGATGATCATGCACTTGAGGAGGACACCGGGCTATTGGAAACACCCAATACAGCCCCTATAGTGCCTTCGGTTTATCTTGATCCAAATCATATTGATTGCAAACCGGAGCACACTTTCCGTGATCCATTTAGTACGCTTGATGATACCTCTCCGTATAGCAATTTCTATGATTATATTGCTTCTTTCCAAGGCTTCATCGACATTTATATCAAACCGAGAGATTGTTCTTATGTTCCGTTTCAAAATCATGGATCACCATATACACCTTTTATTGCTTTGACATTGTATTTATGCGTTGCATTTTGATACCAGTGTCTTATTGATGATTTTTGCAGACTGTTCAAGCTTGGTGCGTGTTGCTGAACTTTACGACTTCCTTTTGATTCAAGGATGAATCCTTTCCAACCAGGGGGAATGATGTGATCCGTCCCGGGGACTTTGGCTTGAAATAATGTGGCCATGAAGTCCATGAAGACCATTATTTGTGCTATTGGGCCTGAAATATATGCTTACAGTCTTTGATCCTGCTTGGAGTAATAAAGGGCCAAAAGAGCATCAAGATTGGCGTTATATTGGAAGAATTTTCAGCCTTGTTTTTACTAGTTTAGTTAATAAAGGTCTTGTGGGCCTAAAGGGTAGTAAGGCCTTTCAAAAATGGTGCCTATATTATAGTATTGTTGGTCCTAGAGAAGGGTGAGCATATAGTTAGATGGGGGTGAATGACTATATGTGGAGTTTAAAAACTTTTCTTGTTAAAAAGCTTTTGTGCAGTGGATAAAACCCTTCCAAAAAGTTGTTTCAAAGTAATTTAAACACACACACACATATAAAGTAATCCACAGAAAGTAAAGACTGAAATGTAAAGTGCATAAAGTAAATGAGCACAAAAACTTGTAGTGGTTCAGGGTGGTGTAATCCCTTAATCCACTATTCTTCTGTGATGATTGGAGGAATTCACTATTGTTTTCACCACTACAAGAGTTATGATTGTCCTTGGCTACACATGCTTCACAATCTACAGACTGTCACTCCCCGGCTACAAAAGCTTCAGTGACTCAGTCTCCAACACTGCTCCTTGGGAACAAATCCTTCAGTAGCTATCACACTAGGTTGCAATTCCTTCTCAGAATCTCTGATTCAATTGCCGGTAAAAAAGATCCTTAAAGTTGATGAGAATGTTTGAATTCACACAGTTGATCAATCTTAGGCTTGATGTATATGTTGAAGCTCTATTTTCTGAGATTAACCTTTTCTGGATATTACTTTGAAGGTCAAGTATGAAGGCTTGTGATTTTGATAGAGTTTTGGTCCTTTGAAATTATGAATTAACTTTTTGTTGTTCCTCTCCATCAATGCCTTCTATTTATAGCCGTAATTCCCTTGATTTTGAATTTCCATCCGTTGGTTAATTAATGCTCAGAATAATCCTTGATTCTGTCTTGATTTAATCCTCCTTGATTTTAGTGATGCGGATTTTAATCAACGGTCATCATAAAATCCATCCTTGATTGATTCTGCATTAATTGCTTGATCTTCCATATTTTCCACGTTTCTGATTAAGTGCAAACAACTTGCTTCACTTAGCTGGTTCTTCTTTACTTCACCGGCTAAGTGACTACTTTACTTGACCGCTTCTTCTTTACTTCACCGTTCAAGTAAGTGCATTTACTTGGCTGCTGCTTCTGTGTTGTTTATCAGCCGATATATATTTCCTTCATTGATCCTTAGTTTTGTATGAGATCAGTGTACACCGTATTATAGAAAATTAAGT
Source organism: Gentiana straminea (assembly GCA_036785695.1). NCBI lineage: Eukaryota > Viridiplantae > Streptophyta > Magnoliopsida > Gentianales > Gentianaceae > Gentiana > Gentiana straminea. The sequence continues at coordinate 7,289,966 of JAVUPR010000243.1, forward strand.
TTCATCACTTGTATTGTATCTTAGACTTACCCAAGGTCATCACAGACTTCCTTGGTTGTAAGTCAGTCCATAGGTCTTCACTTCAGTGTGTTGGTGCCTTGGCTGCATTCACTGAGCTGGTCATATGTCTTTACTAAGCCAGTCTACCAGTCTAGTACAATGCTTGTCTGACTGAACTTATACAATATGTCAGACTTCCAAGTAAAGCCTATACATTCGGTTCTAACTTATTTTAGGCTTGTTTTAACAGCTAGCATGGTCATCATCAAAACTAGAAAATGTTCCTAACAAGTATATTGGGTAAAGTCTTTATTTTCAGTAAATAAAAGTCATTTGGGCTTATTAGAGTCAAGTTGGGCCCACTAGAAAATAAAGTGGCGAAAATTAGTATGTAATTTATCACACATTTCATTGGAGTTTACTTGTCTTTTATTTTGTAGCCTATATAAAGGCATACTAGCGACATTATTGTATGAACAATTACAACATTATTATTATTTTGAGTGAAATTTCATTGATTATGTCGACTTGGCTTATTCTTGTCACTTGCGAGTGAGTGTTCTCTACGTCGTAGAGAATACACCCCTTCAAAACGAATCAACATTTTTGAGAAAAATGTTGTAGTATTCTTGGACTAGGTCTTAGATTGGACTTTCTAGGATTAGGTTCCCATCTCGCCATTGATCCCTTAGGAGGTTCCTGGGCAACGTCCGATCGTGTTTCCAACCCGGAATCATATCAAAAGGTCCCATTGAAATCAATTCCAAAAGTTTGAGCGTACCCTTTAGTAACCAATCTGGCTTTATGCCTATTAATGGTGCCACCAGGCTACATCCAATAGGCTTCACACCATTTAGGCATAGGAACCAAATCCCATGTGTGGTTGTGCTTTAGGGCATTTAATTCCTCTATAACATCCTTTTTTCCTAGAGGACAACCAAGAGCTTGTTGTATGTTCTTTGGTATAAAAGTAGAAAAGATTGAACGCATTTACCATAGGAGACAAATTTGTCTACGGGATGCTTAATGCGTTCTTTGGTGCTTTTCCTCAATGCAATAGGTAATTCTTTAGGTTGAGAGAGATCGTCAGTTTGTGGAATCATTTTTGGTGCCTCATTGCCAGTTAGAGGAGTGATGCCAGGGTCCTCATGATTGTGCTCCATTGTTGCAGTGGTATTTTGATGTTCCTATAAATTTGGATTAGTGCAAACATCTGGAGGGTGCATAGGAGTGCTTAGGTTCCTTGATGGCTTCTTTTGCCTAGTGTGGACAATGACTTCCTATTCTGGCAGAGTAATACCCTTATCAGACTATTGAAGGAGTGTTTCCATACGTAGATCAGAATCAACAATAAGAATAGTGACATCATTGATGAGAAAACTGTACTGATCAAGATCAGTGTTGTTTTCCTTAGTATAGAAAGCATGATATTCAAAGAAAGTGACATCACAAGATGTATAAAAATGGTTGTTTTAGGATCAAAACACTTAAACCCTTTTTGTGTAGCAGAGTACCCAACGAAGATAGTTTTAACAGCTCTTGGTCCAATCTTAATCCTATTCTTGGAGTGAATATGGACAAAGGTTGTACAACCAAAAACTTTAAGAGGTATAGAAGTGATTAGTTTGGAGTTAAGGTAGGATGAAGTAAGGGTTTCAATGGAGGTTTTTTTGAAGCCAAGTATCCTGGATGGCATCTATTTATAAGGATTCTTGTAACTTCCAAGATGTGTCTATTCTTCCTCTCTGCCACTCCATTCTATTGAGGAGTATTGGGGCAAGAGGTTTGATGAATAATTTCTATTTCAGTCGAAAAAAAAGGTCACAAACATAAAGTCAAATACTATGTTCCATTATCAGATCTAAGATTTGAATCTTTGTTTGAAACTGGGTTTCAATCATCTTATAAAAGGTTTCAAAAATCATGCTAACCTCTGTCTTGTGCTTCATAAGATAGACCCAACTTAGTCTTGTGTGGTCATCTATGAAGGTCACAAACCATTTCTTGTGAATGAGGTTAGGGTTTTTAGATGGACCCCATACATCTGTGTGAATAAGTTTAAAAGGCGATTCTTTATAAGACACAGATTTAAAAGGATTGCTAGTATGTTTGGAAAATTCATAAAATTCACACTTCAAATCCTCAAATTTTACACCAGAAAACAAAGTAGGGTACATCCTTTTAAGATGATGAAAATTTGGATGACCTAATCTCAAATGCAACATTCTGATCTTATTACATTTGGGGGAATCCTAAGAAACACTCAAACCTTTAACAGTCTTCACTTATCTGCCTTGAATAAGGTAGAGGCCATAAATCTTCTTATCACTGCCTATCCTCTCCAAATATCCCATTTCCTGAAACTCACAATGTGTAGGATAAAAGTTAACAATACATTTTCTTTCTTTAGAACATTGACTAACAGAAAAGAGATTGTAGTGTAACTTTGGGACATATAAAACATAGTTGAGGGTAAGGTTATTAGAGAGTTTAACAGTTCATGTTCCTTCAACTTTAGAACAAGTACCATCAGTAATTTTTACAATGTGCAGGTGATTGGTTTTATAGAAAGTGTCAAAAGAGAAAAGTCACATGTCATATGACTTGAAGCACCTGAGTCTATGATCCAAGTGTTCTTACCATTTTGAGCCGTTGCACCCATAGAAGTATCAGCAGTCTGCTGCATCCTTCTGTCAAAGAGAGCTGATTTAAGGCCTCAATTTGCTCCTTTGAGAAGAGGCTTGGCTGCTCAGTAGCATTGTAGGCCTTTTTTTGGTCAGTCCGGCTGCTTCTTGTTTTCGTATTATGGTTCATTTGCGGTTGTGGTGGCTTACCATGGAGATTCCAGCCGGAGTCTTTAGTATGACCTTTCTTCTTGCAGTGGTCACACTGCAAGTTTCTTTTCTGATCATTCTTTTTGAAGGAACCCTTGTGATGTCCTCCCATAAATGCGAGCCTTAATCATCAAAGCAAAGCAAAGGCATATTGTTCTCCTCTTGGAGTAGGAAGTAGGCCACCTCATGACACTCTTCCGGTTTTCTTCTTTCCTTAGTGTAGCAAAGGCCTCATGCACAGAACGTAAAGGGACTTGTGCAAGAATCCTTTCACGAGCTTCATTAAAGATAGGGTTAAGACCTCTAAGAAAGTCAAAAACCCTCTCTTTTCCAATGAGCTTCTAAAATTTGTTGGCATCACTAGTGCAGTCCCGGTCAATGACAATCAATTGATCATACTCATGCCACGTCTTCTTTAGGTTGTTGAAATACTTTGTGATATCAAGGGTTCCTTGCTTAGTGTCTTTCAGGCTGGTTCTAACACCAAAGGCTTGTGCAAAATTCCCTTGATCTTAGTAGGTGGCAGCCACATTATCCCAGACGGCTTTAGCAGATGGATAAAACATATGGACTTGACTTATTTCATCTTCCATATAATTGAGTAACCAAGATGTGATGATAGCGTTCTCAGTTTCCCAAGTGTTGTAGGCCTCTTCATTGTTTTTGTCTGGGGTCTTTACTGAACCCAATAAGGTACCCCGGCTTTCCTCTTCCAGTAATAAAAATTCGACTGATTGAGCCCATTGTAGATAATTAAAGCCCTTTAGCTTCACAGAAGTGATTTGGAGGGTAGGATTATCCAACCCACTCATAGATTTGGAAGAAACTCCGGATACAACACCGGATGACGTCAGAATCTGACATTTTGGAAGAAGAAAGAAGAACAGGTGTGGATTAAAACTGATTTTTCATATGCTCTGATACCATGTAGATTTTAGAAAGGAGAAGATAATACTTCTTATTGAATATAAGCTGAATAGGTTGGGTATATATGGTTGATACAAAGACTTAGAACCAAACAAAGAATTAAAGGTAAGGTGGCTAATTATGGGTAGTTGGGTATCTACACCATTAAGACAAAAAACAACTAATTAACCACTTATACAACTTTATAATACAGCTGTAATAAGAGTGATACAAGATGATTAAAAAATACTTAAAATAATTACCAACTTATACAACCTACCAACGGAATTGCCGGTACATCTCTTGATAATTCTAATGAGACGATTATTGACAAACAAAACTTGAATTAGAGCGTTCATGTTAGGCTGAAAGCCAATGAAACTACTTATGTCGAATTACATGAAAAGAACGCTATACCAAAACCTCCAAGCAATATTCAACAGACTTTAGAAGATACCCCGAGGCTCTGCAAAAACTTCTGATTCCTCAAAGAAGATTAAAACTCTCAATTACTCATCTGGTCAAGAACGGCCTATGATTGCGGAAGAGACTTTTAAACGGGTTACAAGATTCTCATAAAAAAAAAGGGGCGGGGGGGGGGGGGGGGGGTTACAAGAAGTTGGAAGAAAAAGACAATCTCCAAAATAAAGCTAATTGCTAGTTTAATACAAACTTGCCGTATCTGCTGCAAGTTGCTTTCTTGAAACTTGTGGTCTGTGTTTTGTACCAAGGCTATACAATCTTTGGTTTTGTGAAGCATCATCTGAATGACTCGCTCTGGACACCAGATATCGTTTTCGTTGGAACATAAACTGCTTCACCTTCAGAGATATTAACAGACATTGGTGCAGTTCCCTCATCTGAAGTATGAGACGAGACAGAAACATCCCTTTCAGTCGACAATTCTCCAGATTCAGCTTTAAAGTTTTTTGATCCTTTCCGTGAAAGAACATGCTTTATGCCGTGACCTGACTGCTTCAAGACATTTTTCACCTTGCTTCCCCTAAATGACCCTTGTTGGAGCTTTCTGAACTGCTGTCTTCTGGACTTTGCTTTTCGTTTGGTGTTGGACTCGTTGTTGGGGCTGGATTCGGGTTCAAAATTGTTTCATCCAGAATTAACTTCACACTAGTTGCGTGAGAACCGACGGGTCTAAGGTTAATATGTGAAGATTCAACAGGTTCTTCAGGATTGCTGCTGGACTTCTCTTTTTTTATACTTCTTCTCCGATGAAACACTGACCCGATTTTCTGCATTCCCCTATGCATAGAATTCGGCTGGCGTGTCTTTTCAGCAATATCTACATTCTCATCAGCATTATTAGCGTTCTTAATAGAAGATCCAGACGCCTTCACCTAGAAACTACCAGACAGTGAAACCTCCCCTTGAATATTTGTATCTAGTTGTCTGTCCTTTCCCTTTCTTGCCTCCCAGACACGAGCAACTTCACTCCCGGGCTGATGAATCCATATCCCTGTTTCGCGTTGCCCGTCTACGTCAATAGGCTCAAACTTATCTGCTACTCTCGGAGATTTCTCTGATGCAACAGATGAGAATGAACCCTTATTACTAGTACTTTTTGCAAAGGACTTTCTCTTATAGTCATCCAAATTTTCATCCTCGCATGCTTGGCTACTCTCCTGCAAATGTCCCGAGTAGCAGAGCACACAAGGTATGACAATAACTTCATTTTTAATCAATTATTAGGCTTTGTATACAGTAGTCAACTTGTCTGCAACTACATACACTTTCTGAAATTTACATATTTTCATAGTTTTCTATAAGAAATAAAAAAGAGTAAACCAGTGTACATTGTGATAGCCATTAAGAAATAAATCTGAGCAAAGAGGAAGAAGAATACCTCAACACCGCCTTCTATGATAGTGATTGCCAGATGTAGTCGTCCCACTTTGATATTTTGAAGAGATAACCACATGTCATGCCTCTGCCCATCTCTAAGCTCATTCATGTTTACAGAGTAGTCACTGATGGAAATATCAGAGTGACCCCGTTAATGTAATGACATTTACAGCAGATCTTTTATTCACACGAAGCTACATCAACTATTACCTTACTGGTAAAACATGAGACGAAAGTATTCTCAAGCAACACACAACCACATGATGTCAAATACACTTCGACCGCTTAATAGATCAAGATGCAATTGCCTTAAAAAGATTCAAAACTGATAATATAGTTCTTGGAAACAAAATAAATGGAATTTGCTTCTGAAGCTAGTGAGTTGTAATGCACCAAGACGTAGTGATATACAATTTTTCAAGGGAACCAAAACCGTAAACTGATGAACCCCACCAAACAGAATAAATATCAGGCATCGCAATGCAGGGAAGCAATCATGCTTAACATATACACAATGTAATTTAAAATTGAGTTTCTGCATTAAGTGGAAGTGGAAAATCTGAACTAACCCCAATTTGTCGTCAACAAAACGATCTTTGTCAAAAACTTCGACACAGAGAATATTTGGCACCTCCCATGAAGTGATAGGGACCTTGAATTCTTCATGCCATTTTGGAGCCAGTGTTTTCTTATGTGTTTTGGTCTTAAATCTGTAAGCACCAACCTGTCCCTTGACATATGGATCAGACAATCCTGAGAAACAGCTCGGGTTATTCCAAAATATATTCATTGTTCGCAACTTTAATTAAAATGATGGCACAAAGTTAGAGTCAAAGAAAATAGCGAATTTTAGCAATTGTCTGGATTAAGGAACGCAAACCATTCATATCTGCTGGCTTCAAGTCAGCTGCTTCAAGAACTTCCACAAAAGCATAAGCAACGGGATCCTTCTCATCAATGGAAAACCAGCTTTCTGGCAAATAAATCAAATCAGGACATACAACACATACAACCTGTGGAAAGTTGAATCCCAAGACAGCAACACGTGTAAAACCTTGGATACGATAATGATTTACTGGATGTAATAAGACATTAAAACCTTCTCGGGGTGGGAATAACCCAATGCAAATTTTACATAGAGTATAAGTTCATTAATTACCTGCTGTGGGAGAAGCAAATTTCTCTACATCAACCACCAACATATTTGGCTGCACAAATTTAAAGACCATCTCAAAATTCTTTACGAAATTTTTAGTATCATAAAAAAGCTTCCTTTAAACGATACTGATATAATGATCCAATGATATAATAAAATATTCAAAACTAGTAATTCAGTTCTATTTCCCTTTTTTGAATTTTGCCTTTTCTATTTCCAAAAAGGGAGGATGCAATAAGGTATAATTAGAACTTCACCTCAACAAGTGTTTGCTCAAAGACAGTGGCCAAAAGCTTATCCTAAGATAGAGAAAAGTATAGATATAGTTAAGACAGACAGATAACTGTTAAGAATGAGAGACATATAGAGAGTGTAGACACACTAATCACACATTTTATCATCACTAACCAGCCATCCAGCTACTCCCGGAAGTTCAGTAACATCAAGGCCACGAGTGAAAATTGGTTTCACAGTCATCTGAAAGTAAGGTGGTTCAACAAAGCATAGCCGAACACGACCAATGAATGGCCATTTTCTTACAAATTTCACCCCTAACAAGACCTGAAAAAAGATAATTGCAGCATAATTTCAAGATCGTTTCAAGTCCATAATCCATATATCAGGGTAAACTATAAAGACATCCACTATGAGCAAAAACCAATACCATAGAACAATCAGGTTAGACAACTGAAATCACAGGCGACTGTAATTTTCTGTACAGTGTGCCATGGAAACAAATGTTTCAGGTAGCCAAACCTACCTACAGGGAATAAAGCTTCAGATTGTTCTTTTTGTTGTGACTTGTGAGTGAAGCTATTGGAAAAGTGCACGATAGAAACATATGGAAAGAAAAGGAGGGGACAAAAGGTTCAGGATGCAGCATACCATTAACATTCCCAACCTAAACATTACCCGAGCAATAGATGACTACCAGATAAGAGCCTACCTTTCCTTCAACATGCATACCCAACAGGTGCAACTTTGTTGACATCCCAAACCCTACTGTTTTGCTCAGCTTCACGGCAAGTAGCGCACTCATGTCATCAGCTGTAAGGAAGTTCATTCCCAATTCAAGAACCTGCGAATCATAAAGCATTCAACAAAGCATTAGTCATGAAATGAAAGTAAAGCTGTTTGACTAAAAAAGAAAAACCGACTAGTGCAGTCAAGGAAACACACCAAGTGATCATCATCATTGGACTGATGAAGCACCCTCATTTCAGTGAACACAGGTGGGGATCTCCCAAGATACAGTTGTTGAACCACAGCCTCTTTCTGGATACATACAACACAATAAATCAATATCCCAATTCAGGATATGAAAGAGTAGTAGAAATGTAGAACATACGATGCAAAAGAAAAAGATCACATTCAGGTTAAGATACAGAATGATGATGATGAGGATTAATCAAGATAGTAACGCATCATACCACCGTCCAAGGTTTATACTTCTCCAAGAACCATGGAACAAGGGGGAGTAGAATTTTTTGTGAAATTATCTCCTCCATGCATGTACCCCACATTTTTTCAACCGCGTGATTCAACCACCGTACTGTCTCAGAATCTGTGAGCACCTGCAGGTATCAAAAGGTAGACAATTAAGCCAATGCAGAGCCTCTAGCAGAAAATCAATCTACAACATTCACTAAAATGACAAACTGAAAATTTTGGGAAATTCTATCACGGGGACTCCGGTGTAGGGAACTGAATAAAAATTAAAAATATGTGGTTCAAAAGGTGCCACACAGGGACTCCTTACCCAGGAGTCCCCGTGATAGAACTTCGAAAATTTTACTCTTTCTGCTCTGCCATTTACCACCAAAGATTCACTCAAGATTATATGTCCAACAAACAAACAAAAATAACACCAGCATCTGAGAGAACTTTGTTTTTCAACTTATTATTTTCTACCATGTTTGCAACAATACTAAAAATTCTCCCACCTGAGGTAAACAATAACATTGTTGGTCACGTCTTTAAAATAAAAAAATTAAGTATGAAATGTTGGGTCCCGGTAATTTAATTTATGGAATAGTATCTCTCCATAAAAATAATGCTTTTTCCTTTCTTTCATCGCCACAAATGATCTTATCTTACACGCAACAAAACGGCCAAATATATGTGCCAAACAAATAAAATATGGAAGAAGATCACACACTGAAAAAAAAAATAAAAAAGTTGGAACTAAAAATAACATCTACCCCTTCTCTGATTAGAACTCTTCTTCTCCTCATACTGCAACCTCTTCCTCAATTTCATAACATACCGCTCATGAACCTTCAAAAAGAAGCAAAATATTAAAAGCGACCTCATATCAAATCCATGTTAAAACCCATTACTCAAAACAAAATATTCAAAAGGAAACCAGATCATTACAAGGAATAGATAGATGAAGGAAATAAGGTAAGCAAGTGGGGTGCAATAATTGTAGAAATTAAGCAGGCAAAGAAGCAGCAAAACGACGGCCACATGATGCAAAATTGATTCCTCCAATATACTACCCATATTCCACTATCTCTACAAACTTGGAAAATCGAGAATAGAGTTTTCAAGTGAAAGAGTAAAAGTGAAGAAAACTCCGGTTTCCACCACTTCAAGAGCAAAAGTGCAATTATGAAAAAGGGCTCTGAAAGCTAAGAAAGAAAAAGATCGCGGAGGAAAACTGAATCAGGCTTGTATTGAGGAGGAGAAAAATGCTTGAGAGAAGTTACAGTATTTCATGAAAACCAGGATAGAAACGTAGAGAAACGGCTGTTGAAGGTAGGCGTAAGAATTTTAGAGTGACCCTAATGGGGGGATTTATCCCCCATCTAAAACTAATATAGAGGGAGCAACCCATCTTTAAGCCCACAGTGACTCCCAACTCAACACCCTATCCCTAAATAAAACTAAGGCTCTCCCTAAATATGAAGGGTCTGCTTAATATGAAAATAACATCATTTATCTCTCTTTTTACTCAATAAATTAATTTCACACATCAATATCATTTATATAATAATGTATTATGTATCGAGTAATGATACTGAAGTACAACGGTAGTATCACATTTGTGATATACATCATTGAAAAAAAAATTATATATACTATTTTTTCCATAAAAAAAAATTAATCTGTCCAAATATTTATTTTTTTATTTTGAACTCTTTTTGTGTACGGATACGACATCTTTTTATTTTTTTTACCGTTGTGCGACGTATTCAAATATCACTTTGTAAGCATATTTTTAAAGGGATGTATAGAGGTTGCTTATTGGAGTGAATTATTTTTTGGGTGTTGAAAAAGTGTAACTGTAACGGAAAACGATGTGTTTAAAGGGTGTAATTGGATGTCCCCATTGGGGCCACTCTTAAACCAGCCCCCAAGGAGAATTAAGAATGTAGGACCCAGTCCCTTTTTTTTCTCCTTTGGGACGGCTTGACAGTTGACTCTGCCCGCATCCAAATTAGGTCTGAGCGTCGTTCGGTTTGATTGGTTTCGGTTCGAGTTTTACACATAGTTATTCGGTTTGGTTGACATATTTTATCACCCGAACTATGTCGAACCCAATGGTTTGGTTTGGGTTGGTTTCAGTTTGGATCCGGTTTGGTTTCGGTTTCACAAATCTCAACTACACATTATTATAAATCACAATTTTCACCTGAAGTATTTAAATATAAAGTAAAAACATATTAAAGGTACATCAGGGCTAATTACTTAATCATTAATGCACACAACATATTCAAAAGCCACTTAATAACATATAGTAAATGTACATCAGAGCTAATTACTAGTTAATTGTTATTACATATATTACAACAGCAAACGTACATCATCAATTCATTCATGACCCTAATTAATATAACAAAATGTACAAAAGTGGCAACTCATGTGCCTAATTAGTACAACATCTAATGTACTACTACTAGGATTTATTTGGGTTGAGTAATATTAGGTATATATATATATATGGTTGGGAATTCGGTTCGGTTTCGGTTTAGGTGGTTTCTAATTAGGGTAATCCGAAACCAGACCATTTAAATTCGGTTCGGTTTCAATCCAAACCGATTTGATCGGTTTTCTCTTGGTTTAGTTTATTTCGGTTCGATTCGGATTGGTTTATGATTCGAATTGGTTTTTCGGATTTTTTGCTCAGGCCTAATCCAAATGGCACGATTTTTCCAAAGAAAATTTTGACGGTTGAATTCGGTTCAGAAAATAAATAACAAAAAACAAAAAAATAGAATAATAAGACCTTTGTTCTAAGATGTAAGTCTAATTGGGTTCTTCACATGCAGTAAGAAAATAAAATTAATTAGTTATGTGTCATTAATTTTGATAAAAAATACTAAATTGACATTTGACAGTTATTAATATAAAATAGTGAATAGTAGGTGGGTATATAATAAATAAGGGGTAAAATGAGAAAAATGTAATAAATGTTTCATTGGTATTCTAAATATACTCATATTATGGAACAAATTTAAAAAGATAAACAAACTTATATTTTGAGACGGAGGTAGTACAACGTAACGGACATTTTTAGAAAAATAAACTTCGTTTTTAGATAAAAATAAAAAGTTGTGAATATTATGGACATTGTTATTATCATCACACCGAATATATCGAAACAACACATTTCGGATAAAGTTTGACTTTTACAAAGATCAAATTTTATTTTCGACCTCTTTCCATAATCGAATTTTGAGCTTTACTTCGACCCTGAAGAGAATGAAATCACTATAATCCCTGAAAGTAGCTTTTATGTGGTGCAAATAACAATATTCATATTATTTTCTCTCATAAATCAATATATTTAATAATCATAATAATCACAATTTCTTCACTATAATCCATCTCGTTTGATACCCTTCTGATTAAATCTCTAAAGTGACGATTTATTTTTACTTTGCTTTTTGCAATAATACGCAACAAAGTGGAAGACCACCGTTGTAATCACTGTAATAACGACACCAGAATGGCAGACCATGTTGAAATTCACAAAAGCAGAAAAGTAGATAACGAAATAAAGCGGAATTCTCATTAATCAGAAAGTAATCAAGTTAAGTTACATAATGCTGGTGGTGGAGTATTTATAGATGATAGTCCCGCCGATCTGTTATGAACTATTGTACGTTGTTAAGGAAGTTACAACAGAAAAGGAATCTAGAAGATGCATCTCGACAAACCAGATTAGTTCATCTATGTTGATATGCTCTTTTGGCATGGTTATCTTAGTCGGTCACCTCATCAAATCTGATTATCTCTTCATCCGTTCTCAGTTATATCTCAGCTGCTTACTTCAACTGACTATGTAATCTCTACTGACTGCATGTTCTCAACTGATCATCTCAATTAATCTATTTTCGGAACGTGTCTTCACATCATGCTTGTGGTCAACAATTCTTCATCCACTTGTATATATTAACACCCTCTCAAGCTGAGAATGGTGAATGAAACAGCTTGCACATCCTACTTGTATCCAACACTCATTCATCCACTTGAATTTGTCTTTTTTTTTTAACACCAATATGATCCACTATATAACAAAAGTTCGGCATCTGATGAACTTCTAGAAATAGTTGTTTGTTTCTTGGCTTTCCAAGATACTGAAGCATCCCCTAGAAACATCATACAACCTGAAATAGACCTTTTAGTCTCAAGATAGCCTGCCCAATCACTGTCAATGTATTCTTTTAAAGTTAGTTTGTTGTCAGCTGGAAAGAAAATCCCTTTGACCTAGATTGACTGGAAAGAAAATCCCTTGAACAAAAACAGAAAACCGAAAATAAAAAGGAGAAAACACCAGTATGACCAGGAGCAAAAATGCATCCCAAAAACGAAAAATAAAGTAAAAAAAAACAAGCTAAACCCTAGCTATTTGGTCCGTAAATTCCGTTGACTTTGTCCCCAGCATCGACGTAAAAAACTTGATCCTCGCAAAACATTGATACTAGCAAGAGGACTAAGCCAATCGTAGTATAGTACGACGAGTCAAGGTCGATCCTACAGAAACAAAGAAACAAGAATAAACAAAACAAATAACTATCAAATAGAGTGGTCTTAGACCAAAGTGTCACGGAAAAATGAAATCTAAACCCTAAAGATACAAAGACACAAAATCTTGTGATTCAAACTAACAATTCAGAGAAGAGTTAACCGAACCATGCATAAAGAATCTCCCCTAGTCTACTACGTATGTGATTTATATGATTTATGTTTAAGCACGAAATTCTAGCCTAATATTGGTTACGAACCCCGTGACTCTTTCTAAGCCGTGAACGGGTCGAAGAACATCTATGTTGCCTTAATGTCGTACAGGGAAAGGGGTAGGTCTAATTAACCAACATGCATTAACGATTTATGGGTTGCCCACACGAAGGTGGAAAACCTCACTAGTAAACTATCGTGCACGGGCTATTTTAATCTAGAAATCCGGGTATCTATGTCATAACCGTTCCTTACACTTGCGGCTCCTTCATGCACAGAAGTGATCAGGCATGTATACATTAATCATAGATAAACATAATTAAAAGACTAAAACGACCAGTTTGTAGTATGATCTTCCGCCTAGACGATGGCACGACCTGCCGCTGAAACTAGGGGTGAACAAAAAATCACAACCCGACCCAATTCAACCTACTTTAACCTAACTCAAAATGGATTAACAAACATAGCAATATATTTGGGTTGATTATGGTTTTAAAATATTTTGACCCGCATTTCACGGGTGAGTATGGGTTGTACCATAAAAAACATATTTGAACCCAACTCAACCCTATATATATATATATATATATATATATATATATATATATATATATATATATATATATATATATATATATATATATATATATATATATATAGAGAGAGAGAGAGAGAGAGAGAGAGAGATCGAAGATCTTAGAACAACTCGATAGTGAGCTCGGCCCAACTTGCGATACTAAAACGAGCTGCCAGAGTAAGCGTGGACCATACTTGAAAGAATCTGCTGCTTACATTGTTCATATTCTCACCATTCGCTGGTTCGAAAGGAAAGAACAATGATTCCCAAGCTCACTACAATATTTCTCAAGGCCTCGCTATTCCCTGGTTCGCACCCTGCAGGTCGAGAGAGCATATCGAACTAGTTCGAATGGTTTTTTAACTTTACAACTTTCAAGATAGACATTTAAACAAGACACTGTAACCTATTTTCCATGCACTCAAAGCGAACTGTCTAAGAAAGTAAAAGAACTATAAGTCTACAAAATGAATAAACATTTTTCAACCATATTTATTTACAGTATCAAAACATCAATTCAAACATAAACAATGTTCTTTAGGCTTTAAATATCATCTTGTTCTTCCGGTAAAATCATCCATATTTTTCGTAGTATCATCGGTTCATCACATTCTTCCGACGACATATAACGCCTCGTTCCCGGATACCGAGTCCTTATCCGGAAAAAAAATGTTCGGCACGTATAACATTAAATACTCATAACATTATACGTAAGCTTCTACGTCGTCGTATCAAATAAAAGTAAAGCGGAAACTAAAGAGACTCGGGTAAATCATACAAGGCTTGAAAGATTTCAAAGGGGGAGTGAATGAACTCTTATGAGCCTTATATCTTTGACCAACAAATGGTATTCTACTATGGAAGGTTCAAGACATAAACCAAATATCCTTATGCGATAGATTTCCGTTTGAAATCTCTTAAAAGTCGGCATTGCATTGCATTAATTTTTATTCATATGGGGGATTATGGGAGAAATAGATCCTTTAAACTTTAGAGCTTTATTTAAAGTGGCGAGGAGTCCATTTCGGTATTAGTTTCAGTTAGCCTATGGTACGAATTAACGGGAGCCTACGGTATCATTAAATACTACTTAATAAGTAGATAATGATAAGTTTTTCAATCACTCGATTAAGATACCGGTTGAATGACAAATTAATGCTTAAAATTGGAGGAAATGATGCTTATACAAATCAAACTAGTTTATTCTAAATGTTGCATCCGTTCAATCAAAATGAACCCAAAAGGTGTACTTTTTCAAATTGAATCAGTGTCTTATGAATTATTGCATCTGTAGTTGTTCGATTCATATGATGCCTCGGTTCGGCTCATGAAGTTGGATCATTTCAAGTTGAACCAATACATAGGAAGAGATGCATCATGTAATGGAGTGTTGTCTTTCCTCTATAAATTGAAGAACACCCTAAATGATAATTAATTTTTCTAACATCGAAACTTCGTAGAATTTTCAGCGCATTATAATTTTGTACTTTGCATTTTTCGAAGCAAAGAAGAGACATTCAAGATTTCGAGTTCGCCGCTTCTACTACCTCCGTTCCAAAATATAAGTCATCCTACACTTTTAGTTTTGTCCCACAATATAAGTCATTCTACATTACCAATGCAACATTTATTACTTTTTTCTTTATCTTACCCCTAATTTATTATCAATCCAATCACTTTTCATTACTTAATAACTATTGAATTAATGATAGTCAAGAGGCATTTTAGACATTAACCATCAAATTTATGACATTCAACCACTTTCTTAATCTGTGTGAAAACATGTAGGATGACTTATATTTTGAAACAAAAGTAATACTTCATTACAAGTGTCGTCTAATCATAAGATAAGGATTGTTGTATCTTAGGAGATGATTATGATTAGCGTGGACACGAATTCGACGCAAACTCATTTTAAGGATAAAGTGCAAATTCGTCTCAATCCATAAGTTTTCATTTTATTCTTTTTATGTCATTTTCACTTTTACAATATATGTGTTTTTGTTCAATTTTCTCTTCGGTTTATGTCTACCAACATTATAAATAAATGGATTAAATGCGCCAAACAATTCATTCATAATATAACCGATCGATCTAACATGAATAGGGTCTGACGATGTTTACAAAAATTAAGGGTTATTTCATTGGACTCGCCAGCAATAATTCATGACCAAATTGTGTATTCCTTTTGCTTTCATTCAATCTCGGCATTGTTTGTTTAAAGCATCTCTCAAATAATAATTTAAAGCATTTTCTTCAACAAGGAATACAAAAATAGTAGAAAAAGAACTGGATATTAAATTTTCTAAACAATTAACTTAGTAATATTTATATATCATATCTCAGTAAATACAATGATGTTTCAGCTTACAATACTGTAGAATCATATTTATTTTTGAGTTACGGATACTAAATTTACAACCTTATCAAACAATCTATCAAAAAATATTATAGTACGGTACGTGTTGCCAAACTACATCAACATAATCCACACACACACACACACACAAACACACACACACACAAAAAAAAAATTTACAGAGAGTTCAGTCATACTTGATAGTCAAGGAGTGTAAAACAACCGGTGATTCAATAATCAGGAATAGATGCAAAACGATAACCTTGAGCTCCCCTCCAAGCATAATAAGCAAGTCGAGTTTCATAAAAACCTGCAAAAAACGTAGAGGATCAGGAGACGCCTTTGAGCAACGTAATGTTCACATTATCTCATATTTGTTAGCCCGGAAGGGTTATCATTTGTACTGAAAGGATTCAAATGATTTTCAAAGATCAAATATGCACCTTGACAGAAAGAGATGTTTTATATCTTAATGTGATGTCTTTTTCTTACCAAGACAATACCTAGAGATATATGTATTTATGCATCACAGAATACTTCTGCATGTCTCAATTCCTCCCCGTCTTCTATTTCATCACCGTGTCTTCCAACATTCGGCAGGATAAGCTAATAATACGGTGAATTAAGTAATCCTTAAGAGCCCACCACAGCAGTTGCTAAATAAAGAACTTGATTTACACTTCAAATGGTTATGTAGTATGCTTTAATACACTTAATGTCCACAATGAATCACTTCATATACACTCTAAAACATAAATTTACTAACTCACACTTCAAACCTGGAGTCTTTCCTAAAGCAAACAGTGTAGGCCTCAAATTGGAAAATGGGGCTTCTGATTGGTTAAAAAAAGAAATAATGGGGGCCAGCTTGTGGACCATTTTCACAGAAAAATGTAATTTTGAAATTTTGAAAACCAATCAAATGATCTTGTTGAAGAGAGGGGATGAGTTTAGAATCGAATATGGGTTACTGAGTCAGGAATAAAAATTGTTTCCCTACTCAAATTCGGTGAGGACAACGTATAGGTGTGAAAAGACACTCTCATTGCTTACTGGAGCATGTTATATTTTAGATAGATGAAAAGGTGTAAGTGCAACAGAAAACGGTGTGTTTTAGAGTGGTGTTTCACTACTCACCAGTCACCATTGTGGTTGCTTGGGCTGCTGTACTTACATTAAACTCGACATTGAATTCACTTTATCAGGGGAGCTGTAAAAATGAACAACAACCATTTTTAGCCACACAAGGCTTCTCTTTTCTCTCTCCACCTCTCTTTTTAATCTATAAAATGTTGGGAAAATGATATATACATAACCAAATGTGCCACAACATGTACCACAACATGCGATCTAACCATTGAGTAGTGTGTATGACTAATTAATTAATGAGGGCTCAATATAATCAATGGTGATAAGAGTGTCGTGGAAAATGTATTGGATGTAACATATTATACGTAAAAAAAAAATATATATATAACTAAAATTCAGAAAGTGTCGCTTTATGTGCTTGGAGTGTTATAAACAGAAGAGGGGGGGGGGGGGTAACAACGAAGTTTTTATTTTTTTTAAACTTTTCGCAAGCATTGTGGTTGCTCTAATGTTCCACAAAGCTCTGTCTAGTAATTTAGGTTCAATGATCTATACATTAAAGCAATAAAAGTCTTATTCAATAGGTGGGGTCGGCTAAAATCGTGTGAAAAGACAACAAACTTAATAAAGGACAGGAGAGTCTATGGTAAGGACTCTCACCACACCGGACCAATGGCCCCATGTCATATCATATGTATGAAAAGATAATACATGTATATATTGTAAGCGTGTCTCTGTCTCACTTTGTCTGGTTCTTTACACCCTCCTTATGATAGATTCGCCATAAAGGACTACGACTACATCTATCATAAAAATACACAACCACAAAGCCTCCCCATCTTCCTTTCATTCATTTCCAAGTATGCAAGCTCATTTCCATGTTGCTTTTACTTGCACTTTAAAATTTCCATTACCCCTTGCTTCTCTTGCTTTAAATCTCCACCATCACAAAACATAAAAGGTTCATACTAGTCAATTTTGGACAGGAAAGAACAATCTCAAGTCAATCTCCTCCGTTTCCTCATGAATACAACTTCTTACCCTAGACATTTTACATGTTTTTTTTTTACAGGATTAGCTATGTTGACTAATTGTAAACAAAAAGAAAAGAACTGAAAGAAGAAAACATGCAGTTTGTATAATAATGTGCTTATTCATCCCGAAACTCAACATTTTTAATGTAAGACATTTCCCTGCCTCTTTCAGTAAGGGGTGTAGGAAATAGATATGTGTGGTTAGAGTTGGAATGTCCATGGTAAAGTTGAGCTATAGTAACTTACATAAATAGGATTAATAATGTTGATAACATACCTGGAAGGAAGGTTAGAAATCCTAGCCCTAGAAGGCCATATGCTTGGGAATGATCACCTCCCATGTGACCAGTGAAAATAAAGTAAGACAGCAAGAGAAGCAGACAACCTAGAAACAACAAAAACAATGCAAGGACAATTGATTTCCATGGGACTCTGTCAAAGGACTTTGGTGCATAGTCAAAGCGACGATCATTTCCCCTGACATCATAATCATCTTCATAGGTTGGTAGACGGTTATAAGGAATTTGCCGCTTGGAAGGCATAGTAGTTCCAGTACTTCTTGCAAGTAAGATACCTAATAACAGGAAAAAAAATTTAGAGCTGCAATAAACAAGGGCACACAAAAAACAAATTTTCTTTGATGTTCGTTAAAAATAGCTAAGAAATCATCATAGCATCATCTATTCTATAGTATATTCCATCCTCTACTTCTTGTTCATAAATGATTAACATCTGTATGTAGAAAACAAGAGAGAAAGGGGAGAAAAAGATAAAAATATTATTGGAATCCTTATTGGGTATGATAAGAGGGAGTTACAATATTTTTACACCGTACATTAAAAAGAAAAAATGAAATGATGTCAAGTTTATATCTGGAGACGGAACAATAGATCTAATCATAACAAACCCAGAACTAAACACAACTAATCATTAAAAGCAACATTTCCAAGAGTTATGGTGTATGTTCATCAGACACATGATGATGTCGGAGTCGGGATTCCCCATATCTAAGAAACCGAATATTTGTCTTGACTAGGTTCGTCTACAATGATACACCTGTAATACACTCTCTATACACCTCGTTTTTTTGGTTCCAAATACACTTTTTCACCTCTCTAAGTAAATAATACACCTGAATGACACGAATTCATTTTTGTATCTTGCCTACTTTGTTCCCTGCTAAAGCTTATTTTCATGGTTGAACTAGAATAAATGAAAATATTACTCAGAAAGCAACCACGGGTTTCCCATAAGCAAGCCATAATTCAAGTCAGCATTCTCATGTGTATAAATCCGCAAAACAATTATAAGTGGAAACGAATCGCACATAAACGTAATCTTTAAGACAATATATCAAACATGTAAAATGCAGAGAGCAAAAAAGCTGAGAAAAAAGGCATCATGTGCCATTCACAAGTATAACAAAAAAAAGGCTCTGGAATTCCAGAAAAAGGACACGACAAGTGAAAACCAGAGAGAGAATTGACATCATAAAACAAAAAAACATCTAATGTAATTGGGGGGTTAGGGTTACAATAGAAAAATACCTGGAAAAATATAACTTAAAAGAAAATAATTTAATTCACCACAACAAATTTACCAATCGCCTTTTCATTATTTTTATGACGTAAAAATCCATTTCATGAATATATGATTAGTAAGGGAAGAAGCGAAATTCATGATTTGCAGGGAAATCACGCATACATATACTAATCGCTGACTTTTTTCCCACGGATAAGGGAGAATAAGAGATGCGATGAGGTGAGGGATTGGTTGGGAGAGAGAAATGGGTGGACAACATACTACCAAGAAAAGAATGAAAGTCCATTTCACAAAAAAAAAAAAGATAGAAAGCCTAAGTTTTATAATTTTTTAGTTATTAAAGTAAAGGTATCAGACTCAGACAGTTACCCTCGCAGTTCAACATCACACTCAGTAAGGCTGTTTCTTAACACATAAGCACATATTAACGTAATCAATTTAAAAAAAAAAATGCAGCCAAACTTTCTACATCACCTTAAAACAAAAGAGCAAAGGCACAGAAGTAAAAGATCAGATGCAAACTTTGTTTATTAACAGCTTATCACAAGATGTTCACTTTGATGTGCTGGCCTCAAACCATTGCCTCAACTTTGATTACACAAAACCTAGCCCGGTTGCCTTTGTGCTGATTAATTCCTCTCCGGTTGCAGGAATGTCCGGCGGTTTGGTTTCTAAAGACAGAAAGACATTTTCCTAACATGTTGGTGGCAGGTCCATTCCTTACTATCATAAGTTAAAGATTTCTGTGTCACTCACATTGCCCGAGTCTGATTACAACACAAACCTCGGAATTTTCCAGGTATGCCATGGCCCCTAACGAACCTATCTATGCTTGTACCACACATATAACTAGCAAAATCATGCATAAAGTAATGCTTTTTCAAAATATATCAACCAAATATAAGTCGGTTTCTTTCATTCATTTTGGTGCAGGTTAGAATTGAATGCCTTTCAGTAGAAGGTAAGGTGACTGCAAGTTTTACCCACCCAACCATGCTAAGTTACAAAAGCCAGCCAATAAAATACATTGAGACCCTTATGAAAAAGATCCCTCTTTTTAATGGTTTTCAATCAGAGATGCAAAATCTGAAGGTCGGAGCAATAGATTTCAAAGAAGGGATCGAGCCAATTTCTTGCTTTAAGGTGTCAATTGACCAAAGAGCAAGACATGAACACGGTTTTCGAATACCTGAAATATACGCTGCAATGATGAACATAGCGACTCAGCTTCCTACGTTCAAAAGATTCTTATGGAACTGGAGGAAAACTGTTTTCGTGTGGTTGAACTTCTCTGTGTTCTTGATGGAAGTAGCCATTTTTTTGACGTTTTGCGGGCCAATTATTCTACCAGGGAAAGACATTAAAGATGTAGGTGCTAAAGGAAGGTAAATAAAATCTCAGTGAGCACAAATACTCAAGTTGATATCAAGAAAAAGAGACCTTGAAACAAGTTTGTTTTTCTATATTTTCTATGACGCCCCTGAACTCGGGCCTTATCATATTATGTAAGGATGTACATTCCAGCTGATCACAAGTACTTTTGTGCACATAAAACCACTTAAAATGCTAGAAAGAAACTAAAGAACCATAGCTTACACTAATAAAGCAAAGACCAAATGTTCAGGCTATCTATGAACCAATCATAGAAAGAAAAATAAAAGAAGAGCTCATTTGAACCAAAATGAATTTATGGCTGTTCCTACTAAACAATGCCCAGATTCACATATTGATTATGAGTATATTTAATAATAGTGAAAAGTTTACTGCAAATAGCATATGATATATACAAATTTGGTTTAACCATTTTTACAAGTATCATGCAACTTATGACTTTTAGTATATGCTTGTCCATATACACCAAACACGACACATGTATTTAAATTGGTCTACCCAGTGAGCAGGTGAAATGATATAATAGTTCATTTTGATTCTTGTGAGCATTTTCTTCTTTGTTCCACACAAAACTTCCGGATAATATCAAAAAAATTGGAGGATCTTAGAAAAGGATACTATACATACCACTATATAATAGCAAAAACAAAACTCAACTTCAATCTAAACAAAGTCTATAGGCTCAGCACTTAGAATTAAACTCAAAGCCAAAACAGAGCTGGAAAACAAACGCATAAATTGACAAAGCTAACAACTATTTTACACAAATTCAAATAAAAAATTTGCAAATTACGGGACTGCTCCTAGAGAAAAATAAAAATAAAAAACATGTACCTGTGAAGCTCGATGCTTGTACGCTGCTTGTAGGATTGGTGTCGACAATTGAAGATTGTAGTGGACAAACAAGTTTCCGAATTTGTGGATGAATCGAAGTAGAAGAAGAGGGGAACAGCTCGGAGAGTAAGCCTTAGGAGAAATCAATAGATGCGAATCGAGGACCTGTAATCGAAGATGAAGGCTCCGATTTTCTGGACGATGGAGATGGAAAACGCGCGGAGGCGGAAGATGGAGGTGTAGAAGACGGAATTGGAAGAATTGAGTAATGCCCTAGGTGGAGACGGGGTGTTTTTCTGAAACTGAAAATGCTAAAAACGGGCCTTTATCCGCTGTTTTTGTTTTGCAAGGAAAAAAAATTGGAAAAAATAATAATAATAAATTATAAGGCGTGTCTGAACGCCCTTAGAAGGCAATAAAAAAATAAAAGATATATAACAAGTATACTATTTACTGTAGCAGAATGTCACAAAGCTGGGAACGCCCCATTAAGGCAAATTTTGTTGATCATTTCACAGAATTGTCATCAATCATTTGAAAGAATCTTGAGTACATTTCGCTTCACAACTCACCACTGCTAACTCGTTCTTCTCTTTATACTTGCTCAACACCAAATTTGAAATATATGGATGCTCATTTGAATGACTTACTTCTCTCAATGATATTGATGAACTTCATTATGGATATTTGTCGATGCTGATTTGTATGACTTACTTCTCTTAATGATATTGATGAACTGCATAATGTATATTTTTTATTATCTGGATAAATGCATTTATAAACCTTAGTTTTATATACGATTGTCTTTGATTTGCTTATAATTAGGTTATGTTGGACAATAACATTGTACAAATAATCAATATCAGTGTTTTGGAGATCATAAAATCATGAATATTTTCTTACTAAATAAAGCTCAAATCTATATCACATGTTTATTCATTTGATATATATATATATATATATATGTGTGTGTGTGTGTGTGTTATCTATCTTCCATTTGTCTCTCCTTACTTATGAAACAAATATATTCCTCTTTCTTCCCTAATCTTACTCAAAATACTATTTTGTGTTATGCATTTTGAGATTTATGTATGTCATTTAATAATATAGTTGTTTGTTTATTAATAGTACTTTTTTTAAGTTGATGATTCATAGATGATCGAACTAAAGTGAGTAAGACAAGAACCATGTGAAAACCGTAATAAACCGGAACCAAGCCGAACCAAACCGGACCGAATAACATGGTTTACGTCTTCAAACCGTTCTAGTTTGGTTTCAAAAATTTGAAACCGTATAAAATGGTTCGGTTTTAAAAGTGATAAAAAACCGGCCGAACCGGACCATGTTCACCCCTACCATTAAGGCCCTGAAAGGGCGTTCGAAAAAAAAGCCCCTAATTTAGTGTCTTTATATCTATATTTTGTAGTAGTGACCGGTTCATATATAATTGATTCATCTTAAAATAAGGAAAGATCAAGCACATCTATTTTCACTAAAAAGAGATACTGATTCAGTGACATATTCTTGGCTAGTTTCTAATAATATTACTAGTATTTATATCATATATATTGTATTGGTACCTATATATATATTTATATCTATATATATATATATATATATATGTATTTCTATATATTTATATATATATATATTTATGTATCTATATATATATCTGTTTTAGTTTTATGCATTTATTTCTTGTTTTAAGGCTAAAAAGGAAAAAGAAAAACTGAGACTTAGATTGAGTTAATAACAGCTTCTTGGTGTTTAGCCACACTCTGAATTACATTTCGTTCCCTGAGGATTCGACACCTGACTCACCATACTAGCACTACAATTTGATCCGATACACTGTCGGTTAAGGACTGGAATAGCACTAGAAAAGGCCACATCAGCTTTCTGGCGCCGTTGCCGGGGAACGACGCTAATTCATTGTGTCTATGGTTACTACTTGTATTAGCTCAAAATTCTCGTGGATAAGTCAACACTCTTCTTATCACATTTCTTTTTTTATTTTTTCGTTGGTACTTACCTTGTAGGTAAGTTACCAATCTTTTTACTTCTGTCTTTTTCGAGTTATTTTCTGTTTTCGATAGTTGATGACCAGAAGCCGTAAGGCCCCACTCACTCCTTATAAGCCTGACATAAATACCTACGAAAGGCAGTTAAGAGTAGAGGGTAAACGTGGTCATACTAGTCAGGGAAATCCTGACGAATCATCATCAAATCGAGAAACGAGAATGGCCGAAACCAGTGATGAAACACCTGAACAAGGGCTAGAACATGCTCAAGGGCATGGACAAAACCCTAATAATCCTAATAACCAGAATCCTAATAATAGAAATAATCAGAATCGGAACCAGAATAATCATAATAATCCTAACCTACCAAACCCGAAACCTATCTGTGATCAGACCGTAAGGAGAAACCAGACTAATAATCCAATTCGTTTACCAAATGAAGGAGCGAATAATTTCGAAATTAAATCTCATCTTTTTGGTTTAATTGACACAAGAGCCCAATTTCTAGGAGAAGATGATGAAGATCCACATCATCATCTCTATCTTTTCGAAGAACTGTGTAATACAGCCAAAAGTCAGGGTGCTCATCGTGAATTAACAAGGATGTCTATGTTTCCTTTTTCTTTAAAAGGAAGAGCACGAGATTGGTTTATGTCACTTCCACATCATTCATTGACAAGTTGGGAGGAGATTCAAACCGAGTTCTTAAAGCAGTATTTTACTCCTGGTAGAAATTTGGAATTAAAGGTCGAAGTTGCTAACTTTAGACAATGATCTGAAGAAACGCTTGGGAATGCTTGTGAGAGATTTAAGAAACTATTAAGAGCTTGTCCCGATCATGGTTATTCCTTAGATATGCAAATCCAACTTTTTCGTCGTAAAGGCGAGGAAAGACTCACGTGCAGACGTTGATCATGCATGTGGTGGTTCTTTAATGATGAGTGAAGCCCAATTAGTTTACGATGCTATTGAAAAGATTTCCAAAAATAACCGAATGTGGGAAACCGGTTCTAGCACAAGGAAAGTAGCATTTGCAGGAGAATGTACATCGAATACGGAAGTTCTAGCACACTTGGAGAATTTGAGTAGGAAATTTGATGGCTTACAAGCCAGTAAGAATATAAACTCAGAAAATAATTTAACGAATGAATACTCAAATCATGATAATGTGTCATTAGGGAAAGAAGAACCAGAAGGATATTCAAGGGAGGAGGTGAGTTTTTTTACAACAGCATAGGAATTTGAACAACGCATATTCAAACTCGTTTAATGCTATTAGAAGAGATCACCCTACTTATCGTTGGTCTGAAAACCCTAGTAAGCAAGGACAACCACCGTATCCAGTTCAATATAAGAATTCATATAGTAATCAAGTTTATCAAGGAGATACCGCGAATCAGAATCTGCAATCATTACCTAGATCATATCCACAACATACTACTCAAAGTATACCTGTGGAAATATTACTCAGCATACCGAGTCCGCCGAGGCTTCGGCACAGGTGCTCGGCGGTCCGCCGAGCCTCGTGATTTCGTGCATAATATTTTGTACACCTTATTTAATTGTAAAAGACATATTAATTGTGAGTCATATAAACAATTAATATGTCAAACTCTAGTTTACTTTATGTCATAGACATAACTTTTACTTTTTACTTTTGCATGCTTGCCGCCCACATCTACATACTCAAGTGGCCGCCCAAGCTAGCTAGCTAGTCTCTCTATCTCAACCGTATCTATTTATACATCTTTTTACTCAATGAATAAACTAAGTTGAAGTTTACTCTTGTGTTTATCACATTCTCAAACTCTCTTCATGGTATCGAGACTTACCGAGTTCTAAAATCCGCCGCAAAACTCGATTCTTTTTTCGAAAAATGTCAACATTATCCGAAGTTTCATCTTCTTCGGTAGACTCACAGTGTTTGCCTCGGCAGACCGGGATAAGCGAACACTCTTCTTTTACAAATCATAAACTTGATGGTAACAACTACTTGCTATGGTCAAGGTCTATGAAAATGTATATCTCCGGCCGGGGCAAGATGGGATATCCGTCCGGTTCCAAACCCGCCTCGCTCGAAACCGACCCCAAGTTTGAAGCATGGGACACGAGAAAATAACCAAGTCATGACCATCCTCACGAGGTCTATGACAAAAGAGATCGTGAGAACTTCATGATGTATGACACGCTAAGGAAATGCGGGACAATGCCGAGACCTTTACTCAAAAAAGGACAATACATCCGAAGTCTATGAACTCGAAGCTCGATTCAAAATTGCGGACAAGGGGATATGTACGTAACTCAATACTTTAATCAACTATCTAAGGCATGGCAACACCTAGATATGTTGGAAACTCACCCCGGAATGATGTTAAAGATGCCGCACTCTTTAAAGACATTATCGAGAAAAAGAGAGTATTCAAATTCCTATCGGATCGAATCCTACTCTTGATGATGTCGAGGTAGAATTCTTGCTACTAAACCAATTCCAAATCTCAAATCCATGTTTGCCGAGGTCAAACATGAGGAAAGCAAGGAGGAAAGTGATCTTTCGAACTCCCCGCCGACAACCCTACTCGAAGGTACCGCCCGTCGAAGGTTAATGAGACTTACGGGAAGCCTGCGAGAAAGCCGGAAAGTCGTTCGTGATCACCGCAAACGCACAAATCACACCAAGGACAATTGTTGGAAGCTACATGGCAAACCTACCCCCTCTAAAACCTCAAAACCAACCGGGGAAAGTCAAGGCAAACTTGTCGGTGAAGAGGAGAATGACGAAAGTAAGCCGAATGCTCGGTTCTTGTCGCCTTTAGAGCCTTTATTGCTCAAAGCATCGGGAAGGTAGCTCCCCTACCGAAATGGCCACTCATGCTAAAACAGGTATATTTTACTCACCTCTTAGTAATGAGACTTGGATTGTTGATTCGGGGCTTCTTCCCATATGATTTGGTAATAAAAACCTTATTACCCAATATATGCCATGCAACCAAATTCACGAATTAAGACTGGCGATGGTTCGTTTCTTATGCAAAAGGTGTTGGGAAGGTTAAACTTACTAATCGATATATCTACGAATGTCCCGTTTGTTCCAAAGTTAGACCGTAACCTTATATACGTCGGTAAACTCACTAAAGATCCGAATTGACCGTTGTTTTTAATAAGAATCGGTGTACATTCCGGGATCTTTCTTCTCGTAGAAGTGATTGGGCAAGCTAAACCCCTGCTCGGGATCGTTTGTGATCAACCCCGTCGAAGACAAGCGAAGACAGACCGCTCTGCCTCGGCGCACTCAAAACCTAGACAATATCATGTTATGGCATTATAGACTAGGACATCCAAGTTTTGGTTATTTAAAGTCTTTAATCCATGAATTGTTTAAAGGATGTAATCTTAATGATCTTCAATGTGATATTTGTCAATTTGCTAAACTCACCAAATCTCGTGTATGCTAAGTTACCTCACTTGCCCTCTTCCCCTTTCACCCTAATTCACGGTGATGTATGGGGACCCTCAAGAGTGAAAAGTATAACGGGAAAAAGGTGGTTTGTAACCTTCATTGATGATCATACCGAAACACTTGGTCGTTCTTAATGAAAGACAAATCGAAGTTGGACCTATCTTCCAAGAATTTTATCACATGGTCTCCACCCAATTTGATACTAAGATCAAGATCTTAAAGGCGATAATGCTCGGAATACTATGAGTCTAACCTCGGTAACTTCTTGACAAACAGAGGAATTGTTCATATCGGTAGTTGTGTGGAAACACCTCAACGAGAATGGGGTTCTTTGAAAGAAAGAACGGGCATCGTCGGAAATGGCCGTATCAATCATTTTCACTACACATGTTCCTAAATACATGTGGGGTGAAGCTATATTGATGCTACATATTTAATCAACGAGACTTCCCAAACAGAGTGTTAGGTTTCAAAACTCCTCTCCAAACCCCGCCGACCACACACTCCCGCTCTCATCTTATTACCCAATTGCCTCCAAAGATCTTTGGTTGTACCGTGTTTGTTTATATCCATGCTCAACACGAAGTAAACTTGATCCTAAAGCTCATAAGTGCATTTTCCTTGGATATGCACGGGACAAGAAAGGTTACAAGTGTTACTCTCCTACTGAAAAGAAATTTTACAATTCTATGGATGTGAAATTCTTTGAAAGTACTCCATATTACAAACAAACCTACTGAGCCAGTCACTGATGGAAACCTGATTGAGATTGAACTAAGTCCGTTCCCTCAGCAAACCATTTACCCTCGGCGAGTCCTAACCCTCGGCGGACTCATAATCTTCGGCATCCCGCGGATACTCACATTGCGACCCTCGGCGGTCTCCGCCGACCCGAGTCTGGCCGACCCGAGCCCGCCGAACCGAGAACCTCGGCAAGCTGCGAACCGAGTCCGCTGGACCCCGCCCATCGACTCTCGGCGGTCTATCGAAGTAGATGACGGACCTATTGCTCTAAGGAAAGGGAAAAGATCATGCACCGATCATTCTATTCATACTTATTTATCTTATGATCAGTTGTCTCCTGTCTTTGCCATGTTTACACAGGACCGGACTCTCACTCTATCCCTAGAAATATTCAGGAGGCCCTTCAAAATGATAAGTGGAAGGCTGCTGTTAAAACAGAGATGACTGCTCTCCTGGATAATCATACTTGGGACCTCACAACTCTTCCCAAAGGCAAGAAAACAGTTAGCTGCAGATGGTTATTCACTATCAAATACAATGCTGATGGTAAAATTGACAAGTATAAAGCCAGATTGGTAGCAAAGGGATTCACTCAAACTTATGGCATTGACTATAAGGAAACTTTTGCACCAAGTAGCAAAGCTCAACACCGTCGTCGAGTACCGATTTCCCTAGGTTTGTCCAACTTGACCGGCCTCTTCACCAATTGGACATCAAAAATGCCTTTCTAAATGGGGACCTCACCGAGGAGGTTTATATGACCGTACCCCCGGTTTTATCAATCCTCATACTCAAGGCAAGGTGTGCAACCGAGGAAATCTCTATATGGCCGAAGCAATCACCAAGGGCATGGTTTGGAAAACTCACTACCGTGGTTAAAGCCGCCGGATATCATCAATGCAACTCGATCACACCATGTTTGTCAAGACAACCAACCAGAGGAGGTCCATTCTAATTGTATATGTGGATGATATCATCCTTACCTTGGAGATGACTCTACCGAGATCCGAACTTGAAGACTCTACCGGCAAAGGTGTTCCAAGTTAAAGATCCGGGCTACCTCAAGTACTTTCTTGGTATGGAAGTAGCTAGAACCACCAATGGCATTTCGTCTCCCAAAGGAAGTATGTCCTGGACCTGCGAAGGAAGCGGCATGCCGGGATGCAAACCTCGTCGTATCTCCAAGTAGACCCCAGTCATACCCTATCGCATGGTGACATTGCTTTGTCGGGAAAGAACAATATCAAAGGCTTGTAGGCAAACTCATATACCTTTCTCACACAAGACCCGATATTGCATATGGGGTCGGGCGGTCGGTCAATTCATGCATTGCCCTACCGAGCAACATTGGGATGCGGTGAATAGGATGCGAGGTATTTAAAATCCACTCCCGGCCAAGGCCCGCACTTCACCAAGTCTACCGATAGATCAATCAAGGTCTACACCGATGCCGATTGGGGTGGATGTCACATTGACGGGAGGTCTACCACGAGCTATTGCTCATATATATGGGGGAACCCGGTTACTTGGAGGAGCAAGAAACAACCTCGTGTCAAGAAGCGATCTTGAAGCCGAACTAAGGGCACTTGTACTTGGCATTTGTGAAGCTCTATGGCTAAAAAGTGGTACCGGCGAACTTCGGCAACCGTATCGCAACCTATCACACTCTGTTGTGATAATAATTCAGCCTTATGCATGGCGAAGGTCCATCCATCATGATAAAACCAAGCATGTGGACATTGACAGACACTTTCTGAAGGAGAAGATTGATGCCAAGATTATTCAACTCCAGTATGTTCCCTCAGCAGATCAGAATGCTGATATTCTTACCAAGGCTATTCCACCTCTTATGTTCAGCAGACTAAGTAGCAAACTTGGCTGCATCAACATATACAGCCCAGTTTGAGGGGGGTGTGGAAATATTACTCAGCATACTGAGTCTGCTGAGGCTTCAGCAGGGTGCTCAGCAGATTCTGCTGAGCCTCAGGATTTCGTGCATAATATTTTGTACACCTTATTTAATTGTAAAAGACATATTAATTGTGAGTCATATAAACAATTAATATGTCAAACTCTAGTTTACTTTATGTCATAGACATAACTTTTACTTTTTACTTTTGCATGCTTGCCGCCCACATCTACATACTCAAGTGGCCGCCCAAGCTAGCTAGCTAGTCTCTCTATCTCAATTGTATCTATTTATACATCTTTTTACTCAATGAATAAACTAAGTTGAAGTTTACTCTTGTGTTTATCACATTCTCAAACTCTCTTCAATACCAGTCACCCAAAGTTCAACTCAACCTGAAGGAGTTGATAAATGGGAGAAATTAATGGAGAACATGATGGGTGTAGTATCTACTCAAGCTCAAAATGTAGAAACTATGATAACTTCTATAGGAACAGTCACTAAGGATATGAGTACGTTAAAAACATCCATGAGTGGACATGATACCAGAATGAGAACTATAGAAGCATCAATAAGGAATATGGAAGATCATTTGAGTAGAGAAGGAGAACGTAAGAACAGTAGACCTCCAGGAGGATTACCAAGTAATACTGAAAGAAACCCGAGAGAGGTAAATGCTGTTATTACGAGGAGTAGAAAACTCTGTGGAAATACCGGAACAGAAAACTCAGGAGATAATGAAGTAGAAAATGATTTAAATGGTAACTTTATAAAGGAAAAGGACGAACTTGAATTTACTGATGAAGAAGAAGAAATTATTGAAGATTTTTTAAGACAAAATCGTAATGTTGAACCTGAAAATAAGAATGAGGAATGGGTTAAGGTCCCTCGGATTCTAAAAGATCCAACGGATAAAGACCTGAGAACCTTATTTAAGGAACATGTAAGAGAAAACAATACTGAAGAAAAGAAAGAAGATTTGCCAATAACCGAAAAAGGAAAAATCGATACAGAAGATGTTTCAAAGAAAAGATCGTATGATAATGAAACATGGCGGACAAGTAATGCTCAAAGATTTAAGGAAAAAGGAAAAGAGAGTATAACTTCAGAACCAAAGGTTATAGATTTAGACTCTTTACCTTACCCACCAAAAGATCAAATTAAAAAGATAAAAACTGATAAGAAGTATGCTCGTTTCCTTGATACTTTTCGTCATATTCATGTCAATATCCCTGTTATCGAAGCCCTAATCAACATGCCTACCTATGGAAAGTTTCTTAAAGATATCCTATCAAACAAAAAAAGGTTAGAAGAATATGAGAATATATGCCTTAACGAAGAATGTTCTGCAATATTACAACATAAGTTACCACCTAAACTTAAAGATCCTGGTAGTTTTACCATTCCATGTGAGATTGGAGGATTTCTGTTTAAAAAAGTACTATGTGATCTCGGAGCAAGTATAAATCTCATGTCTTATGAGGATTATAAGAAACTAGGCATAGGAGAGCTTACAAATACTGAAATGACCCTTCAGATGGCAGATAGATCGATTAAACATCCTAAGGGAGTCATCGAGGACGTGTTGGTTAAAGTAGACAAATTTTACTTCCCAGTGGATTTTGTAATAATGGAAATGGAAGAAGAATATTCAGTGCCAATTATTCTAGGACGTCCATTTCTAGCTACAGGAAGAACATTAATCGATGTTCAAAAAGAAGAACTGATACTAAGAGTTAATGAAGATGAAGTTTCCTTCAGTATCTTCAAAGCTATGAACCATCCATACAAATCACCAGAATCATGTTCTTTTATAGATGAGATATCTACATTCTGTGATGACCAATTGCTAGATTATGAAGATAGGCTGGAGGAATGTTTAGCATTATCTATCTTTAAGGAAGATGAAAATGATACCAAAATGAGAGAAGTAATCCTTTATCTTGATAAGGGACTGTTTTCTAAGCACCCATGGCATAAGTATTTGGAATTAGAACTAGAAGGACCAGTTCTAAAACCTTCAGTAAAAGATCCACCAAGGAATCTGGAATTGAAACCACTTCCTACAAATCTGAAATATGCTTTTCTTGAAACTGATAATCTGCTACCGATTATTATTTCATCAACCTTAACTATTGGACAGGAAGATCAATTACTTAGAATGTTAAGAAATCATAAGAAAGCATTTGGATGGACAGTGGCAGATATCCAAGGAATTAGCCCTGAGATATGCGTTCATAAGATCATCCTGAATGAGGGAGCTAAACCTTGTATTCAGCCACAACGCCGCCTCAACCCGAATTTGCAAACCATTGTTAAGAAAAAGGTTATTAAACTATTGGAAATGGGGATAATCTTTCCTATATCAGATAGTGAATGGGTAAGTCCAACTCAAGTGGTACCAAAGAAAGGAGGTTTCACAGTGAAAGAAAATGATAAAAATGAATGGATTCCGACAAGGGAGATTACAGGATATCGAATGTGTATTGATTTTAGAAAACTGAATGATCATACTAAGAAAGATCATCATCCACTTCCATTCATCGTACAGATGTTGGAACGATTGAGTGGACATAAATATTACTGTTTCTTAGATGGCTATTCAGGCTACTTACAGATATTCATTGCAGCAGGAGATAGAGAAAAAACTACTTTCACTTGTCCGTATGGAACTTTTGCTTATAAACGAATGCCATTTGGTTTATGTAATGCACCAGCTACATTTCAGCGATGTATGATGGCAATATTTTCTGACATGGTCGAGAAATTCTTAGAAATCTTTATGGATGACTTTAGTGTATACGGAGATTCTTTCGATGAATGTTTATCACACTTAGAACGGGTGTTACAACGCTGTGAAGATACCAACTTAGTGCTAAACTGGGAAAAATGTCACTTAATGGTATCAGAAGGAATTGTTCTAGGTCATAGAATTCCGAAGTAGGTATTGAAGTAGATAAAGCTAAAGTCGAAGTAATTGAAAAGTTACCTCCACCAATTAATTTAAGAACGTTGAGAGGATTTCTTGGACATGCTGGACTTTATAGGAGATTTATTGCAGATTTCTCGAAAATAGCAAAGCCTTTAAGTCATTTGCTTGAAAAAGAGGTACCATTTAACTTTGAAGATAAATGTATGGAAGCCTTTCAGACCTTAAAAGCGAAGTTGACTACTGCACCAGTACTGGTAGCACCAGATTGGGATTTACCATTTGAAATTATGTGTGATGCAAGTGATTTAGCTGTAGGAGCCGTCTTAGGTCAAAGATATAAAAAAGTACTCAAGGCGATCTACTATGCATCTCACACTCTAAATGCAGCTCAACTCAATTATGCAACTACAGAGAAAGAACTATTGGCTGTAATCTTTGCCTTAGATAAGTTTAGGTCGTATATTGTTGGATCTAAGGTTATTATTTATACAGACCATTCAGCTTTGAAGTATCTGTTAAGTAAGAAAGATGCTAAACCACGTCTTCTTAGGTGGATTCTGTTACTTCAAGAATTTGATATAGAAATCAAGGATAAAAAAGGAAGTGAAAATGTAGTAGCAGATCATCTAAGTAGAATGGAAAATGATGAAGGAAGAGGAAATGAAATACGAGATTCATTTCCAGATGAACAACTTTTTAGGATCGATACTCCCTTAACCATGCAATTATTAAAAGATAGAATACCATTAAAAGAAAATTCACCATGGTTTGGGAATATCGTTAACTATCTAACCTGTAATTACATCCCGTCTCATTGGACTTGGCAGCAGAAAAAGAAATTCTTTTACAACTTAAAGTTTTACTATTGGGAGAAACCAGATCTTTTCCGAAGATGCTCGGATGGAATAATCAGAAAATGTATTCCTGATAATGAGATTTTAAGTGTTTTATCGTTTTGTCATGATCGTGAGGCAGGAGGTCATCATGGAGGATGGAAAACTGCTTTTAAAGTTTTACAATGTGGTTTTTATTGGCCTACACTATATAAAGATGCGTATAAATATGTAAAATCTTGTAAATCATGTCAAAAATGGGGAAATATATCGAAAAAACATGAAATGCCTATGCAACCGATTTTAGAATGTGAATTATTTGATGTATGGGGTATAGATTTCATGGGACCTTTCCCTATTTCGTTTGGAAAAAGATTTATTCTTGTAATGGTTGATTATGTCTCGAAATGGGTAGAAGCTGAAGCTCTTCCCACTAATGATACCAAAGTTGTGCTAAGGTTCCTTAAAAAGAATATATTTACAAGATATGGCACTCCGAGGGCTATCATTAGTGATAGGGGTTCACATTTTTGCAACCGACCAGTTACTAAGATAATTGAGAAATATGGTGTAACTCATAAACTAGGAACACCTTATCATCCGCAAACTAGTGGACATGTAGAGGTGTCTAATTGAGAAATTAAAAGAATCGTGGAGAAAATAGTGGACTCAAATCGTAGAAACTGGGCAGAAAGACTAGATGATGCATTATGGGCATATAGAACAGCCTTTAAAACACCAATCGGTTGTTCTCCTTATAAATTATTTTTTGGTAAATCTTGTCATCTCCCAGTTGAATTAGAACACCGAGCTTTATGGGCTATTAAATTCCTAAATTTTGATCCTAAAGCCGTTGGTGATCATAGATTACTTCAGTTAACAGAACTGGAAGAGTTTCGACTCGATTCTTATGAAAATGCTCGAATCTACAAGGAACGCACGAAAGCTTTCCATGATAAGAAAATCTATAATCGTGAGTTCCATGTAGATGATCGAGTACTTTTATACAATTCACGTTTAAAGTTGTTTCCAGGAAAGCTTAAATCTAGATGGACAGGTCCATATGACGTAACTAAAGTCTATAAGTCTGGAGCTGTTGAACTAACTGATGGAAAAACAACTTTTATAGCTAATGGCCACAGGGTAAAATTATTCGTGGAAACTGAAGGGATACCCCAAACAGAAAAAATATTATTGCTTAACGACCCTCCAGCGGATTAAGGAAGCAGGAATTCTAAACTCAGCCGATTACGGGTACTATCTTTCTAATTCACTTTTTAATATGCAATTTAAGTAGTTTCGTCTTTTACCGGATAGACGTAAAAGAACTGGAATGCCTTTCATAGATAGAATAGAAGTGTTTATTTTACTTTTAAAATTAGAATTAGATAAGGATGTTGCCTTTAGAATAGAAGCCTTAGTTTTTAATTTGAACAAGGAGCTGATACGTGAAATCAGAGAAAGAGATCTTTGTAATGGAAAATCGAGAAGTGCTGTTGGTCCCTTGAAAAGGCTTTAGTTAAGTTTAGAGGGGGGGGGGGGGGGGTGAATAAACTTAACACTTAAAACTTTGGAGTTAACAAATTCGCAACTTCGAGCGGCACTGGCGATACTTCGCAGTCTGCTTTCGAGACCTCGATAGCCTGGTCGATAAACGTAGTCTGCGACGGTTTCCGCCTTGCTAAATTTGTGCAGCGGAATAATATCAAAATTAAGCCTTGTTACTTGTTGTTAAATATGTTACTAAGTATTAGATACTCAGTAGTGTATGTGTGTGATTTCAGTTGCTAGATTCAGCAGGTTGATATGGATAATGACTAAGTGCAGAAAGTAAATGCAGTAAGTAAGTAGAGAGATTTTATAGTGGTTCCAGGTGATGTAATCCTGTCAGTCCACTCTTCTCCTGTGATGTTGGAGGAAATTCACTAGTGATCTTTGAGTTATCTGTTACAAAGAATCCTAGATTGCTTGTCCTTCACCAATAACTATGGCTTCACAAGGCGAAAAGCGGGAACGGGTAGGATTGCTTTGCTCCGAGTCTTCCACTTGGTCCTTGAAGGGTAGGATTGCCTCTTCACCGGCTCCACCACAAACCAACGATCTTTCACACCCGATAGATGATTCACTGTCTTCGACAGATTCTTTATAAGATAAAGAATGAATCAAATAAATGATTCGGTTGCGGCGACTTGATTAGGATGATGTAATCGGCGACTTGCGGTCTTCAAGTGTGTATGCTTGATGCGGCTTGAACACGAATGCACTTGAAGAAGATAACTAGATCAGCGAGTCTTAAGCTCGGTAGGTTCAAGCAGGTGTTTTTCAAACTCGTATTGTTACTTAAAGTTTTTCCCAAAATTCATCATCTAGTTTCGAGTTGAAAGTCCTCTATTTATAGGTAAGAGTGCATGTGACTTGAATTTAAAATTCAAATGTGACCGTTCCTTGTATTTGTCCCATCCGCACGCATTCGTCACTATTCATAGGATCGACACCTTGTCGGGATTACTTTTTGACAAAAGTGCGGTCTGTCCACCCCTTTGACTTGTATCCAATGGATAAAAATAAGGATCATCCCAACGTCTTTTTAATCTCGGCCTTTGATTTGCTTGATAAGTCGAGAGGTAGTTGGGCATTCTTATCCATGTAATCTTCCAATAATCTTGAGTTAATCGAGGTATATATCGAGCAGGTTCATCGATCTGCGTAATACCAATCGTCCGTCGAACATCATTATTTTGTACGTAAAATATAATCCAAGTGATTACTTTTATCTAACTTTTATTTGTGAAGTTAGATTACATCATTTTAAATATAACCAAGTTCCAAACATCATCCAACTTGTGGAACTTAGACCTTCTACACAAGGCATATGTAATCGTTTAGGTCATCACGAGACTTGCCTACAATCGATTCCATATCCTTGACTTTGATTACTAAGTTTGATCCCTTAGCCTTCATTAAGCGAGTTTGAACCCTCGGCCTTCGGTCTTCGGTCTTCGGCGGGTTCCGGACCGGCCCTGCGACCTATCTACCCTATCGACCTAGACCGGTCTCCGCGATATCAATCGGCGACCCAGCCTTTGATGCTTGTTTGATTAAACCTATTTATGAATCAAACTCTAATAAACCTATACATTTTATCTAG
Organism: Gentiana straminea; assembly: GCA_036785695.1. NCBI lineage: Eukaryota > Viridiplantae > Streptophyta > Magnoliopsida > Gentianales > Gentianaceae > Gentiana > Gentiana straminea. The sequence continues at coordinate 7,326,779 of JAVUPR010000243.1, forward strand.
ACATCTTTTTGCCTTTGCACTATAACGACTAGTATGGCACTCATCATCAAAACTAAGAAATAAGTCCAACAATTTCCCCCTTTTTGGTGATGATGCCACTACCCTCACCTAATCAGCAAAGCAAAAAGATAAAAACAAAAACAGAACAAATTCAGTCATTTCTCATTATAAATATTTGTTCACAGTATTACAGTCTAGCATCAGCAAAGATAAAATAATGATAAGTAGCTGATCTATTGTCTCTTCTCTCTTTCTTGTCTAGCCTTCTCAGCTTGCTCTTGATAGGCTCTAATTTCTTCTATCATGTCCCTCATCCATTCATTTTCAATAAGTGTGAAATCAATATAAGAGTTGACTTGTTTCCACCAATTCCATGCTTCAGCGGGACAAGATTGATATCATTCACTCGAATCCAAATCTCATATAAAGATCCTTGAATTCATTAAGTGAGTCTTTTGCTTTTGTAATAGGCAACACCCTATCACCTCTCGCCACTTCTTCCACCTCTGCCTCCTCTCGTAATTTGACCTTAAGGCTCGACTCTTGCCTCCCAAAATTTCAAACTCAAGAAAGAGTTAAGGCCTTCATGAAATCCCATATCATGGTAAGGTCTCCTTCTGTTATAAAATTCTTTCTTGTATTGTGACAGGAGATCATCGGTGAGTTGAACTCGCGCCCAGTGCGGGTCTCCTAAAAGCATTTGTATCATCAATCCATCTTTTCTATGCAAAGAGTCTTGCGACCTCCTTTCTTCTGCAAACCGATTTGCCCTCTTCCCCCTTAGTGACATCATCAACAAAACGGGAGATGAGGCCATGAATACCCTCCCGTGATACAATCACTCTATGCAATTGGCCTTCCATGGTTCCGGTTCTAGTATCAATGGTAGTGATCCTAGATTGCAATGTCTCCTCCGTACCGTTGATCCTTTCGGTGAGTTTGGGATCGGGCATAGCGGAGTTGTTGTGCGGCGAGCGGGCTCGAGCGGGTTTAGGAGCTTGACAAGCTTGTCAAGTTTCTCATGTATGGAAAGAAGTTGGTCTTTTAGAGACTTGTCTTTGGCTTTATTTCCAACTTTGATACCCCTGACATCTAGTATCAAATCATTCATAGCATTTTGAGTAGATGCAAAGTTTGAAGCAACTGTATCAGTAGATTGTCTGTTATCATTTACCATCTTCATCAGTTCTTCAAATCTCTGTTCTTGCTGTCCAATTGAGTTCTTAACTGTTGCATGTCATTTCTTACAGTTCTTAACTCATTGACAACTTCAATTGGCACTCCACTAGTCATTCTACTATCAGTAGGTCCATCAGTAGGCTCCTCAACTCTATATTGTGCCTGTTGTCTACTGATGACCATTGCTTTACTCAAATCTCTCCCAGCAGGGGGAGGTCCTTCCTCAACCATTGCACCAAGAATGTCTTCCATGACTGGATCTTGTGCAGGTTCCTCAGCAACTTCTTCTTGTCCAAAAATTTGAAATTCTTCATCACTGTAGTCATAATCCAGCAGCTGTTCTTCTTGATTAACACCAGCAGCCTGCTGATTATCCTTCCCTACAGTGGTCTTGGCTCCAGAAGGCTCCACTACGGCGGCCTCGGCAATGCGGGGGTTTCCTCCAAACCCAAAGTTTGTTCCAACTTGTGTCCAGTTGTTTGAGACTCGGCAACCCGTACCTCTGTTCCAACCTTTATCCAGTGTCTGTTTGTACCCAAAGAACTCCGTACCTCCTCTTCGTTTCTGTGGATTAAAGATATTGGTATTATCCACTTGAAAACCTTCGCATGACCAATCTTGTGCGGGATGATGGCGAGTTTTAGTAAGAGTGCCTTCAATGTCAAATCCATCTTGATATTCAATGGATTCCTCGAACTAGCACTTGGTTCACTAAAGTCAACGGCTTTTTCCGATCCAAATCAACAATCTGTTCATCTTCAGGTTGTCCAGCAGGCTCTACAACATGAAATGTAGCAGATTCATCAACTAGCCTACCATCACTCAATGTAATTCCCTCATTGATCAATGCTTCTAGATCATCCATGGTGAGATCTTGTAGATCCTCATCCATTTCTTCAGTCTGCTGGCCCTCAGCAGACTTACCAGTACCAGTGGACTGTTGTGCAGGTGGATCATTTATCAATGCAGTCCCACTGGGTTCTCCTGGTCCTGAGGGGAAATCTCCCCTTGAGTCAGATGATGAGGAAGAATCATCATCTCCATCTCTTGGATCTCTGAACTTAATACCCTCCTCCTTCTGTTGCTCATCAAATAGATCCATCAGTCTGGATTGCGGCGAGTGGTATCAACCAGATCCGGCAAGTTCTCCACTCCCAAATTGTTAAAAGCCCATTCCTCAAAATCGGTCATAGGTTCGGTGGCTTTTGTTTCTTGTAGAAACCGAACTTCCATTGAAAATAATCGGCAATTTGTCGAAGTTTGGGATCCACAGATTCTTCGATTTTCTTCCTCTCTTTCACATGCCTTTCAAAGGGCATGAAAGATCTCTGGGAGCGACTTCGGTGGCTTGTTGACCTCCAAAGGTCCCAACAAGCGAGACTCATGGTCTCTTCTACGGATGTTTGAAAATCGGCAGTTCTTTGTGATTGTGTAGTTGTACCTACTACTTCCATTTGTATCACACTTGATTCCCCCTGACTCACATGCTCATCAGCAGGGTTAGCAGCAGACTGCTCTTCCCCCTGAACTATTGCCAAACTTGCAGGGTCTTCAATCAAGTCTTCAATCACCTCTTCAACTACCACAGCAGGTTCAATAGATTGATGTGGTTCTTCAGCAGATTGCTCAACAACAACCTGTGCAGCTTCAGTAGATTCACCAATAACATCTTCTACAAAGCGAGGCTGCGGTACACAGCTGACCGTCGTGATTCTTCAACAGATTGCTCAACAACAACCTGTTCACTTCCAGTAGACTTAATAACCTCATCAGGTGAGGAATCACTGATTACAACTGGTGGAATAATAGTTAAGGGCTCAGCCTCAACAGCCTCTTCTTCTTCTACTGACACCTCTTCTTGGACTTTTTGTTTTTCCAAGATTCTCAATTCTTTTCCTTTGCCATACTTCTTCTTTTTGGCAACCTCATTCATCCTCTTGGATAGGGGTTCATCATCATCATCATCATCATCGTCATCATCATGTCCAGTAGATTTTCTCTTTCTACTATCTTCTTTCTGTTGTTTTGTCAGAATTTCAACAACAGTTCTTCTTGCAGCTACAGCGGGGTCGGTAACCTCCACTTGACCCTCGGCGGACTCGACGATGCTGTCTTGCGTTTCCTTTCTTGTTCTCTTTGATTTCAAGATTTCGTAATCTTCCTAACATCAAGACTCTTTCTCTTTCCGGCGAGTTTTCTTTGATGCGGCGGGTTTGATGGATATCTTCTTAGTTTGCCGAACCTCGCTCACCACCAAAGCATCACCGTCATCTCCATCATCATTATCACCAAGCATGCTCTCAAAGCAACCTCTTCATCATCATCTAGTCCGGGAATCGCATGATCAATCTCCTTCTTGTATACGGGACCGATTTATGTCAATTGGTTCAAGATCGGGAACCTCCGGATGATTCAAGATAGGTCTCGAACCATCAAACCTAGGGGTAAGGCCTTTGATTTTCTTTTCTTTAATTTGTCCTCCTTGGCTACTTTCTTCATATAATGAATGAAATAACCACCCCAATCAAATTTCATGCTTACGCAAATGATAATCATCGGCTCTATCTTGGGTCCCGATAGAGTATCCATCGCCAACTAGCCCAAGTATGTTCTTTGCAATGAGCTTGCTCGACAGATCGTATTCATTACCAATGTTTTTGCAATTGATGCCCGGTACCGATTTGATAGTTGCATTTGTCTTGATCGATCTACAAAAGCCATCTTGTCCAATCCCATAGCTTCGGGATTGATGAACCATCAACAACTTCTTCAAAACCAAACACTTCTCTCGGCAGATTGGAGGAGATTACAAGCTCCTCACCATTCACTGAGTGGTTTTGAATGCTTCGATTCCTTCTTCTATAACAATATTCTTCCGAAATCAATAACATTGGTGTATGATATTGTTTCTAATCGATGTTGAGTTTGTTCTCCGGCCTGCAAACCTTCTTATTCTTCGACCTATATTAATGGCCAGTTCCGTTCTGTTTGCATCAACAACATAGCCTCTTACACTTTGGCTTGATTCGATTTGAACCTCAATCCTTTCCGCCATTGAAATAAGAAAAAGATGAAGAAAGATTGTTCTCAAATCTGTGTTCACACGATGTAGATTTTGCAGAGATAAAGCAGAAATTGCAAGTGGAGAAACTGCTGTATAACAGTCTGATTTTATAGACAGTGGGTAGTTGAAGCTGTCTTGACACGTGGCCCATTACTCCTCCATAACGTTTGTAACCGTTGGATGGTTTGATTTCGTGGTAATAATGGATAAAATAAATATCCCGCCAATATGCTTTTTGACTTTAATTACTTTGACCGAGTAACGTTCCCTCCAAATAGGTAATCCTCGGCAGGTGGGCTCGGCGGTGTCGATAAGTAGACTTTAGCGACCGTCGACAAAATTACTCGCGATCCTTGTTTTCTTCTTGTTTTGTTCAATTGATAATACAAGATGAGGTTTAATACCAATGACCGATCCGTCAAGTGAGCTCACCCAAAATGACAAAGACCAATCCCCTTGGCAACCTCATTTGCTCAATTGTCCAAACATAAGTACATGGAATTGTTGATACCAATGACTAATCTGCTAAGTGAGCTCACCCAACATAGCAAAGACTAATCCCCTTGGTGAATTCCAATTACAACTGCCGAATATCGAGTCAATCTTTATGATTCCAAGTTCGGTCCTTAATTTAGCAAATCTTTCTTCGTCAAGAGGTTTAGTGAAAATATCGGCAAGTTGATCTTCGGTAGGAATGTATAGAACCACCACATCTTTCTTTTCAACATGATCTCTTATAAAATGATGTCTCACATCAATGTGCTTGGTTCTTGAATGCAAAACGGGATTTTCTCGTGATTGCAATTGCACTTGTGTTGTCACACATGATTGGAATTTCCCTTTCTTCAATTCCATAATCCCTTAATTGTTGTCTTAGCCATAGTACTTGTGCACAAATGCTAGCGGCTTCCAAGGCGGCAATGTATTGACTTCGGCGAGTGGAAGTTGAAATAGAATTTCGTTTCTTGCTAAACCGGGAGACCGGTCTATTTCCCATTAAGCGACGGGTTCCGAGGTGCTTTTTCTATCAATCTTGCATCCAAGATAATCAGAATCTGAGTAGGATATTACTTTGAAGCTTCCTTCCTTGGAATACCATATCCCTACTCCCAAAGTCTCTTTAAGATACTTGAGAATTCTCTTAACTGCACCTAAACGACTTTCTTTAGGTTTAGATTGAAATCTTGCACAAACACCTACAGCAAAGGATATATCAGGTCTTGGCGGTGAGGTACGACGGATCGCCTATCATCCTTCTGTATAAAATCTGATCAACATCTTTGCCTTCTTTATCTTCATCTAATCGATGTTTGTACTCATAGGAGTTGAATTCTTAGTGCTATTTTCCATACCAAACTTCTTGGCAACTCCTTGGTATACTTGGTTTGATGAATGAAGATTCCATCATTCACTTGTTTGACTTGCAATCCCAAAAAGTAATTCATTTCTCCCATCATACTCATTTGGAATTTGCTCTTCATTAGATTTGCAAATTTTTCACAAAGTAAATCATTCTCGAGAACCAAATATTATGTCATCCACATAAATTTGTACCCGGCGAAGTCTTGTCCCCTTCAACGATTCGAAAAGAGTCTTGTCAATGGTGCCTTTTGTGAAACCATTGCCTACCAAGAATTGAGATAGAGTCTCATACCATGCTCTTGGTGCTTGTTTCAATCCATAAAGTGCTTTGTTGAGTCTATACACTTTATCTTCTTGATCTTTAACTTCAAATCCGGGAGGTTGCTTGAACATACACTTCCTCCTCTAGGATCCCATTCAAAAATGCACTCTTGACATCCATTTGATATACTTTGAAGTTCTTATATGCGGCATGTGCTAGGAATAATCGATAGCTTCCAATCTTGCAACGGGTGCATAAGTTTCATCAAAATCTATTCCTTCGCTTGAGAATAGCCTTTTGCAACTAGTCCGGCCTTATTTCTCACAATGGTACCCGATTCATCAAGTTTATTTTCGTATACCCACTTAGTACCAATGATATTTGCATGACTTGGCCTTTCAACTAGTGTCCAAACTTGATTTCTTTCAAATTCATTTAATTCTTCTTGCATAGCAATTATCCAACTGGATCCGAAATTGCTTCTTCAACAACTTTAGGTTCCATTTGAGATAGAAAACGGGTAAACATAGCTTCCGGTTGTCTTCTAGTCCTCACACCTTCTTGTACATTGCCAATAACTTGTTCGACGGGGTGATTCCTTAACCATTCGGGATTTTGGTTATTTTGATTTTCGGGAACATCATCTTCGGTAGGGTCTGCTTTGTAGTTTCTTCTACATGGGGGTCGGCGGATCCTTGAAGCGCTTCGGTTGTTGCATCGGTAACATTGTCGGCGGGGTGTTCGGCGAGGGCGATATCGAAACTTTTAAGTCATTGAATCTTTCCAAAACTTCAACACAATCTGGATCGGTGACTTGTTGACTCCTAGCGGGTTCATGATCTTCATCTTCCATTCCAAGTAAACTTAGGTTCATCAAACACAACATGGATTGTTTCTTCATGTTTTAGTGACCTCTTGTTCGGTCGAATGCTCTGGCGACCGAAGAATATCCCAAGAATATGCCTTCATCGATTTAGGTTGGAATGTTTTCAAATGAACTTTGTGATTAAGAATAAAACATTTACTTCCAAATGGATGGAAATAGGATATGTTGGGTATCCTTCCATTCCGGACCTCATAGGGTGTCTTCGGCGGCTTCTTGTTTCTTGAAGTTGTTTTGTGTATAGCATCTTGTATTCTTGCTTGACCCAATATCTTTCGGTAGCAATGCTTCACAAATCATCGTTCTTCCGCTTCCTTTAATGTCCTGTTTCTTCTTTCAAAGCAACCCCATTTTTGAGGTGTACCAAGACGACAAGTTGATGTAGTACACCATTACGTTCACAATATTCTCTTATAACTTTGTTGAGAAATTCGGTACACGATCCGATCTTATCTTTATGATCGTTAAACTTTTCTCATTTTGTAATCTCTTCAAAAGATTAGGCATGCTTTGGAGTGTCTCACTTTTCTTGTTCATAAATATCACCCTGTGTGTATCTAGAAAAATCATCCACAACTACTAAGGTGTATTTCTTTCTGTTACACTTGTTGGAGTTATTGGTCCAAAAAGATCCATATGCATAAGCTCCAACACTCTGTTAGTTGATTGTTTAGTCTTTGACTTGAAACTTGACTTTATCTGTTTACCTTGTCGACATGCATCACATATAGCATCCTTCTTGAATGTGATCTCGGGTAAACCAATCACTAACTTCTTTTTCACCAACCGATTAATATCATCAAAATTCAAGTGATTTAACTTCTTGTGCCATAACCAATTGAGTTCGGATTTGGTATGCACAATCAGCAGAGTTTCGGAAGCACGGTAGACCAATCCACAACATACATGTTCGTTGCCTTCTACCAAAGCAAGTACAACTTGATCACCTCTCTCACTAATGACAATACAATTGTTTTTGTCAAAAGTGACCTTGTATCCCAAATCACGAAATTGTCCAAAGTGCTCGGCAAGTTGTAGTCCGGTCCTCCACATATGCCACATTCTTGATTGTAAGTCCATTTCGATAAGTGTGCCATATCCTCTTGTATATCCAGTGTATTTTTGTTGCCAAAATTCACCCTTGGACCATCTTTTGCCACAAAGTTTGTTAGACAGTGCTTATTCTTTGTCATGTGTCCGGAACATCCTTTGTCAAAGTACCGGACACCCTACAAAACAAAGTTAGTGCATTTTAGGTACCCAAACCTTTGTTTGGGTCCATAGTGGTCGTGGCAAGCATGACCCTTGGTATGTTTCCATAAGGTCTTCTCCTAAATGTGTCATACTTTGGTTCATACTTTGGTTCATACATGTATTCCACACATCCATAGGTTCTAACAAGTAGGTTGTGTAGGAACCACATATGTTTTACGGCCTTTTGGTACATAATCTTTGTTTGAAATGATTCTTGTTGTTAGAAACATTTGCATAACCATAGGTGTCTTGTCGTTAGAACGACTCGTAATATGGAGTCCGCCGAGGTCTTGTGTAAGTCCTCTCGCCGATTCCATTGCCTAGGTTTTACCCTAGTAGTATGGTTATACTTATCGTTTCTAGCATTAGATGCGGGAATATTCCAATCATTATCGAGCGGGGAACGATCTACCTTTCCCCCGAGATAAGTATCCCTTGAATGATCAACATTTTTGGATTTAGGATTCTTATCCTTGGAATATTTCGTTTTTTTTTTCCCTTCGTGGTCCAAATGAGACTTAGTAGCAGAGTCCGCTATCGTGAGCTTAGAAGGCACAAGCGGTCCTATTTTTAGATTTATTCATTTTACTAGAGGCGTTGACTTCGAGACTTCGATTTTGCTTCCTTGAGGCATTCTCATTGGGTTTTTTGCTTCGGCGGCCTTGCGGGAGATGGATCTAGTGTAGGCACAAACTTAGGACCAAATGCAGTGCGGGTTCGGTAACCTTCCGGATCCACTCTTGTTAGATTGCCGAGTTCCAAATCCAAGCCCAGTTCTATCTCCATAAGCCTTTCCCGATTTGTATGCGGTATTGGAACAAGATGGTTCGGCGGATTCGAGAGGTCGCTGGATGTTCGACGGACTTATGCCGATTCTGTCCAACTTCTTTTTCCTTACCATTGAAAACCCTTAATTCGGCTTTCAATCTTCCAACTTCTAACTCAAGAGCCCTTTTTCAGCCTTCACAACCTCATAACCAGGATTGTATTATCCTCGGTTGATTAAGGATGGCATCCAAAGTCTCATTGTTGTCGAATTTCTAGGATTTGAACCACGGGTTGATTCACAATCACTTCCGGCGGGAGTGTTTATAGATACGGTGTTGTATACCTCCTCGTTTCATCCATATTGGCCATCAAAGTATAATCCTCCATATCGCAACCGAGTCGTGTCATCCGATTCATTTCCTTTTTCGAGATTCCACTTCATATCCCGATTCATCTTCAAAGCAACCATAGCCTTCTTGCCATGTCTTCTTTGTTGACTCTTGGTCTTCGTAGGTACGGACAATCGGTCTAAAATGTCCAGCTTCTTACGGTTGAAGCAAAGATAATCGAGTTCCTTGCCTTGTTTCAACTCGGGACAATCGGGTCCGAAGTGTCACGGTTTCTTGCAATGAAAGCATAGATAGTCATTATCTTTCTTTGGTTCTTCTTTCCTTCTTTCAGTAGGCCTCTTTGTGAAATTTCTTGTAGGGGCCTTTCCAGTCTTCATCATTCTGATTTTCTTGCTCAGTATGGCAATTTGCTCTTGCATTTCATCTAGCATATCATCCTGTCCTCCTGATGTTTCTTCATGATGTGATGCAGCCAATGCAGTGGTCTTTGGCTCTTCCTTTTCAGTTTCAGGCACCAGCTTCTTGCTAAATTCATAGGCCTTAAGATCAGAGAACAATTTGAAGGTATCTTCTTCATGCAACTTTCTCATTTCTTCAATTGCAGTCACCTTCATTTTCCAAACATCTCTTGCGGGTAAAGCTTCCAAGATTTTGGTGTTTACTTCCTCTTTTGAACAACTTACACTCGGCGGGGTAAGTTCATCCGATATAGCATTGAATCTTGATTCCATTTGCTCAATGGTTTCATTAGGTAGCATCTTGAACTTTTGAAACCTTTTTTCGCCACACCGATTTTGTTCTTCTTTATTGCATCGGTGCCTTCACGGATTAAGTGAATCTTATCCCAAAGTTCCTTTGCAGTCTTGCAATCTTTGACCTTCATGTACATATTGCTATCCAAGGTTCTGTAGATGATATCAATAGCAATGTTGTTGAGGTTTGCTCTTTTTCTGTCTTCTGCATTCCATTCTCTCTTTGGTTTAGGAATGTACTCAGTTCTGTCACCCACTGTTACTGCCTTTGTAATCTCCAGTGGTCCTTCAGTTAGTACATCCATCATCTCATCATGAGTAGCAGCAAGATATGCCTGCATTCGACGTTTATACTCATCAAATCTGTCAAGAGAACACATCAACATAGTTCTAGCATACTGTGTGTTGTCCATGATGCAAGTCTTGAAAATCAGTAACTTGAAAGAAAGTTTTAAAGAATTTTCACAAGTACAACAAGTAGGATTCCTTCAGAACAGAAGCACTGCTCCGATACCAATTGTTGGTCCCTTGAAAAGGCTTTAGTTAAGTTTAGAGGGGGGGTGAATAAACTTAACACTTAAAACTTTGGAGTTAACAAATTCTGCAACTTCAAGACTCGTCGATACTTCGAGTAGTCTCGTCGAGACCTCGATAGCTCGCCGATAAACGTAGTCTACCGACGGTTCGATTTGCTAAATTTGTGCAGCGGAATAATATAAAAATTAAGCCTTGTTACTTGTTGTTAAATATGTTACTAAGTATTAGATACTCGTAGTGTATGTGTGTGATTTCGGTTGCTAGATTCAGCGAGGTTGATATGGATAATGACTAAGTGCGAAAGTAAATGCGGTAAGTAAGTAGAGAGATTTTATAGTGGTTCCGGGTGATGTAATCTGTCGGTCCACTCTTCTCCCGTGATGTTGGAGGAAATTCACTAGTGATCTTTGAGTTATACGTTACAAAGAATCCTAGATTGCTTGTCCTTCACCAATAACTATGGCTTCACAAAGGCGAAAAGCGGGAACGGTAGGATTGTTGCTCCCGAGTCTTCCACTTGGTCCTTGAAGGGTAGGATTGCCTCTTCACCGGCTCCACCACAAACCAACGAGTCTTTCACACCCAACGGATGCTTCTTGTCTTCGGCGAGATTCTTTATAAGATAAAGAATGAATCAAATAAATGATTCAGTTGCAGCAGCTTGATTAGGATGATGTAATCAGCAGCTTGCAGTCTTCAAGTGTGTATGCTTGATGCAGCTTGAACACAGAATGCACTTGAAGAAGATAACTAGATCAGCAGTCTTAAGCTCAGTAGGTTCAGCAGGGTGTTTTTCAGCTCAGTATTGTTACTTAAAGTTTTTCCCAAAATTCATCATCTAGTTTCTGAGTTGAAAGTCCTCTATTTATAGGTTAGAGTGCATGTGACTTGAATTTAAAATTCAAATGTGACCGTTCCTTGTATTTGTCCCATCTGCACTGCATTCTGTCACTATTCATAGGACTGACACTGTCAGGATTACTTTTTGACAGTGCAGTCTGTCCACCCCTTTGACTTGTATCCAATGGATAAAAATAAGGATCATCCCAACGTCTTTTTAATCTCGGCCTTTGATTTGCTTGATAAGTCGAGGTAGTTGGTCGTTCTTATCCATGTAATCTTCCAATAATCTTGAGTTAATCGAGGTATATATCGAGCGGGTTCATCGTCTGTCGTAATACCAATCGGTCGTCGAACATCATTATTTTGTCTGTAAAATATAATCCAGCTGATTACTTTTATCTAACTTTTATTTGTGAAGTTAGATTACATCATTTTAAATATAACCAAGTTCCAAACATCATCCAACTTGTTGTTCGGGGTCAAATTATAGTGTTTTTACTGATATATTTTACATCAATTTCCCCCGTATATGGATGTTTTTCATAGAAATCGAGCTTATAATCGATTAATTGAGTAAATAGTGTTTTTAATAGGTTAATTGCAAAATGTAACGGTTTATGTGCTTAAATTGTGATTTTATGTTATTTTGGGATTGTGTTACGCTTTGGTATATTTTCCTATGTTATAGATACATATTTTGGCATGCAAGAGGATTAAATGATGAGGTTTTGCATGGAAGAGAAGTGAAATGGAAGGAAGATGGAGATAAAGCTTGGAATGAAGCTTTCAAGCAGCCGAACTTCCGATGCAGTTCTTGATATGATATACACTGATTTGACTCTCGACCTCAAGAGAAGATTTGTAGGGCTTGAAGAGAGGATTCTACAGGATTTTGAATCACTTCATTCCGACTTATGAGGCCCGAGATATGAGCGTTACAAGTTTGGATGCTGTTGCTGAAACTAGTGGAAAATCCCGAAAACGACTCGTAATACGACGGGCTAGTCAAAAAAGGCGTTTTCTGAAGAAGAGTCCTTAATGAAAGTTGTAGAGCTTTCCGAGAGCTTTTTTATGACATTCGGATCATAATTTTTGGAGGTCTGCAACTCAAGATATGAATTTTAGAAGTTTCATTCCTAAATCCATAATATCCGGCCGACCTAATTAAATAAGGATTCTTCACAGCCGCATATTCCTAAATATATCACAGCCGACATACTACCCTTATATATAGCCGCATGTGATAACCCTAATTTTTATCAATAATTCATATCAATTTATTCAGCCGCAAATCACAGCAGCAGCGGCAGCTCTGAGGGCAATCCAAGGCCGGTCACCCGAGCCTTGTGCTCGGGTGATCCGGGTTAGATTAGGATGTCGTTTTTCTTCCGTTTTCGACTCATGGATCCAACAATTGTACCAACCATGTGAGTTTATTTATTTAATTTATTCAATCTCTAGTTTATTTTCATGAGCTTTAATTTATTTTGTATCGTTCTATGATTTTGATGCTATGATGTGAATTAGATCGAGAGATCAGTTTGCTATTGATACGTTTACAACATACGGAAGTTGCGTAGACTAGATCACCATAGAAAGATAGGATTTTTAATCATTAATGATGACAAGTTAATTGGCTAATTATCTAGGTTGTTAGGTTCTAAAATACGAGAGTTAACCTGAATCTACACCTTCGTTTTGTATGGAATATTGATCTCAACATTCGGAAGAGGAGAGATCGATAATTGAATTCACTAAGGAATTAGGGATTCATAGCTTGAGAAATAGATTCACTAAGGAATTAGGGATTTGTATCTCGTGTAAAGGTGAAACCACAATTTGAATTGAAATCATGAGATGAAATAGGATTGAAATCACTTGGTTTGTGCACTGTTTGATCCCATGTATCTTTAGTTTAGTTTAGGTTGTGTTATTTTATTTCGTAGGTTAGATTTATTTTAATTGCTCTTTCGTTTATTTTATTTGTTCTTTCGTTTATTCGTTTTTCCTAAGTAACAATTGAAAGGAATTAGTGAAATTAGATTCAACATCCCAATTCCCTGTGGATCGACCCCTTACTCACTTCGCTCTACTATCAATTACCCGGTATTCGGCCGGTTAGGAGTTAGTTTTGCATGGTAGTTAGGGTTTATAAATTTTCTTTTTGTTTAGTGTTGCAAAATCCTTCGAACAAAAGTGGCGCCGTTGCCGGGGAATCGGTGTTTTGTTGAATTTAGTTGAATTAATTTTTTCGATTTTGTTACGGTTTATTTTTCGTTTTCAATAAAAGTAGCGTTGAATAAATCGAGAGTTTTTTATTTTTGCCGTGTTTCGATGACCTTTGGGTTAAGAATGTGCAAAAAGTTTTTTTACTCGATTTGTGAAACGTGAAGTGTTTTCTAGTCTAACCCTCTGTGCTATAATTTGATGAGGCTGCTGTGTTGTTATGTGTATGTGTTGATCTCGTTTTGAATTGATAATCTGTTAGGCTATTTAGGGTTTATCTATGGGTTGCCGTGTTGTTCCCGCATTCCGTTGCAAATTCGTTGTTTGGACGAGCGTTCGGGTAAGTGAACGCCCGTCCGATCCCTAACAATGCAGTAACCGAGCGTTTGAGGGTGGAACGGCCGTCCGTGCAAAAGTTCAACTCGATCGATGACAAGAACCGGACGGGAGTCCGACTTGTTAAACGCCCGTCCGGTCCGCATAAGTGTGGAACGCCCGTTTGAAATTTTAAACGCACGTCCGTGTTCCGAATTTTTCTTGCTTTGATTTTTAATGCTTTATTTAACGTGGTTACTTTAATACGAGCTTCGTGGCTAATTTCTTTTACGTAGATGTTACGAACTTGCATATTCATATCTTTCCATCTACGAATCCATGTTAAATAATTGATTAATCTAATATACTTGATTCATCTAGGCATGTTATAGTTACTGTCGGTTCTCGTAAGCTATAACTGTTCTTATAGTTAATTAGTAGCTAATGTCGGTTTCCGTATGCTACATACCATTTGTGATGAATCTTTTAAGCTTTGAGACTTATGTGCTTCCTTGTTGTTTTTGTAACTCATATGGGTAGCTACCGTCGGTTTTCCGTATGCTACGTCCGATCCATATGAGTTATATCGTTTAGTATAGCTAGCTGTTGGTTTCCATAATGCTATCACCTTTTACGAGTCTTAAAGCGCGTCTACACTGCATGTAATGAACAGTACTGTCGTTTATCGTAACATGTCATTATTTGGTAGACGTTTATTTTATATATGTCATGTTGCAAATGAGTGGGCTAGTTTTCTTTCTTTTATTTTCTTTTATTTTTGCATTTCACTTAGATGCATATCATTTAGCTGCATATCATCTAGTTGCATTGTTTTGCTATTTTTCTTTTATTTTTCTTGAGTGTAGTTAACTGTCGGTTTCCGTAATACTACCTCTTTTTTTTAATTTTATTTCTAGGATTTTTCATGTAGTTGGCATTGTATTGCATTTTCATGTAGTTGCACCTAGCCTACGAGTTTGTGATATTTTCATGTATATGTGTCCATCTTTATGTGAGCATAATTTGAATATCTCTATAAATTCTTTTCCTTATGTGCTTTATTTGTATAAGTCTAATCTTTTCCCCGTAGACTCTTTTTGCACCGATCAAGTCCGCGCAGGATACTTTCGTCATAGCTATTGTGCACTTTCACGATGTATTCGGTTGTCTGTGATGCTCCACGATCCCTGCGAGCTATGCGGCGATTTTGGGTTTCTAAGGGTTTTTATGGAATTGCAAGCATCCAATCAGCTAAGTTCTCTAATTTATTATTTCTGCACAACTTGAGGACAAGTTGCAATCTAAGTGTGGGGGAGGGGATAGATAATTTATGTATCTACTTTCGTTTGCTCATATTTTTAGTATTTCTATGAAAAGTGCTTAATTTTCAAAAAATTTTGTTTTGTTTTGTCCTGAGTAACATTTCACTGGCATGCTAGTTTTATAATCTGGCACCGTTAGTTGTTATCAGTAGTCATATCATGTTCTAAGAATAGGTTTAGTAAGTCGATACTCAATTGAACTTCATTTCACGAACCTATTAGATGAAGAGCCAAATATAGAATAGTTTCCGGTTAGTTAAAGGAAAGTTAATTCTTGATACAGATAACACTTATTTAGCATTAATGAAAGTTAAGAACTTGTGCTATACTCACAGTTAGAATCTCAGTACCTTAGTGTTCTTGAGAACTTTGAGAGTCTTGAATGTGTTAGAAATATATTTGACCGAGAGTTTCCAAAGAGTTTGAAAAATATAAAAATATATATATCTATAAATAATAAATGAATAGAATTTCTTTGCGGGAATTTTGTTTGTAACTATCACCTCGAGTCCATTTGGATACTGCCCCAATTGGGGAGTGTGGTTTACCTTGGACAGTAAGGGATTGAGTGATCTCAGGGTGACTGCCTCTAATGTAGGGGAGTGTGTTATACTTTTGAGACGCGACGATAGGAAATATAAAATATACGTTTTTTGGAATTCTAAGTCAAGTTGATCTAAACCCAGTAGAGACCCGAAAGGTATTTTCTTGGTACTAAGTAAAGGAATTTAGTTGTGAGTTAGTTACTATGTTCTTGGTAATTAGTTTTTGTTAGGTAAGTACTTGTAGATAGAATGAAGTTTTCGTTTAGTTGACCGGATAATCTGTTAGTGCTTGATGCATTATATCAAGAGAGGATCGGTGGAAGTTTAGTAGGTTACGCACACTCATCACCGAGTGAGGTCGATTTCTTGAATACTAGCTTGTCATGATTTTGACTATATCTCGTGTCGAGTTATGTGGATTCTTGATGGTATGTTCTTGTTTTGTTTTACTCGAGCACGAGCAAAAGTTTAAGTGTGGGGGTGTTGTTCGGGGTCAAATTATAGTGTTTTTTGATATATTTTACATCAATTTCCCCCGTATATGGATGTTTTTCATAGAAATCGAGCTTATAATCGATTAATTGAGTAAATAGTGTTTTTAATAGGTTAATTGCAAAATGTAACGGTTTATGTGCTTAAATTGTGATTTTATGTTATTTTGGGATTGTGTTACGCTTTGGTATATTTTCCTATGTTATAGATACATATTTTGGCATGCAAGAGGATTAAATGATGAGGTTTTGCATGGAAGAGAAGTGAAATGGAAGGAAAATGGAGATAAAGCTTGGAATGAAGCTTTCAAGCAGCCGAACTTCCGATGCAGTTCTTGATATGATATACACTGATTTGACTCTCGACCTCAAGAGAAGATTTGTAGGGCTTGAAGAGAGGATTCTACAGGATTTTGAATCACTTCATTCCGACTTATGAGGCCCGAGATATGAGTGTTACAAGTTTGGATGCTTGTTGCTGAAACTAGTGGAAAATCCCGAAAACGACTCGTAATACGACGGGCTAGTCAAAAAAGGCGTTTTCTGAAGAAGAGTCCTTAATGAAAGTTGTAGAGTTTTCCGAGAGCTTTTTTATGACATTCGGATCATAATTTTTGGAGGTCTGCAACTCAAGATATGAATTTTAGAAGTTTCATTCCTAAATCCATAATATCCGGCCGACCTAATTGGAAAGGATTGCTTCAGCCGACATGCATAATGCAAAATCCTAATTAAATAAGGATTCTTCACAGCCGCATATTCCTAAATATATCACAGCCGACATACTACCCTTATATATAGCCGCATGTGATAACCCTAATTTTTATCAATAATTCATATCAATTTATTCAGCCGCAAATCACAGCGGGGCGGCTCCGAGGGCAATCCGAGGCCGGTCACCCGAGCCTTGTGCTCGGGTGATCCGGGTTAGATTAGGATGTCGTTTTTCTTCCGTTTTCGACTCATGGATCCAACAATTGTACCAACCATGTGAGTTTATTTATTTAATTTATTCAATCTCTAGTTTATTTTCATGAGCTTTAATTTATTTTGTATCGTTCTATGATTTTGATGCTATGATGTGAATTAGATCGAGAGATCGTTTGCTATTGATACGTTTACAACATACGGAAGTTGCGTAGACTAGATCACCATAGAAAGATAGGATTTTTAATCATTAATGATGACAAGTTAATTGGCTAATTATCTAGGTTGTTAGGTTCTAAAATACGAGAGTTAACCTGAATCTACACCTTCGTTTTGTATGGAATATTGATCTCAACATTCGGAAGAGGAGAGATCGATAATTGAATTCACTAAGGAATTAGGGATTCATAGCTTGAGAAATAGATTCACTAAGGAATTAGGGATTTGTATCTCGTGTAAAGGTGAAACCACAATTTGAATTGAAATCATGAGATGAAATAGGATTGAAATCACTTGGTTTGTGCACTGTTTGATCCCATGTATCTTTAGTTTAGTTTAGGTTGTGTTATTTTATTTCGTAGGTTAGATTTATTTTAATCGCTCTTTCGTTTATTTTATTTGTTCTTTCGTTTATTCGTTTTTCCTAAGTAACAATTGAAAGGAATTAGTGAAATTAGATTCAACATCCCAATTCCCTGTGGATCGACCCCTTACTCACTTCGCTCTACTATCAATTACCCGGTATTCGGCCGGTTAGGAGTTAGTTTTGCATGGTAGTTAGGGTTTATAAATTTTCTTTTTGTTTAGTGATGCAAAATCCTTCGAACACTTGTGGAACTTAGACCTTCTACACAAGGCATATGTAATCAGTTTAGGTCATCACAGACTTGCCTAAAATCTGATTCCATATCCTTGACTTTGATTACTAAGTTTGATCCCTTAGCCTTCATTAACTGAGTTTGAACCCTCAGCCTTCGTCTTCGATCTTCGAGCGGCAGTTCCGGACCGCCCATCGACCTATCTACCCTACTTACCTAGACCGGTCTCGCGATATCAATCGGCAATTTTTACGATGCTTGTTTGATTAAACCTATTTATGAATTAAACTCTAATAAACCTATACATTTTATCTAGACATCTTTTTGCCTTTGCACTATAACAGCTAGTATGGCACTCATCATCAAAACTAAGAAATAAGTCCAACAAGTGCTATAAAGAGAAGGGCAAGATTTCTAAAGAGATGTAGAATCTGTGGAAAAAGTGAACATAATGGAAAATGTGGAGACAGCACAACCAAATCCCTGGATGAATGTTTGAATGTAATTAAGATGGGAACGACTAGGTGGTTATCCGAAAATCCCGATGGACAACAAAGAGAGAATTCAAACGCATCATTTCTAGGAATTAGGTTGATGGACCGTTATTATAGAAATCTCGAAGATTTAAGAATGATGGGAGTAGAATTAAATTAAGTTTTATTTTTTTTTTAAAAAAAAAAAAAAATTTATGATAAACTTATTTTTTTTTCTTCATATAAATGGTTTATATGATATAATTAAAATTTATCATACCAAAAATATTTTCTTTATAAAGCTTTTATAAAAAATCGTAATAATTTATTTTATCATAAAATAATTTTATGATTTTTATAAAATATTTTTATGATACAATTTAAATTATTACATAAAAAAAAAAGAATCGAGTAATTACTAACGATTCGAGTCGATAAGAGTTCGGTTCGATTCGTTAGCTTTATAACCTAAGGGAACACCACAATTCCATCATCTTCATCTTCTTCATTTCTTCATTTCTTCAACCCAAAAAAAAGCCGCCCCACCCCTTTTCCCCTCTTCAAAAATTTCATCACTTTTCACCAAATTTTCTATCCCAAACTACTTAATTAATCATCTTCTCTTCCATTCCACTACATAAATTCATCACCATTGCATAAAAGGATAGATTTTGCAAGCAAAGCTTCTCTCTTTTTCAACACATTTCGGCGGCACCACCACCTATTCCGGCAACTATCTACTCTTTCTAGCTTTATTAATAATATATATATATATATATATATATATACTATATATATATATATATATATATATATATATATATATATATATATATATATATATATATATATATATATCAATCATTTCAATTTTTATCAAGCTTTTAGTTTATTTTATTTTATTATGGTCTAAGTACTTATTTGTGTTTGTTGATTGTTGTTGTTTTTGTTGTTATTTTGTCATACCATTATCGTAGATGACCTCATCATCTAGGAGAACCTTTAAGAAAAGAAAGCCAGATAACCCTGTAGTAGTACCGGTTCATGAACCGCGGCCCTTAAACGAACTCGAAGAAGCCGTTTCTTTTGAAAAAACCGCTAGTAATGAAGCTAAGAATGCCTATGATGGATTTTTCAGTAAGTGCGGGGTCACTTTAGAACGTGGTATTGATTTTGATTGTGTAGGAGAAGAAGTGAAAAAAATCTTTCAAGATAGGGAGTGGATGGAAATTGCAATGGAACGCACTAGTAACATAAATGTTACAATGGTAGCCGAATTCTATTCTGTTTTGTCTACTTATGATAGGGCTACTCTTGAAGAACTAGAAAATATCCCTCTTAGGACGGTTAATGTCACCTTTAATCCTACTATGATAAATACTATTTATGGTTTACCTGAGATACTTGAGGATGATGATTATCATACTGTTTGGAATTTAGACCTACCTGGTAGACTACAGGCTAAATCATTTGAAGCTCAGGCTGCCTTTGATTCCACAGCAGTATGGAAGGATAATAGGTTTCCTTATGGACGTTGTATAAGGGACATAAGGGCTATCAAGCAATTTATAGGATATAATGTTAATCCTTCGGCTCATCTATGTGCTTATGGTCGTGAAGATGTTGTTTTAGCCTGGGCTATGGTTCATGACATTCCAATAAATCTGGGGAAGCTAATCTTTACCAAGGCATGTGATTTTGTTAAGAATAAAACTAGAGGAGGATGTTTGCCATTCCCTAATCTTATATCTGCTTTGTGTGATCTTCATGAAGTACCAAAATTACCCTCAGATAGGATTATGTCACCTTGTGCTCCACTTATCGGTCAAAAACTTACTGTCTTGCCTGCTGGTAAAATCAATTACAATAATCCAAATCGCCAGCAACATCAACAACCACCACCGCCATCTCCTATTCATACATCTCGAGCTCCTAGGCAATCACACCAGCCGCAGCCACTTCAGAGCCAGAATAGCCAGATTGAGGCTATGTTTCAGCATATGGTTCAGGCTCAGGCTAGAACTGATGCTAATATAGCCTTAGCTTGTGAACAAAATAGGAAGTGGGCTGAAGATCTTAGGATTGGCCAAAGAGGCCACAGAGCTTTCATCAGTGAGATAGATCCCAGATATGCAGAGATTTCTGCTCGTTACCCTCAGAGTCAGCCTGACCCATATACTATGCCAGATTGGATTCCACCTATTCCACCACCAGTTTTATTCCAGGACTATATGCCGTCATCTGTAGGACAGGGTGGTATGTTTACAGGTTCATTTGATGCATCCATGGGCATGGGAGGAGTAACTTCAGTGGCAGATGTGACAGCAGGTCTCGGCTCGTTTGGATTGGAAGGTTCGGTGACGATGACGACTAGGCAGACTCAGGCCACATTTCAAGCATCTACTTCAACAGATCCACAACAGTTCAACTATGATTTCAGTACGACTCAGTCTCTAGGGGCTGACTTTACTTCTAGTATGTTTGGATCATTTTCGGCTCATTTCGACTCATCTTATGACGAAGATGAGGATTACGATGGAGATGAGTAGTTTAAGTAAACTTTTCCTATGTTACGATGTATGACGATATACTTTAGTTTGATTTTTATTTTAGACTGTTTGATGTACTCTGTGGTTAGTGCACTTCGGGGTTTTACGTTTTTTCCGTTGTTTCTATATTATTAGACTTTTTCACCCCTGTTTTAGATAAAAATGCATGCATTCACACTGAATGAACCTGATAGAACATCCTGAAATGCAAAAATCTGTGATCGGGCACTGTAGCACCGGCGTGCGCCGGTACTGACCCGGCCCGCGCCGGCCTGGTGTTCTACCGACCTCATTCAGGTTGTTTCTTATCTATTTCTGTCAATTCTATATAAGGAAACAGATGCTTCACTCCTCAAATTGCCAAATCAGTTCTAAAGCCTCTCGTTTTCTTATAAAGACCGTATAAAATGTCCGATCATTCGTCAGTTAACAGTTATTCTCCTCCTCATACCCCAAATTCTGTGCTACCAAATCCCGAATATTATTATCCAACTTTTCACCCAATACCTTATAATTATATGAATGACTCAACTCCAAATCCTTTTATCAGTAATTTCAATCAGTCACCGGTGCTGATTGAAAAGGGTTTAAATTTTCGGAAAGTAGATAATTGGGCATTTATACGGATGCAAGGTGATGGGTGGGAACGTTTTTGTCGTATGCCAAGAGGAAGTGTTAACGTTACGATGGTCAGGGAATTTTATTCCATGTTGTCAGAAGCTACCACGGTAGGAGCAACACAGGCTGTTACAGTTAGAGGTGTTGTTTCCTTTCACATCTATTATCATAAATAGCATTTTTCGCATACCACCAGTTCAATCGTCCCCTACTAGTCATTTTGAGTATCAATGGAGACTTGATACTGCTGCTGGATTCATTAACAAACGGGAGGAATCTTACCAAGTCATATTCTCTCAGTATAATAATAATCACGATATTTCTACCGCTGCCTTACTTCCCCATCTTAGAACATGGAAACGTTTCATCAATTCCCGAGTATATCCTACTGCTGATTTTTCAGAACTCAGTGATGATGAAATATTACTGTTATATGCCATCTCTTGTGGAGCTGTTATAGACTGGGGAGTCTTAATTCAAAAGGCTGCTGTGAGTTTTGCCTTTGGAAGACAACCAAACCGTCAGCCAATGCCGTTTGCATGGTTGATATCCCGCATTTGTACTCAGTTGGCTAGGGTCCAAGAAAGAGCGACAGATGAAATCTTCCCTGCTCGCCTTCCTCAGGTTGGGATATTACCAGTTGGTATCCCGTGAGGTTCGTCTAGTGAAGAAGATTAGATGTTTGATGAAAGAGTAAGTTAAGTTAAGTAAGAATAAGTTAGTTTAAGAAAAAAATAAATTAACTTAGTTTTAGTTTTTTAGTTTATAGTAGTATTTAGTAGTTAACTTGTACTTTTTAATATTGTAATATATTTGTTTGTTTTTAATATTTTTCTATTCTGCTATATTTATAAACGCTCGTCTATATGACACGTAAAATATTCAACCGTTATAAAAATTTATTTTATTTCCTAACCCAACTTTTTACTACTCATTACACATCGAGACGATGCCAATTCGTAAATGGGGAGTAGAGATTGGTTAGTAAATAAAATGAATTTAATATATCAATTACTGATGCACTTAGTTTAATTATTCTTAAGGAAATAATGAAATAATATATAATCATTATAATGAAAATGATATATTTGGATAGAATAAAATTTTAATTAAGTAAAGTAATCTCGATATATTATTTCTATATTATTTATATCTATGTTAGATTTTTATCAAGATTTTAAGTATGTATACCTAGATAAATATTATGAAATATTATTTTTTTATGAAATTAGACAAAGTTACTTATAATTATAATGAAATTTTAGAATGATTTTCTTTTCAAGACAAGTATGAATTTGGAATCGGATTAGGAATGATGAGATTTTTGGCATTACTTTGACTAACTATGGCCAAATAAAGCCTACCCGAACGTAATTTCCAATTTTTATCCCCACCTCAGCCTTGTAGAGTGATCAAGACCTCACTCGAAATTAGCCATTATGATTAACTAGATATAACCGACCCTTAACTTAAAATGGTCTACATTTCCTTAAAATCCCGCAAGTTTAGTATGTGCTTATGGATAGCGGTGACGACATCGAAATTCAATAGTGGTATATGCCGAGATTGGAATAAATATTATTAGGAAGGCAATCTGTTATCAAAAAGTGTTATTCTCTAGAAAAAGAAAAAGTTGGAATAGTTAAGTGCTGATGTATTCGTTCTCACCTCATGACGCTTGAAAGATAGTCGATTCTGGCAATGAGTTCGAATATGTTTGTTTATAAAAAAAAAAAAAAGAAAGTTGAAAAGAGTGTCAGGATGTTACTAATCAAGGTATTTTTGATCAAAAGTTGAAGGTGTAAGTACGTACGACTTGCTTCTATTTCTTCTGATTTTCCTTTGTTATCCTTTCGATTAGCCAAACACCCTGAGCCTGAACGTTATAAGCCATTTTGCCAACTACTTGACTTAGTCCTTGATTCCGAAATTTCATATAGCGGCGATTACAAAGTTATTCTAAGTATTTTATTTTATAGTTATTAAGTAATTCATGTAGAATTTCATTTAGATAATATTTTATAACTAGTTTATTAAGTCATACACACTTTTTATCTTTTTAATAATCTTAGATAGATAAAATTAATATGATTATAATGTTGACAACATACGTTACTAAGTTAGAAATTTAGTCTAGAAGAACTATATTATTTGCATTATAACATTTTATATATTATCGCTTATTTTGCTCGAGGACGATCAAAAGATAAGTGGGGAGTAGTTGATGTATGATAAAAATATAACTATATTATATGACTTTTTATATCGTATTTACGATAATATCGTATAAATTCTATAAAATATATCTAAAAACACATAAAAATCTAAATCATTATAAATAGATATTATCGTTATAATTTTAGTAAAACTTAAAGTTTTTGTGGTCAAAATTACCGTGGCTCGTGTTTTTGACTGTTTCAGGGTACGTGTGATGGAAAACGGAAGAATTAAAACCGAAAAAGTAGGAAACCGAAGAAAGATATTTTTCAAGATCCGGCCCGAACCGAAAAAACCCGGCCCGAGCCGGAATATCTCTGCCACCAGCACATGGGGACTGTCAGGAGAGAATCTCCACTGTAGCACCGGCCCGCGCCGGTGCATGACCGGCCCGCGCCGGCCTTGTGTCCCACTCTATAAATACTCCTCATTTGCAGATTGTTGGAGTTGTACCTTATATATATATATATATATATATATATATATATTATCTTATAGTATAGTATTATATATATATATCTTATCTTTAGTTAGTTTATAGTTCTGTAAATACCGTAAACGGCACTCTGCCGAAATAATAATGTAGTATAAGTATCGTTGTAATACTTAGAAGGATTATCAAGGCTCGTTGTTGCTAAAGGAGTTGTTATTTCCGGAGAATACGGCTCTGATGCTTCAATTGTAATCTGGTAACTTTTTAATGTATTTATGTTTGTTTATTATATTAGTATCTATATATTAGTTATAATGATATTAGGCTAACTCTATATCTAGCCAAGATATGAAATTGAATTAGTTTTATCTTTTTAGGGAAATAGATGATGACTATGTTAAAATTAAATTAAAATCGATTATAATGAATCTTTTTCTATTTTGCAACGTATTGATAATATTCGGACTGACGTAATTAACCAAGATGAATCGCAACATATAACCTAACGATGAACTGACCAGAGAAGTTAGGATATGAGATAAAAGATAGAAAAACCGGAGGGTAAAATTGGCCGTGCGAAAGCGTGACAACGGAATCCTATTTCCTACCCGGGGGCAGATTTGTCTTGGGAAAGATGAATCTTATTAAATTTGTGCTCAAGATCGTAATAATGTTAAAATCAACGGTTTAATTAAAACTAACACCGGAAAGTTAAATCGATCCGCCTGACAACCGGAACCTTTTGAATAACATCGGCCGTCTGACAAACGGAATAACCTCTTTTATCCGGGGTAGATTTGTACTCGGTACCTGTTCAGACTAACTGAGATTAGCATGGGGCAGTTGTGGAGATTAAGCGATGACAATTTGACATATGACAATTTCATACGCTCGTGTGAGAAGGAGTTGTCTAGCTTAGGAGTACACCGGTTCATATATAATTGATTCACCTTAA
This sequence comes from Gentiana straminea, assembly GCA_036785695.1. NCBI lineage: Eukaryota > Viridiplantae > Streptophyta > Magnoliopsida > Gentianales > Gentianaceae > Gentiana > Gentiana straminea. The sequence continues at coordinate 7,351,922 of JAVUPR010000243.1, forward strand.
AATAAGGAAAGATCAAGCACATCTATTTCCACTAAAAAAAGAGATTGATTCGGTGACATATTCTTGGCTAGTTTCTAATAATATTACTAGTATTTATATCCTATATATTGTATTGGTACCTATATATATTTATATATATATATATATATATATATATATATATATATATATATATATATGTATTTCTATATATTTTATATATATATATTTATGTATCTATATATATATCTGTTTTAGTTTTATGCATTTATTTTGTTTTAAGGTTACTAAAAAGGAAAAAGAAAAACTGAGACTTAGATTGAGTTAATAACAGCTTCTTGGTGTTTAGCCACACTCTGAATTACATTTCGTTCCCTGAGGATTCGACACCTGACTCACTATACTAGCACTACAATTTGATCCGATACACTGTCGGTTAAGGACTGGAATAGCACTAGAAAAGGCCACGTCAATGTTCTCAGCTGATCATCTCAATTAATCTATTTTCGGAACGTGTCTTCACATCATGCTTGTGGTCAACAATTCTTCATCCACTTGTATATATTAACACCCTCTCAAGCTGAGAATGGTGAATGAAACAGCTTGCACATCCTACTTGTATCCAACACTCATTCATCCACTTGAATTTGTCTTTTTTTTTTTTGAACACCAATATGATCCACTATATAACAAAAGTTCGGCTTCTGATGAACTTCTAGAAATAGTTGTTTGTTTCTTGGCTTTCCAAGAGACTGAAGCATCCCCTAGAAACATCATACAACCTGAAATAGACCTTTTAGTCTCAAGATAGCCTGCCCAATCACTGTCAATGTATTCTTTTAAAGTTAGTTTGTTGTCAGCTGGAAAGAAAATCCCTTTGACCTAGATTGACTGGAAAGAAAATCCCTTGAACAAAAACAGAAAACCGAAAATAAAAAGGAGAAAACACCAGTATGACCAGGAGCAAAAACGCATCCCAAAAACGAAAAATAAAGTAAAAGAAAAACAAGCTAAACCCTAGCTATTTGGTCCGTAAATTACGTTGACTTTGTCCCCAGCATCGACGTAAAAAACTTGATCCTCGCAAAACATTGATACTAGCAAGAGGACTAAGCCAATCGTAGTATAGTACGACGAGTCAAGGTCGATCCTACAGAAACAAAGAAACAAGAATAAACAAAACAAATAACTATCAAATAGGGTGGTCTTAGACCAAAGTGTCACGGAAAAGTGAAATCTAAACCCTAAAGATACAAAGACACAAAATCTTGTGATTCAAACTAACAATTCAGAGAAGAGTTAACCGAACCATGCATAAAGAATCTCCCCTAGTCTACTACGTATGTGATTTATATGATTTATGTTTAAGCACGAAATTCTAGCCTAATATTGGTTACGAACCCCGTGACTCTTTCTAAGCCGTGAACGGGTCGAAGAACATCTATGTTGCCTTAATGTCATACAGGGAAAGGGGTAGGTATAATTAACCAACATGCATTAACGATTTATGGGTTGCCCACACGAAGGTGGAAAACCTCACTAGTAAACTATCGTGCACGGGCTATTTTAATCTAGAAATCCGGGCATAACCGTTCCTTACACTTGCGGCTCCTTCATGCACAGAAGTGATCAGGCATGTATACATTAATCATAGATAAACATAATTAAAAGACTAAAACGACCAGTTTGTAGTATGATCTTCCGCCTAGACGATGGCACGACCTGCCGCTGAAACTAGGGGTGAACAAAAAATCACAACCCGACCCAATTCAACCTACTTTAACCTAACTCAAAATGGATTAACAACATAGCAATATATTTGGGTTGATTATGGTTTTAAAATATTTTGACCCGCATTTCACGGGCTGAGTATGGGTTGTACCATAAAAAACATATTTGAACCCAACTCAACCCATATATATATATATATATATATATATATATATATATATATATATATATATATATATATATATATATAGAGAGAGAGAGAGAGAGAGAGAGAGATCGAAGATCTTAGAACAACTCGATAGTGAGCTCGGCCCAACTTGCGATACTAAAACGAGCTGCCAGAGTAGGCGTGGACCATACTTGAAAGAATCTGCTGCTTACATTGTTCATATTCTCGCCATTCGCTGGTTCGAAAGGAAAGAACAATGATTCCCAAGCTCACTACAATATTTCTCAGGGCCTCGCTATTCGCTGGTTCGCACCCTGCAGGTCGAGAGAGCATATCGAACTAGTTCGAATGGTTTTTTAACTTTTCAACTTTCAAGATAGACATTTAAACAAGACACTGTAACCTATTTTCCATGCACTCAAAGCGAACTGTCTAAGAAAGTAAAAGAACTATAAGTCTACAAAATGAATAAACATTTTTCAGCCATATTTATTTGCAGTATCAAAACATCAATTCAAACATAAACAATGTTCTTTAGGCTTTAAATATCATCTTGTTCTTCCGGTAAAATCATCCATATTTTTCGTAGTATCATCGGTTCATCACATTCTTCCGACGACATATAACGCCTCGTTCCCGGATACCGAGTCCTTATCCGGAAAAAAAATGTTCGGCACGTATAACATTAAATACTCATAACATTATACGTAAGCTTCTACGTCGTCGTATCAAATAAAAGTAAAGCGGAAACTAAAGAGACTCGGGTAAATCATACAAGGCTTGAAAGATTTCAGAGGGGGAGTGAATGAACTCTTATGAGCCATATATCTTTGACCAACAAATGGTATTCTACTATGGAAGGTTCAAGACATAAACCAAATATCCTTATGCGATAGATTTCCGTTTGAAATCTCTTAAAAGTCGGCATTGCATTGCATTAATTTTTATTCATATGGGGGATTATGGGAGAAATAGATCCTTTAAACTTTAGAGCTTTATTTAAAGTGGCGAGGAGTCCATTTCGGTATTAGTTTCGGTTAGCCTATGGTACGAATTAACGGGAGCCTACGGTATCATTAAATACTACTTAATAAGTAGATAATGATAAGTTTTTCAATCACTCGATTAAGATACCGGTTGAATGACAAATTAATGCTTAAAATTGGAGGAAATGATGCTTATACAAATCAAACTAGTTTATTCTAAATGTTGCATCCGTTCAATCAAAATGAACCCAAAAGGTGTACTTTTTCAAATTGAATCAGTGTCTTATGAATTATTGCATCTGTAGTTGTTCGATTCATATGATGCCTCGGTTCGGCTCATGAAGTTGGATCATTTCAAGTTGAACCAATACATAGGAAGAGATGCATCATGTAATGGAGTGTTGTCTTTCCTCTATAAATTGAAGAACACCCTAAATGATAATTAATTTTTCTAACATCGAAACTTCGCAGAATTTTCAGCGCATCATAATTTTGTACTTTGCATTTTTCGAAGCAAAGAAGAGACATTCAAGATTTCGAGTTCGCCGCTTCTACTACCTCCGTTCCAAAATATAAGTCATCCTACACTTTTAGTTTTGTCCCACAATATAAGTCATTCTACATTACCAATGCAACATTTATTACTCTTTTCTTTATCTTACCCCTAATTTATTATCAATCCAATCACTTTTCATTACTTAATAACTATTGAATTAATGATAGTCAAGAGGCATTTTAGACATTAACCATCAAATTTATGACATTCAACCACTTTCTTAATCTGTGTGAAAACATGTAGGATGACTTATATTTTGAAACATATGTAATACTTCATTACAAGTGTCGTCTAATCATAAGATAAGGATTGTTGTATCTTAGGAGATGATTATGATTAGCGTGGACACGAATTCGACGCAAACTCATTTTAAGGATAAAGTGCAAATTCATCTCAATCCATAAGTTTTCATTTTATTCTTTTTATGTCATTTTCGCTTTTACAATATATGTGTTTTTGTTCAATTTTCTCTTCGGTTTATGTCTACCAACATTATAAATAAATGGATTAAATGCGCCAAACAATTCATTCATAATATAACCGATCGATCTAACATGAATAGGGTCTGACGATGTTTACAAAAATTAAGGGTTATTTCATTGGACTCGCCAGCAATAATTCATGACCAAATTGTGTATTCCTTTTGCTTTCATTCAAGCTCGGCATTGTTTGTTTAAAGCATCTCTCAAATAATAATTTAAAGCATTTTCTTCAACAAGGAATACAAAAATAGTAGAAAAAGAACTGGATATTAAATTTTCTAAACAATTAGCTTAGTAATATTTATATATCATATCTCAGTCAATACAATGATGTTTCAGCTTACAATACTGTAGAATCATATTTATTTTTGAGTTACGGATACTAAATTTTACAACCTTATCAAACAATCTATCAAAAAATATTATAGTACGGTACGTGTTGCCAAACTACATCAACATAATCCACACACACACACACATACACACACACACAAATAAAAAAAACAGAGAGTTCAGTCATACTTGATAGACAAGGAGTGTAAAACAACCGGTGATTCAATAATCAGGAATAGATGCAAAATGATAACCTTGAGCTCCCCTCCAAGCATAATAAGCAAGTCGAGTTTCATAAAAACCTGCAAAAAACGTAGAGGATCAGGAGACGCCTTTGAGCAATGTAATGTTCACATTATCTCATATTTGTTAGTCCGGAAGGGTTATCATTTGTACTGAAAGGATTCAAATGATTTTCAAAGATCAAATATGCACCTTGACAGAAAGAGATGTTTTATATCTTAATGTGATGTCTTTTTCTTACCAAGACAATACCTAGAGATATATGTATTTATGCATCACAGAATACTTCTGCATGTCTCAATTCCTCCCCGTCTTCTATTTCATCACCGTGTCTTCCAACATTCGGCGGGCTAAGCTAATAATACGGTGAATTAAGTAATCCTTAAGAGCCAACCACAGCAGTTGCTAAATAAAGAACTTGATTTACACTTCAAATGGTTATGTAGTATGCTTTAATACACTTAATGTCCACAATGAATCACTTCATATACACTCTAAAACATAAATTTACTAACTCACACTTCAAATCTGGAGTCTTTCCTAAAGCAAACAGTGTAGGCCTCAAATTGGAAAATGGGGCTTCTGATTGGTTAAAAAAAGAAATTATGGGGGACAGCTTGTGGACCATTTTCACAGAAAAATGTAATTTTGAAATTTTGAAAACCAATCAAATGATCTTGTTGAAGAGAGGGGATGAGTTTAGAATCGAATATGGGTTACTGAGTCAGGAATAAAAATTGTTTCCCTACTCAAATTCGGTGAGGACAACGTATAGGTGTGAAAAGACACTCCCATTGCTTACTGGAGCGTGTTATATTTTAGATAGATGAAAAGGTGTAAGTGCAACAGAAAACGGTGTGTTTTAGAGTGGTGTTTCACTACTCACCAGTCACCATTGTGGTTGCTTGGGCTGATGTACTTACATTAAACTCGACATTGAATTCACTTTATCAGGGGAGCTGTAAAATGAACAACAACCATTTTTAGCCACACAAGGCTTCTCTTTTCTCTCTCCACCTCTCTTTTTAATCTATAAAATGTTGGGAAAATGATATATACATAACCAAATGTGCCACAACATGTACCACAACATGCGATCTAACCATTGAGTAGTGTGTATGACTAATTAATTAATGAGGGCTCAATATAATCAATGGTGATAAGAGTGTCGTGGAAAATGTATTGGATGTAACATATTATACGTAAAAATATATATATATATATATATATATATATATATATATATATATATATATATATATATATATATAACTAAAATTCAGAAAGTGTCGCTTTATGTGCTTGGAGTGTTATAAACAAAAGAGAGGGGGGGGGGGGGGGGGGGTAACAACGAAGTTTTTATTTTTTTTTAACTTTTCGCAAGCATTGTGGTTGCTCTAATGTTCCACAAAGCTCTGTCCAGTAATTTAGGTTCAATGATCTATACATTAAAGCAATAAAAGTCTTATTCAATAGGTGGGGTCGGCTAAAATCATGTGAAAAGACAACAAACTTAATAAAGGACAGGAGAGTCTATGGTAAGGACTCTCACCACACCGGACCAATGGCCCCATGTCATATCATATGTACGAAAAGATAATACATGTATATATTGTAAGCGTGTCTCTATCTCACTTTGTCTGGTTCTTTACACCCTCCTTATGATAGATTCGCCATAAAGGACTACGACTACATCTATCATAAAAATACGCAACCACAAAGCCTCCCCATCTTCCTTTCATTCATTTCCAAGTATGCAAGCTCATTTCCATGTTGCTTTTACTTGCACTTTAAAATTTCCATTACCCCTTGCTTCTCTTGCTTTAAATCTCCACCATCACAAAACATAAAAGGTTCATACTAGTCAATTTTGGACAGGAAAGAACAATCTCAAGTCAATCTCCTCCATTTCCTCATGAATACAACTTCTTACCCTAGACATTTTACATGTTTTTTTTTTACAGGATTAGCTATGTTGACTAATTGTAAACAAAAAGAAAAGAACTGAAAGAAGAAAACATGCAGTTTGTATAATAATGTGCTTATTCATCCCGAAACTCAACATTTTTAATGTAAGACATTTCCCTGCCTCTTTCAGTAAGGGGTGCAGGAAATAGATATGTGTGGTTAGAGTTGGAATGTCCATGGTAAAGTTGAGCTATAGTAACTTACATAAATAGGATTAATAATGTTGATAACATACCTGGAAGGAAGGTTAGAATTCCTAGCCCTAGAAGGCCATATGCTTGGGAATGATCACCTCCCATGTGACCAGTGAAAATAAAGTAAGACAGCAAGAGAAGCAGACAACCTAGAAACAACAAAAACAATGCAAGGACAATTGATTTTCATGGGACTCTGTCAAAGGACTTTGGTGCATAGTCAAAGCGAAGATCATTTCCCCTGACATCATAATCATCTTCATAAGTTGGTAGACGGTTATAAGGAATTTGCCGCTTGGAAGGCATAGTAGTTCCAATACTTCTTGCAAGTAAGATACCTAATAACAGGAAAAATTTCTTAGAGCTGCAATAAACAAGGGCACACAAAAAACAAATTTTCTTTGATGTTCGTTAAAAATATCTAAGAAATCATCATAGCATCATCTATTCTATAGTATATTCCATCCTCTACTTCTTGTTCATAAATGATTAACATCTGTATGTAGAAAACAAGAGAGAAAGGGGAGAAAAAGATAAAAATATTATTGGAATCCTTATTGGGTATGATAAGAGGGAGTTACAATATTTTTACACCGTACATTAAAAAGAAAAAATGAAATGATGTCAAGTTTATATCTGGAGACGGAACAATAGATCTAATCATAACAAACCCATAACTAAACACAACTAATCATTAAAAGCAACATTTCCAAGAGTTATGGTGTATGTTCATCAGACACATGATGATGTCGGAGTCGGGATTCCCCATATCTAAGAAACCGAATATTTGTCTTGACTAGGTTCGTCTACAATGATACACCTGTAATACACTCTCTATACACCTCGTTTTTTGGTTCCAAATACACTTTTTCACCTCTCTAAGTAAATAATACACCTGAATGACACGAATTCATTTTTGTATCTTGCCTACTTTGTTTCCTGCTAAAGCTTATTTTCATGGTTGAACTAGAATAAATGAAAATATTACTCAGAAAGCAACCACGGGTTTCCCATAAGCAAGCCATAATTCAAGTCAGCATTCTCATGTGTATAAATCCGCAAAACAATTATAAGTGGAAACGAATCGCACATAAACGTAATCTTTAAGACAATATATCAAACATGTAAAATGCAGAGAGCAAAAAAGCTGAGAAAAAAGGTATCATGTGCCATTCCCAAGTATAACAAAAAAAAGGCTCTGGAATTCCAGAAAAAGGACACGACAAGTGAAAACCAGAGAGAGAATTGACATCATAAAACAAAAAAACATCTAATGTAATTGGGGGTTAGGGTTACGATAGAAAAATACCTGGAAAAATATAACTTAAAAGAAAATAATTTAATTCACCACAGCAAATTTACCAATCGCCTTTTCATTATTTTTATGACGTAAAAATCCATTTCATGAATATATGATTAGTAAGGGAAGAAGCGAAATTCATGATTTGCAGGGAAATCACGCATACATATACTAATCGCTGACTTTTTTCCCACGGATAAGGGAGAATAAGAGATGCGATGAGGTGAGGGATTGGTTGGGAGAGAGAAATGGGTGGACAACATACTATTGTTTCCCTCCATCACACACTGTTGATTGAAATGATGAAGTAACTAATTTTAGGTATAAAGGGTGTTTAAGAGTGTCCGTTGTAGTTTGAGTAGAGTAAAACACTCCAGAAACTTGTTCAGAGTGTTCATTAGGTGGTCCTATGGAAATACTCTAAGAACCTTAGGTGTTGCATATGGTGTCTGTGTGTAGGGATCAGTGAATGGATAATACATTCATTATGTATCCATTACTGTTTGATATACCAGCAGTTAACTTCTTATACACACACATAAAAACTCCCACAAACAATCAATAAACTTATTCTATGTATATAATATATATTTGTCAGGAACAAAATATATCGCATATAGTTAACTGTTACGGATTATAGTTAAATGTTACAGATCACAATGACTGCTATGCACAAATATTCAAAAGTTACTTGCCATCATGTGCATGCATCTTTGGCCTATCAATGGAATATGATAATCAAGTACTGATTCAACATTCTTAGCAAAGAATCCGATAGATAAACGTTTAACAGTAATTCAAGAAGCAATTCTGAGTTTACAAACAACAACAACAACGCACAAGCCTTATCCCCAAGTGGGAAGAAGCAATCCTGAGTTTGAATTACACATAGTTGTAGAAATATTATAAATTTAGTCTTCTTATTTTATTCAAGTATTCTGTTTACTCTTCTGCAACTGTTGGTTTAGTAATTAAGTAGTTGATTAATTGGACATCTTTGCATTTATGGGTAGGTGGTGTATTAGCCATTGTCAATTTAGAGTTAGAATCTCCTAACCTTCCAGCCACACTATTTCTCTTTCCTCTTAGACAGCTGCTCATGTACTTATTTAAACTTTTCATTCGTAAATAATACATAAGAGTTCTTTCATTTCTCTTTCGTTCTTGTTTATTCTCTTCAAAAATGAAAGGGATTGTTAAACCTTAGAATCATCCACGTCCTTGGGTAGAACCGACTCACGTGATACACAAATCACAAGGTTGGATACAAAAAAGTTGCAGTCACCTTATTCATGTGCACAAACCACTAATGTATTGAGTTATTATATTGGTCATAAACAACTTGGCAAACATGACAAGAAGTAGTCCTCAAAGGGAAATGCAAAAGTTGTACCTGCACTTCTCTAAGAAAGGACTCGTGTTTAACCAGAGAAAAAGGAGACAAATGAAAAGCAAAAACTAATGATGGTGTCGGTAAGGTCGAAATAATCTTTAGAAGAACAATCTAAAGCATGCAGTTGAGCTCGATTAGCTTAACATTATCAACACAACATAATTTTTTTGTCTAGAATAATATGTCAATAAAGCAAAAAACAAAACAAAAACAAAAATCAGAAAACATCTTGGGTTAAACAGCAGTTACATACTCAATCTGCCTATCTCATGTGTATAAAAATGCAAAAGCTAGAGTCAGACTTCTTTGGTTTTATAAGAAGATGAGTAAATATGCTGAACTAGACCAAATCTTCCTGTTGTATTTCACATGAAGGATAAGTAACTGACAGTGATGAACCACATTTTGTGTAAAACAATTACAATATCAGGTATCGAAAACCTTTCAGTTTGGGTGGTAAAGTAATGCTACTTGTAGAATTAAGAATCCTTGCAAAACCACATGAGTTAAATGATTTGCTACAGATGAAATGCTTAGCAAACTTACGGAGTTGCCAAAATTATTTGTTCCTGTTTAACTGATGGAAAACATTCTCTAAAGCAACATTTAATGTTCATTTTCCTACTCTACCCATATTTATCACTAGGTGAGAGGTGAAAAGTAAGGCTACATTAATGATATTCAAGGGTTCTTTTAGTCATTTTATTGTTAAAGACGTGTTATTATGCCTCTTTTTTTAATAAGCATGGCTTTAGCAACTCCCTCAGTCCCTCGGTTAATTAGCAACGGAGGGCGCGTGTAGATATGTGTGTGTGTGTGTCAAGAAGACACCTGAACATTACCCACTTTCCTATCATGCTACACAATAAGGCCTAAACTAAAGTGCAACTAATAGAAATGGGAAGGACCTTCATCCCCAACTGAAAATGGGCAATATTTTGTTCAACTCAACAAGATGCCATTGTGGACAAACAAAGACAATATTATCATAAGATCTTGCAACCATTATCACAGAGAGATTCAAACTTGAGAACAAAATATTTAAAACTAATTAACCGATTAATCAACGGATATTTTCTCTTGACCACCATAGTAAGTAGATTTCAAATAGTAATGATGGAACCAAGATTTCTTTGACATTCACTTTGTGGGATGAATATGCGCACTGTAACGAAGCTCACATCTAAGTGTAAAAGGAGAAGCAGGTATATACCTAATTGAAGATGAAGAGGACACGGAGTGATGGAAGACGTCGTAGGCAGCAGCCAAAGGCGAGGAGCTCAGAAACCCAACGCCGCCAAAAACAAAATCACGTAATCAAATTGGATGAAGATGAAGCACGGACACGGATACGACGCACGACACGACACGGACACGGCGACACGGATTTTAAAAAATATAGGACACGACACGCCGGGGACATGTAGTATGTATATATATATAGCTTCCATGACCCATTCTAAGATGCTAACTCAACAAAAAAAAAATGAAAGTTGTTCAAGGGAATATACTTATTATTCAACATTATCTAACATTCTTCTTCAGATAAATACAAAACAAAAAACGATGAAAACACAAACATCCTGAAGACCAACAAACATTCTCAAAAAGCAAAAAAAGAAAAAGCAAAAAGCAAAAAAAGAAAAGACCAGGGTGGTATATCTAACAAAAGGACTAGCTTAAGTGGTTTTGGAAGACAGCTTCAACAGGGGTGATTCTATGGTGGGGAGGCCCTAATAGGGAGTTGTATACGTGGCAACATCTGGACCACACAGTTTCATCCTACGTAGGGAATTTCCTATTGCAGATGAAACTGTGTGGTCCAGATGTTGCCACGTATGCAACTCCCTATTAGGGCCTCCCCACCATAGAATAACCCCTTCAACAGATGCAACCTTATGTGACAAATGACCCTAAATCTGTTGAAAGTCAGTTGCTTAATACATCTTTTTTATTTTTATTTTTTATGATCAAGTGCAGGCAGCCTTGACCTAACCAAATAAAAAGTGTTTGCATAGCCTTGTTTTGGGGGTGATATGGCTGCCTCATCACTCATCTACCTTTAATTAAGGTGGCCTATGCATACAATAGTCATATCCAAGATTTCAAAACTATAAATTTGCCCCAAGGTGCTGTCTTGAGTATTCGGTGTATATTTGTCGGATACGTTTCGGACACGGGACACAGTACCGGTAGACCTAGACCCGTCGGTTCCAAATCTGAACTGGCCAAGTAGCGTGGCTCCCTTATTAACTTGTTAACAAAACAGAAAATGCTTAGTTTGTTCCAATTTCCTACTAACTTGTTAACAAACACGTCATACATGTAAAGTTGAGAACCGGCACTAAAACAAGAGGGTGGTTCGGCTTAGTGTTTTAGGCAATGATAATTCGATCGATTTGGTTTACCTAATAACATGACTGATCTAACAGTACCACAACAACAATACCACAACACAGAGCCACCCTTACTCTTCATGTACAAAAATTCTTAGCCCTTTGATGATAACAAGTTCAACTTTACCAAAATCCGTCTGGAAGAAGGGTACAAAGGCCAGTGAGTGAAGTAAACAGGGGCGGCTTTAAGTAGGGGTGAGCGGGTGCCGCCGACCCCCTAAAAAAATATTATGTATAAATAGTAGAGAATTTTTTTCATAAATACATATATATATGGAATTGACCCCCTTATTTTTATGTGTTGATTTCGTTTTTATCTACTGCCTCATAATTATATGTATAGAATTGAATATATCCAAATATATGTGTGATACAAAAAAAATGACAGATTTCTGACCCCAAGTCAAAAATCATGGAGCCGCCCTTGGAAGTAAATGGCATGATCACGGATAGAAACACAATTCAGAAAACAAATCGATGAATAGATAGAATATCATAGTATGAAGTATTGAAAAAAAAAGTTGCTAACTTTCCAATGAGGTATTGAAAAAAAGCATTTTGAACAAGGAATATCAAAATTACATGAGAAATAAGTTTCATAAATGATAAAACAAGAAATCTGACCTTTCGCTTTGTGTGGCGTTGTGTAAATCGCACAATTGTAGGCTTGTAGAGTCGCTTAGTCAATGGAGAAGAAGGTTAGAGCGAGGTGGAAGGAAGCAAGGTTTTTTTCGCCATTTTTTCGAAAGTGAAGAGCTGAGGACGAGAGGACCGACTAGGTTTTTATTTTTTTATTTTTTTCAAGGGAAGACCATGTTCTTTTTAAGGAAAAATCAGGTAAAAATCCAATTTTTCCACCTTAATTAAGTCTTAATTCAATTTCAATTTTTTAATTGCATTAAGAATAAAGTTATTTGTCGGATTATTTTGCCCGTATTTTCATTACCGCTTCTTTCTTCCTTGCTAACCTTCTGCGTGCTTCGTGTTGGTGTCTCCAATTGCTGAATCTTTCTCTTCCGAACATTCGCTAATCCTAAATTCCTGCATTTATGAGATTTCAATTGATTTTCTGACTAATCGCATTTTCTCCAGTCATAATAGTAGGTTGGCTAGAGGTTAGCTTTGCCATGCTGATTCAAAGGTAATTAAATTTCAGTTTCGGTTTTTAGTTAATTGATTAGTGTTTTGGTTCGTTATCTCCCGGTTATTAGTGAAAGCATTTGGGTTAGTCGATGAACTTTTCCCACTTATGATTTTCCATCTTAACGTGTTTCAGGTTTCTAGGATTGATTCAGCACGTGTATTCTAACCTGAGTTTTTGTTCTGTTTGGGACCATGAGCTCTAAATCGAAGTTTAACGTTTGGGTTAGCATATTTGATTGTGTGTGAGCATGAGTTCCTGTGTTTATTACTATGCCATCGGTTCATGTAACCTTTACAAGTTATAAAGCCGGGCTTCTCTTAAACTTATTTTTCTTTTAATATATGGCATGTTTGTTATTATGAATCAAAATTCCAACATAACTGATTGTTAAGAGAATGTTTTGAACACTTCTTGTTTTGTGCAAACTTAATATCGGTTTCTTAGTTTATGTGGTGGCATTTTGTATAGTGGATTCAATAGTTACACAAGCATATTGTGATAATGGAAGATAGTATAATATGAGTTTCTTCGTATTAACTGAATGGTATTGGGCTCTTTGTGGTTTTGCAAGAGTGCAAGTTTCATATATAGATATATTTGAGTGCCCCCCCCCCCCCCCCCCCCCACAAACACTACAAGTATGTTACTGATATGTTTGTTAGTCTTGCTCTGATTTTGTGTTAATACTTAATACTGCCGTTTTACATGTCATTTCATGGAGATAATGTGTTTTTTTTTCTTTACGATTATTGTTCAGGAGATTGGTTGTGATGTGCTAATAAAGATAATTCATAGCGGATCAGTAAATTCGTTAAAAAGCATGAGCAATCGCCGTAAATTTGTTAGAAGGACATTATACCGGTGGAATTTGACATTCAACCACCGGGTGAAAATCGATTCCAGAGGCAATCAGTTTTTTTTTCATAATTGATTCTATATATGAGAAGGACCTTTTGTAAGTATCTGTTGTTAGAAAATCTATGCGGGAACGCAGCGAATTTAAAAAATTTATTTCCTTTTTACCATGATCGACTTCGTTTAATCAACAAGCATAAAAGAAGTAGACTAAAAGAATACCTTTGATGATCTAAAATAGATCGTCTCTTTATCTACGGTTGTAGTTTCTGCACGAAGCCGCCCAAGTGTTCGGCCTCTACCGTTGATCCACACGAAAACCCGCCGGAATCCACCATTGGATTGCTACTAAAAAAACTCGGTTGCTCGACCGACCTTTTCTCTCTCTCAAAACTCTCTCTAGGAAGCTCTCTATTTTTCTAGTAGTTTAGAACTCTTCTAATTGTTATGTACAAAAGCTAGTCAACCCCCTTCTTCTCTCTAGAAAGAAAACCTTTTACTAGTAAAATAAGAAAAATATCTTTGATTGATTTATCTTATTAATATCTAATATCTTATATTAAATATATTTACAAAATATATATGACAATATCTTCTATTGAATATATCTTTAATATATTACCATAAATCAATTTGCACATGTGTGTAAATCTATATATATTAATATCTAATATTAATATATGATAATACTATTAATTAATTTTCAAAATCCATGTGTATCATATACACATCAATATGCGCCCCATATTACCATAAATTGGCATCCAGAATATTCTTAATTAATTCTCAAAATACATGTATATCATATATACATATATATTTCGACATACATATATAATATATGTATATTTAATTAATCAACACAATTAATATCTTGTATTATATTTATTCATAATAAATAAACATCACTGTATTAATTTATCACTATAACACTTTATAGTCGAGATAAAACTTTCCTTAATTGGTTATCACTATAACCGCATTTTAATCCAGCTAGATGTATTTATGTGTGTGACCCGATAGGCTTCCGAATATGTTGGCCGTAGGCACAAAGTGCAATTATGAAAATGCCCCTCATACCTAACGATCATGGATAGCGTCTAGTAACACGTCCACGATCCCCAATCATCGGAAGAGTCAAATGCAATGACTACTACCTTTTAATGTGAAACGGTTACCGTGTAAATAGAATCCTATCGTTGTTACAATATCCATACGGTCGTACGTCGAGTGTCAAACATCAACAACCGTATCTCATAATCTGGATATACTACTCTCTCGAAATAACATATTACTTCCGCTTTGCAAAGACTTTAGAGAATAAGACATTCCTTATAAGAAGGCATTTCGGATATTTACTCATGTTCATAGGATGCGCGATTTCCGGATGAGCAACATGAATCCTACGCATGCTTCAGTATCACACCCAAGCACTACCGCATGATCGCCCCATGGCTAGGGAAATCTCAATAGTGTCAAAGTATGACAATCCACACCGTGATGTCATGAAGACTCCAGTCTTAGGATAATTACACAACCGCCACATAATCTGACATTTAATAAAGTAAGTGGGTCAGTCTAACGTACGGAATCTCTAATACACGTCCACGTACAGTCCAAGTGTATCTACACTTTGATAGACGAGATCTATCCCTATTTTCACAAGATCGAAGACATCCAATACGTGCTAGTCTAATCATACTATCAATGTCATGTTTGATAGTACATACGACTACAGACATTTAAGTATCAAACCTTTTAACGTGAGTCGAGATCTCATCAACCATAATCACTACTATGATTTCTCTATCACAGTTTGACACTAGGGACGTTATCATATATACAATATCATAATTGGTCCGTTAAACGAACTAATATAAAATAACAGAAAGGTCATTTAACATATGTATAAACATAAAGAAATAGTAAAAATGATCCGACCTGGTCAGATCCGGTCCAAACTGAATGGGTTTAGGACACTATTTCAACAATCTCCCACTTGTCCTATAACCAATCACTCGTACACACAAGATCAAGTTGAAACACAAGAATCTCATGCAATACTCGCAACCAACCCTAAGAGTGAACGGATCACAATCCGTGGGGACTCAGACTATCTTTATATCATGGTCCAAATGACCAAGTCAAAAGGAAACGCCTCAACACACACATGAATCTCTGACGAGACCCTGGTCCTTGCTTCAAGCAATGAATCCACTACTATATCAGCTATATAGAAAATGTGGAAGAACCACACAAGGTTTAAGAATGAACCTCTTAGATCCATGTACTGCTCCCGCTGCGCCTCTAAGGCACTACTGTGTTTTGGCCCAGTTGTAAAATCTACAGTGGTCTCTAGCTAAGAACATTTCCAGCTCAATGTATCACCTAATCGAAGTGACTGCAAACCCAGACTGTAGCTCCCACTATCTTCATCAAATTCAGGTTATACATCTGTATATCTACGTTTATCCAATTCCAAGTTCCAATAAACTGGGAACCCATCCTTAACACTTTTAAGGATATTATCGACATTTACCAGAATCACTTTCATACTTACTCATGACTCCTCATGCAGCATGAACATCTGGTTCAACTCACAACACTTATGACGGACCCTATTACAGAAGCAATGGGACCTTCCATAAGTATCATCGTTCACCTTATCTTTTAGGAGATAGACCCCGGGAACACTGGCTAGCAGTGCCTCTCAACGTGGTATATGCTAAACTCCTTTAGCATCTCATCTATGCAGGTGAACAGTGATAACCAAGTAGTATCTAAACCATCACTGTAGATTCTTATTTCCAGAATAAGAACAGCCATTTCCAAAAGCTTTCGTAAAGACCTTGGACAACCAAACATTAATTGACTGTGATATGGGGTGTTGATTCCAATAAGGATATCCAATACCTTTCTCGAAAACTGTAACACTCCCACTAAACCTTTTCCACATTAGGCATATATTTCTTCTTGAGGAAATCAAACTCTTTTGATTTATCAATGCAAAGAACTTATATAGAGGAACTTGTTTGAGTCCATAAATGGATCTCATAAAACATCAAGTTATTGCTATTAACACCAAGCCATTGGCCCAACGTTTTCTGTTGAAATAGTGTCCTAAACCCAATCGGGTTGGACCGGATCGAATCATTATTACTACTTCTTTATGTTTATACATATGATAAATGACTTTTCTGTTGTCACATATTTGTTCTTTTAAAGAACCAATTATGAATTGTTATATGATAACGTCCTTAGTATTAAAATGTGATAGAGAAACCATGATAGACGATTATGGTTGATGAGATCTCTAATCACTTTAATAAGTTTGATACTTAAATGTCTCTAGACTGATGTACTATTAAACAGGGCATTGATAGTACGAACATGCTAGCACATATTAAATGTCTTCTGTCTTTAAGGGCAGGGATAGATCTCGTCTATCGAAGTGTAGAGACACTTGGACTGTATGCGGACATGTATTAGAGAATGCATACGTTAGACACACCCACTTACACTGTTAAATGTCACACTATGTGACGGTTGTGTAATTATCCTTAGGACCGGAGTCTTCATGGCATCACGGTGTGGATTGTCATGCTTTGACACTATTGAGGTTTCCCCTAGCCACGGGGCGATCATGCGGTAGTGATTGAGTGTGATACTGAAGAATGCGGAGTTTACATGTTTGGTCGTCTGGGAATCGCGTACCCTATTAGTAGGGTGAATATCCGAAAGAGCCTTCTTATAAGGAATGTCTTACTCTCATGAATCTTTGCAAAGTGGGAGTAAATGAGTTACTTCAAGAGAGCATGATATCCATATTATAAGATACGGTTGTTGATACACTCGACGTACGACCGTATGGATATTATTACATCGACGGGATTCTATTTACACGGTAACTATTTCACATGAAAGGTAGTAGTCATTGCATTTGACTCTTCCGATGATTGGGGTCACGGTGTGTTACTAGACGATATCCCGTGATCGTTAGGCATGAAGGGCATTTTCGTAATTTGCACTTTGTGTCTACGGCCAACATATTCGGAAGTCTATCGGGTCACACACATAAGAACATCTAGCCAAATTAAAATGTGGTTATAGTTCATGACCAAATAAAGAAAGAATTTATCTCATACTATAAATGTTATGTGGTAAATTATATGGTGGTATTTATTTATTATGAATAAATATAATACACGATATTAATTATGATGATTAATTAAATGTACATATTTTAGATATGTATTTAAAAATATATATATATATATATATATATATATATATATATATATATATATATATATATATATATATATATATATATATATATATATATATATATATGATATATATGATATATATATATATATATATCATATATATATATATATATATATGATATACATGTATTTTGTAAATTAATTAATCGTAGCATTATATTAATTAAAGAATATTCCGGATGCCAATTAATTTGGATAAGGGGCGCAGTTTTCATATGTATTGGATACATTTGGTTTGTGCAATTTAATTAATAAGATTACCATATTATTAATATTGGATATTAATTGATTTTTGGAAAATAGATTTATGGTAATAAGATAAATATATTCAATATAAGATATTGACAATATTTAGTTTTTATTTAATAAGATATTGAATATTAATTGAGACAAATCAATCAAAGGTATTTTCCTTATTTTATTAGGAAAATGTTTTCTTTCTCCTCAATCTACTAGGAAGCTAATCCCAATCAGATTGGGAACTGTAGGGGCGCTGGTCACCCTATTTAAGGGAGGCTTGGCTAGCTCTTTTGATCATCACAATTCCAAGAGCTAATAGTTCTTGTGAAAAATAGAGAGCTTCTTAGAGAGAGATTTAGAGAGATAAAAAGCCGGTCTAGCAACCGGATTTTTCTAGTAGCAATCCAATGGTGGATTCCGGCGGGTTGTTCGTGTGGACTAGCGGTAGAGGCCGAACGCTTGGGTGGCTCCGTGCATCGTTACTCTCCTTAGACGGTCAAAGCATCGATCTTTTAGATCAAGCAAGGTAACCACCGTCTACTTCTTTTATGCTTGTTGTTTAAACGAAGTCGATCCTGGTTAAAAAGGAAATAAAATTTTGAATTCCGCTACGTTCCCATGTAGATTTCCTAACATTTTCAACACTATTATATAGCCATGATACGTAGCTACAACAAGCACTATCTGAATAGACTTAAGCATAGCCGGTAACATAAAGGTAATTACAAGGTTTACACCTCCTAGCCTCCTAGCCATCAACTCAGCCTAACAAGTAATCGTATTACCATCCATGTCAGTCTTTCATAAAGACATGTTACACCTTTCAGAGACATTCCCTTAAAGTAAGACATACCAGGTTCATAACCCGCTTGTCACACATAAAATCTGTTTCAGATATTATGGCTCCAGACATATCTCTTAATCTTGCCTTTCAAGTATTTCTCCATAAGTCCCGAGATCTTCATTCTTCAAGATGAACATACCAGTAGCCTTTTCAGGCATGTGGTTATCTGTAGACTCACAGAATACTTATGTGTAGTGAGCAGTGTCCTGCATCTCATCACTATGTGGCGCTTGCTCATGTTCCAATGGTTGAATATCTCTTTGTGGTTCTCAAACTCTTTTGAGATCTCAATTTACTCCCACTGTTTCTTTTGGAAGAAACACTTCCTCTAAAAGATAGCATGTTTGGAGACAAATACCTTTGCTCCAGGGTAAGCAAATAATATCTAGTGTACTTGCTAAGATATTCCACAAGGTTGCACATGTCATACTAGGCTCCAAGCCTTCCAGACACAGCCTGCTTGCTAGAAGCATGACAACCTTAAATCATCGGTTAAGATGGATTTGATGTCATCATCATCTATATCTGATATGGAATTTATCCAACCTTCATTCTTTGGAACTCGGTTAAGTATATGTATTGAATAAGGAAAATATCCTAAAACAGGTAAGGATACTTTGAATGGCTTACGTTACTCCTTCATCGTATGAAGTGTTGTTCCACTTTAGAAACACAATCCAATTGCATGTCCCAAAACGGTATCTTTCAAGGGAGAATCTAATTCCTTTTCAGATGACTTCTGAAACACCCTTCAGGTATTAATTGCTTCAATTCAATTGAAGATTAATTTCTAAGTAATTCATTAATCTCATGTTCGTACTAGCTCGAACTTTTTGGGCTTTCCAAATTTCACACTTCACTGAGTACACTTGACTATTTCTAAAAATAGTCATAGAGAGTAATAAACAATTATTTATGGCATTTATTTTCACAAGCTAACAAACATCAATATGTTTAGGCTTTAGTCAATATTCTAGAATTTATAACCTTTTCACAAAAGGGTATTTTAGCCATCTTTAGATAAGATACGAATTACCCACATGATTCATAATCACACAGTTCAGACATCATCAGAATGACATTTGATTACACGATTCTCTTCCACAAAGACTATATATGTTTAGAACAACCATAAAATATAAAGGATAACAGCCATACAAATATTTAGTTGAGATTTTATCACCTATATCAACTATATAGTGACACCAATCTAGTATGTTAGATTCAGTGACCGTTCAACTTTATCGGAATAACGTTTATTCCTTACAATTGAATTTGTCTATTAAATCCTAACATTTAACTGAAAATGTGTTCTTCATAAGAACCGGAACATGATAACATTTATTTAGTTCCTTTATCAGTTTACTAGATTCAGAACACCATAAAGGAAATGTTGCAACGTTCTCTTTACCTTCCATATCTTTGTGTATTCCGTATTTAATCTTTCTAACTTAGTCATACTCGTAAGATATCATATATCTTAGAGTCGATTGAGCTTAGATTGATTTACCTCAACTTATATGCTTAGAATGGAGACTTCAATAAGTTCTCTATTTAAGCACATGCCCTAACTTTCCTTTTAATCCCTTAAGCACTTGAAATTTTTTCTTAGTTTAGTCTTCATAAGACTTAAGAAAAATCACAAGAGCTATGTCTTTAATCTTCTTTCATAAAGAAAATCCAAAGTATATTAAATGTTTATTAACCTATTTGAATCATATTCAAATCATGAACCATTTTAATTAACCTTCAAGCAATGATTAAAGAATTAAGTCAATACTTAAATCTTACAATTTTGAAAACAACATTTCCAAAATTCGATGTGGTCATTCTCATTCAACGCATCTAATGTTTGAATTAATTGTCATCGTATGACAAAATGAACATTGGATCGTATCCAATATATGATTAATTCGTTGAAACTCATTTCGAGTGATTGAATCATATCATGAGCTCCCGTTTTGATTAATAATTAAAGTCTTAGAGCACTCCATCAAATATGTAGTCTCCTTGTCTCTAGCTACTATAACGAAGTTGCTCGTGTCATTGCTTTACTTTAAAATGATTAAAATTACTCAACCTTATTTGAGAACTTTTCTCAAAAGGTAACAATCATCTAAATTTGGTTCTATCAATCGAGAATAAAACATAGAAATAAAAGTTTGCTAGAAACTACAACATAAAATAAAAACAAAATGAGTGTTGTTGTTTATACACGCAAAATCAAAAATGGTCTTTTGTTTTAATGATTTTGCTCCAACTAGTCAACTACTCCCAATTGACTTTCAAGAATTTTCCAAAAAAATTCTTTAGTGGCCAAGATCCCACCTTGTTACGTCGATTCCCTGCTGTGGCTGGTGAACCAAAATAATTCGGTGAGTAGGTGACACTTCACCAATCACATCACTATGTGACTCTTGGTTGTTGACCAATCAACTCTTTGACAATTCACATCACAATGTGGTGGCCAACCCTTGTCTCTAAAAATTACCCGCCCCCTGCTGTGGCTGATGGTCGAATAAATCTTAGTCAAATCATAACCCAATATTCGCGAGATCACTTACGTTCATATCTCAATAATAACAATATACCCGAGGTAGGTCAACCCCCAGCTGTGGCTGATGGATTGGATCCGAACAAGAGCTCTTCACCGTCATTATAATATTGGGAGACAATTCCGACTTAATTTTTGAGGTGAGAGTATTTAATTAATTTATTAGTTGGTCTCATCATAACTTATCTATCTCTACAGACATACACCCTACACATTCATCTAGATCGTGCTTAGTCATGCATATATTGTATCATATAAAATAAATACATGCACAAAATAAATAAATGTGTAAAGTAACCGGTATGATCATGGACTTTTCCTAAGTGCGGTTCCGAATACAAACTGACGAAACCGCGGGTCACAATCTAAAGGTAGCTGCAACCGTCAATAGGATCTTTATGTCTTCTTTCGTTGGCCTCTATCTTCTGCTCTATTTTTGTTACATAATTTTATCTAATAAAAATACATACACCCGCCGCACACGGGGGAGCTAACGGGAATGGGATAAATACAGAAAATAAACTAGGTCACGTTCTTCATAACGGCCTAGGACAAATTCAAACGAACAGAAAATGAAATCATTCACATCTATCCTATTGGTCGAGTCCATGATCAATTCGGGTCCATATAATCATATTATATCAATCACAATATCTAATCCATACAATAAAATCTTATGAAAAAGATAAAATCTAAAATTACAAACTTGCGTCTTAATTAATCGATTAACGTTTAATCAATTAAATAATTTCATCTAATCAATTAACTAATTAACATTTAATTAATTAATTAATTTTAATCGACATAAAATTAACGATTAATTCAAAACGATTTCTATTTTAATTTTAATCAATTAGACCTATTCCAAACTAAATCAATATTAAAATTAAGTCTCTATTGTTTCTTTCCCTTTTGATTAAATCAAAAGGGATGCATTTGGTTTCCAAAACCAAAAGGCACCCATCTAGGCATTTTTCAAAATCAAATATTTTGAATAAGGCCTAGGCCTGGGCCTTTTCCAAAATCAAATATTTTGAAAAAGACCTAGGTCTGGGCCATTTCCAAAATCAAATATTTTAAAAAGGGCCTAGGCTTATTCCAAACAAAATTTGGAAAGACCTAGGTTAATCATAGGTCTATAAGTGTGGACCATAAACCAACCCAATTATACTATAGTGTTGGTCCCTTGATAAGGCTTTGGTTAAGTTTAGAGGGGGGGTGGGTGAATAAACTTAACAGTTAAAACTTTTTGGAGTTAACAAACTCAAGAACTTCAAGAAATTGTACCGCCGATACTTCGCAGTCCGTCGACACTCGCAGTCGTCGACTATTGAACTTACTGAATTTGTGCAGCGGAATATATCAAAAATTAAGCCTTGTTACTTGTTGTTAAATATGATACCAAGTATTAGATACTCAGTAGTGTGTGTGTGAATTGAGTTGCTAGATTCAGTAGGTTGATGTGCTAAATATACTAAGTGCAGAATATAAATGCAGAAAGTAAATAGGCAGATTTTATAGTGGTTCCAGGTGGTGTAATCCTGTCAGTCCACTCTTCTCCTGTGATGTTGGAGGTAATTCACTAGAGATTATTGAGATAGTAGTTACAAAAATCCCTAAGTTGCTTGTCCTTCACCAATAACTATGGCTTCACAAACTGAACACTTGGAACAGGTAGGATTGCTGCTCCAAAGTCTTCCACTGGTCCTTGAAGGGTAGGATTGCCTCTTCACAGCTCCACCACAAGCAACAGTCTTTCACACCCAAAGATGCTTCACTGTCTTCAGTAGATTTCTTGTAAAAGAAAGGTTGAATCAAGAAAGTGATTCAGCTTTCAGCAGCTTGATCGGATGATATGATCAGCATCTTGATGTCTTCAAGTGTGTAAACTTGATGTAGCTTGAATGCAGATTACACTTGAAGAATTTTACCGGATCGGTAGCTTTATGCTCAGTAGGGACGATAGGGTGTTTTGATCGATTTAATTCTGATTGCTCAAGATAGATCCTTAATTTTCATCACTTGTATCTGAATTAGGAGTCCTCTATTTATAGGTAGGAATCCTTGTGACTTATGTTTGAAATTCAAACATAGCCGTTTCAGATTTGTCCCATTTGACTTGCCTTCGTCATCGTTCATAGTATCGACACGTCGAATGCTTTTTGACAGTTTACAGTCTGTCCACCCTTTGACTTGTATCCATTGGATAATCCTCTGTTTCTTTCCAACGTCCCTTAAATCTTAACCATTGATTTGTTTGATAAAATCAGAGGTTTTTAGTTGTCCTTTTCTTTGTAATCTTCCAATGTAACCTTTGATTAAATCGAAATATGTGTCCAGCAGGTTCCTGAGAACATAAGTCTGCTGATATACACATCAGTAAGCTGATCCATATATTGCTGTGTTTTAAAAACACTTCAGCTAACTGTCTTTTATCTAACTTTTATTTATGAAGTTAGATTACACCTTTTTAATCATTACTAAGTTCCAAACATCACTTCACTTGTGGAACTTAGATCTTTTACACAAGGTATATGTAATCAGTTTAGGTCATCACAGACTTCCCTAAATTCTGATTCCATATCCTTGACTTTAATTACTAAGTTTGATCCCTTAGCCTTCAATAACTGAGTTTGAGCCCTCAGCCTTCAGTCTTCAGCAGGTTCCTGATCAGTCTACTGACCTAAGCTACCCTACTTATCTAGACTTGTCTGCTGATGTAAGTCAGCTGACCTTTTACAGTGCTTGTTTGATCAAACCTGTACAAGATCAAACTCTAATAAACTTGTACATTTGATCTAGACATCTTTTTGCCTTTGCTCTATAACAGCTAGTCTGGCACTCATCACTAAAACATAAAAATAAGTCCAACAATTTCCCCCATTTTGGTGATGATGCCAATACCCTCCTTACAGCAAAGCAAAAAGATTAAAAACAAAAACAAAACAAATATAGTCAATTCTCATTATAATCAGTTGTTCAAAAGCATTACAGACTAGATTCAGCAAAAATAAAAACAGGAGTAGTATGCTGATCTAGTGTCTTCTTTCTCTTTCTTCCCTTGCTTTCTCCACTTGCTCTTGATAGGCTCTTATCTCTCTAATCATTCTCTCATCCATTCATTTTCAATCAGAGAGAAATCAATGTGAGGATTCACTTGTCTCCACCATGTCCATGCCTCAGGTAGAGTAAGATTGATTTGATGTACTCGGAAGCCTAAACGCATGTATACTTCTTTGAATTCATTAAGTAACTCCTTTGCATTGGTGGTGGTAGGTAAACTCCTTCCACCTCTTTTGTGAAGCTCTCATAGCTTTAATCCTTGCTTCCCAAAATTTTAAGCCCAAAAAGGAGTTTAAACCTTCATGAAAGCCCTTGTCATGATAGGGTCTCCTCTTATTATAGTAAACCTTCTTATATTCTTTGAGAAGATCATCAGTAAGTGGAAGTCTGCCAGGTGCAGGTTCTCTGAAAGCATTTGTATTAGCTTCCCATCTCTTCTTTACAAAAATCCTAGCAGCCTCTTTTGTTTCCGCTGTTTGGCTCTCTTCCCCCTTAATGACATCATCAACAAAACGGGACATCAGGCCATGTACACTCTCTTGTGTGAGCACTAGGTTGTTCAGTTGAACCTCCATAATCTCAGTCCTAGTGTCAACAGCGGTGATCCTTCCTTGCATTGTTTGCTCCAGTAGAGTTATCCTCTCAGTGATTCTAGGATCTAGTACAGCAGGTTGCAGTGTTCCGGCAGATTAAGCCACAGCAGGCTTAGGTGTCTCAGCAAGCTTATCAAGTTTCTGGTGAATGGATGCAAATTGTTCTTTCATAAACTTGTCCTTCATTGTGTTACCTTGCTTGATCCCCTTTATATCTAGAGCAAGGTCAGCAAGAGCATATTGGGTGGAGGTAATATTGGAAGCAACAGTTTTAGTGGTTCTTCCTCTATTCTCCACTAAGTTCATCAAATCTTCAAATCTCTGCTCTTTCCTGTCAAGTTGAGTTCTTAATCTTGCTATGTCATTTATGACAATCCTCAACTCATCTAAAACCTCTGCTGGTACTCCACCAGCCATTCCTCCAGCCATATCTCCAGCAGCTTCATCAGCAGGCTCTTCAACATTGTATTGTGCCCTTAATCTGCTGACAACCAAGGCTCTACTCATGTCCCTTCCAGTAGGGGCAGGTCCTTCTTCAACCATAGCACCAAGAATATCTTCCATTATTGGATCTTGTGCAGGTTCCTAAAAAATAGGTACAAATGCCTGTTGTGGTTCATCATCAACATGTTCTTCTTCAGGCATTTGAAATTCCTCATCATTGTAGTCATAGTCCAGCAGCTGCTCATCCTCATTAACAACAGCAGTCTGCTGACCATCTTTCCCTACAATGGTCTTGTCTCCAGTAGGCTCCACTACAGCAGCCTATTCAACAACAACAGCATGGGTTTCCTCCAAACCCATAGATAGTTCCAACCTATGTCCAGGTGCTGTTTGAGACTCAGCAACCTGTACCTCCTGTTCCAACCTTTGTTCAGGTGCTGTTTGAACCTCAGCAGCCTAAACCTCCAGTTCCGACCTTTGTTCAGGTGCTGTTTGAACCTCAGCAACCTGAACCTCCTCAATCATCAATGGTGATCCTTCAAATCCCATCACCATGTCCAATCTTTGTGCTACCACTGTTTGCTCCTCAGTGATCAGCACCCTCTGTACAAGAATTGTAGGAAATTCAGCCATATTTTCTCTTTGAAATTCCCTAACATCAGCAATCCTTCGTACAAAATTGGCAACTTTGGATAAGGTATCCTGAGTATCAATCCAGTCTTGATATTGAGCTGAATCCTCTGAATTGATATCAGGTTCACTATGATCAGTGACCCTCTCCTCATCCAAATCTATAGTCTGCTGATCATCAGCATGCTCAGCAGGTTCTTCAACAAATAAAGTGTCTATCTCACCAACCATTCTGTTTGCACCAATATGTATTCCCTCATTGATTTGTGCCTCCAGATCATCCATGGTGAGATCCTTCAGATCCTCATCCATCTATTCAGTTTCTTGCCTCTCAGTAGACTGTCCAGCACCTGTAGACTGCTCCACTCTTTGTTCAATTAACATAGCAGTTCCACTGACTCCTCCTGGACCAGAGGGATAATTACCTCCAGAATCAGATGATGATGAGTCATCATTGTCATCTATTGGGTCCCCGAATTTGATACCCTCTTCTTTCTGTTGTTCATCAAACAGATCCATCAGTCTTGATTCCAATAAAGAGGTATCAACTAGATCCAGCAAATTATCCACTCCCAACTTTTCAAAAGCCCATTCCTCAAAGTCTGTTATTAGTTCAGCAGCTGGCTTTTGTCTCTGTAGAATCCAAACTTCCACTGAAAATAATCAGCCACTTGCTGGAGTTTAGGATCAACAAACTCCTCTTTCTTCTTCTTCTCATGTCTTTCAAATGGCATGGTTGGTTTTCTGGGAGCAGTTTGGTTACCTTGCTGACCTCCAAAGGTCTCAACAAGCAAGTTAAGAGTTTCTTCCATAGATGCCTCTAGGTCAGTAGGTTGCTCAGATTGTATATTAGTCCCTACTACCTCCATTTGTTCCACACTTGGTTCCCCCTGACTTATATGCTCATCAGCAGGGTTAGCAACATATTGCTCTTCCCCCTGAACTATTGCGCAGACTTGTGGTCTTGTGCCAACTTTTCCACTTCCACAGCAGGTGCATTCTCAGTAGATTGCTGTGGTTCTTCAACAAGTTGCTCAACAACAAATTGTGCAACTTTAGTAGGCTCAGCAGCCTTAGCAGGGGAGGATTCTGCAACTTCTACAAAGCAGGCTCAGTTTCAGCAGTCGTTGTGTTTCTTCAGTAGGTTGCTCAACAACAACCTCTGCTGTCTCAGTAGGCTTGATAATGGTTAGGGGCTCAGCCTCAATATCTTCTTCTTCTTCTTCTCTCTGAGCCTCAAGAATCCTTAGTTGTTTCCCTTTGCCACGCTTTTTTTCTTGGCAATCTCTTTCATTCTTTTGGAGAGAGGCTCTGTGTCAGTCTCGTAGCTTTTCTCTTTTTACTGGCTTCCTTCTGTTGCTCCTTCACAACCTCAGCAACAGACTTCTTCTTTGCAATTACTACAGGGTCAGTAATTTCAACTTCTACTGAACCCTCAGCAGACTCAGTAGTCTCTGCTGTTTGCTTCATTGTCTTCCTAGGCTATAACAATTCTGTGATTTTTCTTGTATCAGCAGCCTTTCTCTTCTCAGTAGCCTTCTTTGGTGCAGCAGGCTTAGCCACTTTCTTAACCTGCTCACCACCAGCATCATCATCTCCACCATCACCATCACTTTCAATGGCCTCATCATCCACATCTTCATCATCATCCAAACCAGGGATAGGAGTAACAACTTCTGGCTTGAATCTGGATTTGTTAATCTTTTCAGATAAAATATCAGGTATCTGAAAATGATTCAACAAGGTCTGAATCAGTAGACCTAAGGGCTTGACCTTGGACTTCCTTATACCATCTCTATCTTCAATGAACACCTTCTTCATGTAGTGTACAAAGAATCCAGCCCAATCAAACTTCATACTTCTACAGATGATGATCAGCAGGTCTATTTTAGGTCCAAACAATGTATCTAGACTCCCAACAAATCCCAAAATGGTCTTTGTAATCAATTTGCTCTGCAGGTTGTACTCATAACCAATATACCTCACATTAATCCCCAGATTTGAAGCAATTGTATCATCTGTCTTTATTGAATCCACAAACCTCATTCTTGGTAGATTCATTGCTTCTGGATTGGTGGGTGCATTGTTTCCAGGTGCAAATTTAAATACCTCTCTCGTAGGTCCGAAGATATTTCAATCTCTCTTCCATTAACAAGTTGTAGTGAAGGCCTCTCTACCTTCATGTATGACAATGTTTCTCCGTAATTCCAACACATTGACATAAGAGATTCGTTCCAATCTTCTCGTTGATAACACCTTCTAACCCAAAGAATCCGTCCGATTCTTCGTCCAATATTAATGGCAAGTTCGTAGAGTGACAAATCACCACATAACCTATTACACTTTGACTGGTGCCAATATGAACATCATCCTTCTTTGCCATTGTTTTAAGAAAAAGATGAAGAAGATAGCTTGTAAATCTGTGTTCACACAGTGTATACGCAGAGAAAATTAATCTAAGTTTTTGAAAGTTACTTCTGTGTATAGGTCTGTATATATAGACAGAGGTAGTTGTAACTATCAGAGCACGTACTGTGGTATTAACCACGATTAAATCTGAGTGAATGTTGTCTTGACACGTGGCCCATTACTTTTCCATAACGTTTTGTAACCGTCAGATCGTGTAACTACGGTTACAAAGATAGAATAAATATCCCGCCATTTGTGTTTTGACTTTTGTAAGTTTGACTGTGTAACGTTTCCTTCAGCAGCCTTGTCATCAGTAGACTTGGCTCGGTTGTACCGTCGATAAAGATGTCTCAAGTTGACTACTTCGATAGAGTCACTCTCGTCGATGTTTAATTCCTTTTGTATTGTCCAACTGATAATACAAGATGAAGTTTAATACCAATGACTGATCTGTCAAGTGAGCTCACCCAACATGACAAAGACCAATCCCCTTGGCAACTTCATTTGCTCAATTGTCCAAACATAAGTACATGGAATTGTTGATACCAATGACTAATCTCGCTAAGTGAGCTCACCCAACATAGCAAAGACTAATCCACTTGGTGAATTCCAGTACACTACTGATCAAGGATGTGTCAGTCAACTTTTATAATTCCAAGTTCAGTCCTTAGTTTAGCAAATCTTTCATTATCCAATGGTTTAGTGAAAATATCAGCAAGTTGATCTTCAGTAGGGATATAAAGAACCACCACATCTTTCTTTTCAACATGATCTCTTATAAAGTGATGTCTCACATCAATATGCTTGGTTCTTGAGTGCAAAACAAGATTTTCTGTGATTGCAATTGCACTTGTGTTGTCACACATAATTGGAATTTCTCTTTCTTCAATTCTATAATCCCTTAATTGTTGTCTTAACAACAGTATTTGTGCACAAAGAACTTCCAAAGAAGAATGTATTCACTTGAAGTGGAAGTTGATATATAATTCTGTTTCTTGCTAAACCAGGAAACCAGTCTATTTCCCATTAACTGACAGGTTCCTGTGGTGCTTTTTCTATCAATCTTGCATCCAGCATAATCAGAATCTGAGTAGGATAAAACCTTGAAGCTTCCATCTTTTGAATACCATATCCTTACTCCCAAAGTCTCTTTTAGATACTTGAGAATTCTTTTGACTGCACCTAAATGACTTTCTTTAGGTTTTGATTGAAATCTTGCACAAACACCTACAACAAAGGATATATCAGTCCGTCTGGCAAGAAGTGTACATCGATCGCCTATCATCCTTCTGTATAAGGTCTGATCAACATCTTTACCATCTTTGTCTTCATCCAATCTAATATTTGTGCTCATAGGAGTTGATACCTTGGTGCTGCTTTTCATACCAAATTTCTTCAGTATCTCCTTGGTATACTTGGTTTGATGAATGAAGATTCCATCTTTCATCTGTTTGACTTGCAATCCTAAAAAGTAGTTCATTTCTCCCATCATACTCATTTGGAATTTACTTTTCATTAGATTTGCAAACTTCTCACATAGCAATTCATTTTCAGAACCAAAGATTATGTCATCAACATAAATCTGTACCAGCAGGGTACTGTTTCCTTCATTGATTCTGAAAAGAGTCTTGTCAATGGTGCCTTTTGTAAAACCATTGTCCACCAAGAATTGAGATAGAGTCTCATACCATGCTCTTGGTGCTTGTTTCAAACCATAAAGTGCTTTGTTGAGTCTGTACACTTTATCTTCTTGGTCTTTAACTTCAAATCCAGGAGGTTGCTGAACATAGACCTCCTCTTCCAGAATGCCATTCAAAAATGCACTCTTGACATCCATCTGATAAACTTTGAAGTTTTTATAAGCTGCATATGCCAAAAATAATCTGATAGCTTCCAATCTTGCAACAGGGGCATATGTCTCATCAAAATCTATTCCTTCTGCTTGAGAATAGCCTTTTGCTACTAGTCTGGCCTTATTCCTTACAATGGTACCAGATTCATCCAATTTGTTTCTGTATACCCATTTTGTACCAATTACATTTGCATGATTAGCCTTTCCACTAGTGTCCAAACTTGATTTCTTTCAAATTCATTCAATTCTTCTTGCATAGCAATTATCCAACTGGATCCGATATTGCTTCTTCAACAACTTTAGGTTCCATTTGAGATAGAAAGCAAGTAAACATTGCTTCTAACTCGTCTTCTAGTCCTCACACCTTGCCGTATGTTGTCCAATAACTTGTTCAAACAGGTGATCCCTTAACCATTGTGGATTCGGTTAGATTGATTATCGTGAACCTCATCTTCGCAGGGTCCGTTGTTTCTTCAACAGGGGGGGTTCATAGATCCTTGAACCGCCTCGCTTGTTGCATCGTAGTATTACCAAGCAGGTGTTCAAGCAGGGGCGTAATCGAAACCTTTAAGTCATTAAACCTTTCCAAAACTTCAACACAACTGGATCGTTGACTTGTAAATTCTCAAAGCAGGTTCACAAGCTTCATCTTCCATACCAGTGAACTTAGGTTCATCAAACACAACATGGATTGTCTCTTCATGTTTTAGTGACCTTTTGTTCAGTACCCTGAATGCCTTGCTGACAGAAGAGTATCCCAAGAAAATTCCTTCATCTGATTTTGGTTGGAATGTCTTCAATTGTTCCTTATGATTTAAGATAAAACATTTGCTTCCAAATGGATAGAAGTAAGAGATATTAGGTTTCCTTCCATTCCAAATTTCATAAGGTGTCTTCAGCAGCTTCTTGTTAACTGAGGTTTTGTTTTGTGTATAGCATGTTGTATTGACTTCTTCAGCCCAATATCTTTTAGGTAGCAATTCTTCACAAATCATAGTTCTTCCCGCTTCTTTTAATGTCCTGTTTCTTCTTTCAGCAAC
The DNA here is from genome assembly GCA_036785695.1 of Gentiana straminea. NCBI lineage: Eukaryota > Viridiplantae > Streptophyta > Magnoliopsida > Gentianales > Gentianaceae > Gentiana > Gentiana straminea. The sequence goes on from JAVUPR010000243.1 coordinate 7,383,609, forward strand.
CCCATTTTGCTGAGGTGTACCACAGCAGCAAGTTGATGTAGTACACCATTCCGTTCACAATATTCTCTTATAACTTTGTTGAGAAATTCAAGACCTTTGTCCGATCTTATCTTCACTATCGTCAAACTCTTCTCATTTCGTAGTCTCTTCAAAAGTTCAGCATCTTTTGAAGTGTTTCACTTTTCTTGTTCATGAATATCACCCAAGTGTATCTTGAATAATCATCCACAACTACCAAAGTGTACTTCTTTCCCGTAACACTTGTTGGTGTAATCGGTCCAAATAGATCCATGTGCATCACTCCAAAACTCTTTTAGTTGATTGCTTAGTCTTTGATTTGAAGCTTGATTTTGTCTCGTTTACCTTGCCGACATGCATCACATATAGCATCCTTTTTGAATGTGATCTCAAGTAAACCAATCACCAGCTTTCTTCTTCACCAACCGATTGATATCATCAAAATTTAGATGATTCAACTTCTTATGCCATAACCAATTTAGTTCTGACTTGGTATGCACAATCAGACATGTTTCTGGAACAGCAGTAGACCAATCCACTACATACATGTTTTGTTGTCTTCTTCCAGCCAACACAACTTGATCACCTCTTTCACTAATGACAATGCAGGTGCCTTTGTCAAAAGTGACCTTGTATCCCATGTCACAAAATTGTCCAAAGGCTCGCAGGTTGTAGTCCAATCCTTCCACATATGCAACATTCCCGATTGTTAATCCATTTCTCACAAGTGTGCCATATCCTCTTGTGTATCCCGGTGTGTTCTTGTTGCCAAAATTCACTCTTGGACCATCCTTTGCCACAAAATTTGACAAAAAGTTGCTTATTCTTTGTCATATGTCCGGAACATCCACCGTCAAAGTACCGTACACCCTACAAAACAAAGTTAATGCATTTTAGGTACCCAAATCTGTTTGGGTCCATAATGGTCAAGTGGTAAGCATGACCCTTGGCAAGTTTCCATAAGGTCTTCTTTGAAAGGTATCATACCTTTGTTCATACATGTATTCTACACATCCATAAGGTCTAACAATTGGTTGTGTAGGATTCACATATGCCTTCTGGCCTTTTGGTATGTAATGCTGTTTGAAGTGATTTTTGTTGTTAGAAGCATTAGCATAACCATTGGATTGCTGTCTGTTAGAACATCCTCGTAAGTATGGAGTCCGCCGAGGTCCCCGCCGAGGTCTTGTATAAGTCCTCTCGAGTCCTCCGCCGATTCCATTGCTTAGGTTTTACCCTATCAAAGCATGGTTATACTTGTTGTTTCTAGAAAGGTGCAAGTGGAATATTCCAATCATCATCGCAGGAACAGTCTACCTTTCCCCCGAGATAAGTATCCCTTAAATGATTGACATTTTTAGGTTTAGGATTCTTATCCTTGGAATATTTCGTTTTTTTACCTTTTTGTGGTCCAAACAGACTTGGTAGCAGTGTCCGCTATCGCAGGTCTAGAAGGTCCAAGCAATCCTACCTTTGGATTTACCCTTTTGTTTAGGTACCGATGTCCTTTTTGACTTCGATTTTGCCTCTTTGAAGCATTCTCAATAGGCTTCACCGCCTCAAAGAACCTTACTAGAGTTGGATTTTGTGCAGTGCACAAACTTAGGACCAATTTCGGTACTAGGTTCAAGAACCTTATTGGATCCACTCTTATTGGATTGTTGAGTTCCAAATCCAAGCCCCGTTCTATCACCATAAGGCTTTCCGTATTTGAATGCAAGTGGATGAACAAGATTGTTCAAAGCCAGATTCAAGATTAGCCTACCGAATGTACAAGCAGCTTATGCCGATTCCGTCCAACTTCTTTTTCCTTACCCTTGAGAATTCTTAATTCAAAGATTCAACCTTTCAACTTCTATTTGAAGAGCTTTTTTTCAGCCTTCACAATCTCATAACCAGATTGTATTATCCTCGCTGATTAAGGATGGCATCCAAAGTTTCTTCATTGTCGAATTTTTTGGATTTGAACCACAGGTTGATTCACAATCACTTCCAGCAGGACTTTTAATAAAAACATAATTGTATACTTCCTCTGTTTCATCCATATTTTCCATTAAAGCATAATCTTCCATATCAGCAACAAGTGCAGTATCATCAGATTCATTTCCTTTTTCTGATTCTACTTCATATCCTGATTCATCTTCAAGAACCATAGCCTTCTTGCCATGTCTTCTTTGTTGACTTTTGGTCTTCGCAGGTCCGGAAAGTCAGTCTAAAATGTCCAGTGCTTCTTGCAATTGAAGCAAAGATAATCGTGTTCCTTACTTTGTTTTAACTCGTGACGACAACAGTTTGAAGTGTCCCGGTTTCTTGCAATGAAAGCACAAATAATCATTGTCTTTCTTTGAATCATCCTTCTTCTTTTCACTAGGTTTCTTTGTGAAATTCCTTGGAGAGGCTCTTTCCGCCTTCATCATTCCGATTTTCTTGCTTAGTAGGGCAACCGCTCTTGCATCTCATCCAAGAGATCATCTTGAGCTCCCGATGTTTCTTCTTGATGTAGCACCAATGCAATGGTCTTTGGTTCTTCTTTTCGTTGGTAGGTGCCAATTTCTTGTCGAATTCATAAGCTTTAAGATCCGAGAATAATTTGAAGGTATCCTCTTCATGTAGTTTTCTCATTTCTTCTATGGCAAGAACCTTCATCTCCCAAACTTCTTTTTGCGTGTAATGCTTCCAAGATTTTTGAGTTGATTTCTTCTTTTGAGTAGCTTACACTCGTAAGGTGAGTTCATCCAGATTGCATTGAATCTTGATTCCATTTGCTCAATGGTTTCATTTGGTTGCATTTTGAACTTTTGAAATTTCTTTTTGGTCACACTGATTTTGTTCTTCTTGATTGCATCAGTGCCTTCACAGATTAACTGTATCTTGTCCCAAAGTTCCTTTGCAGTCTTGCAATCTTTCACCTTCATATACATATTGCTATCCAAAGTTCTGTATATAATATCAATAGCAATATTGTTGAGGTTTGCTCTTTTTCTATCATCAGCAGTCCATTCCTTTTTTGGCTTTGGAATGTACTGTGTCTCATCTCCCACTGTTATTGACTTGGTAATCTTCAGTGGTCCATCCGTCAAAGACATCCATCATTTCATCATGAGTTGCACTAGATAAGCTCGCATACGACGTTTATACTCATCAAAATGATCTAAAGAACACATCAACATTGTTCTAGCATACCGGTTGTTATCCATGATGCAAAGCTTTGAAAATCAAGAACTTGAAAAAGTTTTCAAAGTATTTTTCACAAGCACAACAAGTAGGATTACTTCGTAACAAGCTAATCGCTCCGATACCAATTGTTGGTCCTTTGAAAAGGCTTTGGTTAAGTTTGGGGGGGTGAAGAAACTTAACACTTAAAACTTTTGGAGTTAACAAACTCAAGAACTTTCAAAGAAACCGTCGATACTTCGAGTCCGTCGACACTCGCAGTCCGCCGACTATTGAACTTACTGAATTTGTGCAGCGGAATACATCAAAAATTTAGCCTTGTTACTTGTTGTAAAATATGATACCAAGTATTAGATACTCAGTAGTGTGTGTGTGTGAATTCAGTTGCTAGAATCAGTAGGTTGATGTGCTAAATATACTAAGTGCAGAATATAAATGCAGAAAGTAAATAGGTAGATTTTATAGTGGTTCCAGGTGGTGTAATCCTGTCAATCACTCTTCTCCTGTGATGTTGGAGGTAATTCACTAGAGATTCTTGAGATAGCGTTACAAAAATCCCTAAGTTGCTTGTCCTTCACCAATAACTATGGCTTCACAAACCGAACACTTGGAACAGTAGGATTGTTCGCTCCAAAGTCTTCCACCGGTCCTTGAAGGGTAGGATTGCCTCTTCACCACCTCCACCACAAACAACAAGCTCTTTCACACCCAAAGATGCTTCATCGTCTTCGTAGATTTCTTGTAAAAGAAAGTTGAATCAAGAAAGTGATTCAAATTTTCTTTCCAGCACTTGATCGGGATGATATGATCAAGGCTTGATGTCTTCAAGTGTGTAAACTTGATGTAGCTTGAATGCATATTACACTTGAAGAATTTTACCGGATCGTAGCTTTATGCTCAAGTAGGTCGCAGGGTGTTTTGATCGATTTAATTTCGATTGCTCAAGATAGATCGTATTTTTCTCTTAATTTTCATCACTTGTATCCGAATTAAGAGTCCTCTATTTATAGGTAGGAATCCTTGTGACTTATGTTTGAAATTCAAACATAGCCGTTTCGATTTGTCCCATTTGACTTGCCTTCTCGTCATCGTTCATAGTACTAACGACACCGTCGTAATGCTTTTTGACGCTTTGGCGTCCGTCCACCCTTTGACTTGTATCCATTGGATAATCCTCTCGAATCTTTCCAACGTCCCTTTAATCTTAACCATTGATTTGTTTGATAAAATCAGAGGTTGTTAGTTGTCCCTTTCTTTGTAATCTTCCAATGTAACCTTTGATTAAATCGAAATATGTGTCCAGCAGGTTCCTGAGAACATAAGTCCGTCGATATACACATCGAAGCCGATCCATATTATTGCCGTGTTTAAAAACACTTCGCCTAATCGTCTTTTATCTAACTTTTATTTATGAAGTTAGATTACACCTTTTTAATCATAACTAAGTTCCAATCACCACTTAACTTGTGGAACTTAGATCTTGTACACAAGGTATATGTAATCGCTTAGGTCATCACGTACTTCCCTAAATTTCGATTCCATATCCTTGACTTTAATTACTAAGTTTGATCCCTTAGCCTTCAATAACCGAGTTTGAGCCCTCGCCTTTCGCCTTCAAAGCAGGTTCCCGATAGTCTACCGACCTAAGCTACCCTACCGATCTAGACTAGTCCGTCGATGTAAGTCACCGACCTTTAACGTTGCTTGTTTGATCAAACCTATACAAGATCAAACTCTAATAAACCTATACATTTGATCTAGACATCTTTTTGCCTTTGCTCTATAACAACCTAGTCCGGCACTCATCACTAAAACATAAAAATAAGTCCAACATTTCCGGGTCTCGACGGTTCTCGGGTCCGGACGGTTAAGATCACGGTTCCGATCACGGTTCCAATCACGGTTCCAAAAAAATCAATATTTTTTTTTACCAAATTTGTATAACTTACGTTAAAATTAATAATAAATTCTAATTGATTATTAAACTATATATAATATTTAATTTCATAACTATATTTAAAAAAAACACGGCTTGTATAATATTTAATGTCATATCTATATATAATATTAATTTCATACTTATATTCTAAATTGTTAGATATTTTTTCTTAAAGTAAATATTTTATAATCGTTTGCATTCGAGTTGCAGGACAAATTAATGTTATCGCAACGAAACGGGGTTCGACCTGCGTACATTCATGAAGGGTTTTATGCATTTTCAGTTTGGATTCATGTATTTTGAAAGTAAAGTAAATAATAATGCGTAGTTTTCTAATTGTTTATTTTTTATGATTAATTTGAAAGTGAATTAAACTTACATTTTCTTTTCAAAAAAAAAAATGAAAAGCAGACACAATGACAGACATTTCAAAATAATATATTTCGAATGCGATAAAGTAAACGAATTTATTCAGAACAACTTCAAATCACTCTCCGAAATATATTATATTGGTAGATAATATTAGAATATGAGAGTTAGAATAGAATTGTGGGTAAAAAGTGATGAAATGGATATGTATTTATAGTGTGATGAGTGTGTGATATTTTAAAATAAAAAAAAATTATTCAAAAATTTTGAAAAAATAAACGTTGGACGTGGACTTGGAGGGGAAAAAAATTATAAAAAAATAAAATAAAATAGAAAACCGCCGGTTCGGGTCCTCCGGGCCGGTTCCGGCCGGTTTGACCACCGGTTTTTTGTCCGGTTCCTTGAACCGCCGGTTTCCGGGCCGGTCCGGGTCCGGTGGAACCAAGAACCGGGTTGGACCCGTGGAACCGCCGGTTCCTGGACCCGTGGACCCGGCTGACCCGTGCAACCGCCGGTTTGGAACCGGGAACCGCCGGGTCCGACCCGGAAAAAGACCCGGAACCGGCCACCTCTAGGTTAGCCACATGATAGTAACTAAACAAAGACATATTACCAATCACTATTATGAACTATATTGAATCATAAAATACACAAAACAAAACGAAAACCTCCTCATCATGCCAGCAGCCACCGACAGCCCGGAGGCCGCCGCCGCCGGCGATCGGCCGAGCACCACCATGGCCGAATATTTTTTTTCCCGTGTATTCCTTTTACGAATAAAAAATCTTTCATCTTTTAATTACATGATTTAAACGATGCAATTAACCACACAAATTAATTAATGCTTATACTTAAACTTGAAGCTCGCTCTGATACCACTATTCGGAAATCTACGCGGAAACGCCGCGGAATTTAAAAATTTTATTTCATTTTTACCAGGATCGACTTCGTTTAATCAACAAGCGTAAAAGAAGTAGACTAAAAGAATACATTGGATGATCTAAAATAGATCGTCGCTTTATCTACGGTTGTAGTTTCTGCACGAAGCCGCCCAAGTGTTAGGCCTCTACCGTTGATCCACACGAACAACCTGCCGGAATCCACCATTGGATTGCTACTAGAAAACTCAGTTGCTAGACCGATATTTTCTTCCTCTCAAAACTCTCTCTATGAAGCTCTATATTTTTCTAGTAGTTTAGAACTGTTCAAATTGTTATGTACAAAAGAGCAAGCCAACCCCTTTTGTTATATAGGGTGTGTGGTGCCCCAATGTCCCATTCTCAATGGGAAAAGTTTCTGAGTAGAGTAAGGATAAATAAAACATTTTACTAGTAAAATAAGGAAAATATATTTGATTGATTTATCTTATCTTATATTGAATATATCTTTAATATATTACCATAAATCAATTTGCACATGTGTGTAAATCTACATATATTAATATCTAATATTAATATATGATAATACTATTAATTAATTTGTAAAATCCATGTGTATCATATACACATCAATATGCGCCCCATATAGCCATAAATTGGCATCCGGAACATTCTTAATTAATTAATATAATACTATGACTAATTAATTCGCAAAATACATGTATATCATATTATATATATATTTATATATATATATATATTTCGACATACATATATAATATATGTATATTTAATTAATCAACACAATTAATATCTTGCATTATATTTATTCATAATAAATAAATACCACCATATTAAATTATCACTATAACACTTTATAGTCGAGATAAAACTTTCCTTATTTGGTTATCACTATAACCGAATTTTAATCCGGCTAGATGTTCTTATGTGTGTGATCCGATAGGCTTCCGAATATGTTGTCGTAGTAAGCACAAAGTGCAATTATGAAAATGCCCTTCATACCTAACGATCATGGATAACGTCCAGCAACACGTCCACGACCCCCAATCATCGGAAGAGTCAAATGCAATGACTACTACCTTTCATGTGAAACGGTCACCGTGTAAGTAGAATCCTATCGCTGTTACAATATCCATACGGTCGTACGTCGAGTGTCAAACATCAACGACCGTATCTCAAAATCTGGATATCCTACTCTCTCGAAGTAACATATTACTTCCGCTTTGCAAAGACTTTCGAGAATAAGACATTCCTTATAAGAAGGCCCTTTCGGATATTTACTCATGTTCATAGGATACGCGATTTCCGGACGAGCAACATGAATCCTACGCATGCTTCAGTATCCACCTAATGACTACCGCATGATCTCCTTATGGCTAGGGGAAATCTCAATAGTGTCAAAGTATGACAATCCACACCGTGATGTCATGAAGACTCCGGTCTAAGGATAATCACACAACCGCCACGTAGTGCGACACTTAATAAAGTAAGTGGGTCAGTTTAACGTGCGCATTCTCTAATACACGTCCACCAATAGTCCAAGTGTCTCTACACTTTGATAGACGAGATCTATCCATATCTTCACATGATAGAAGACATCTAATGCGTGCTAGTCTAATCGTACTATCAATGTCCCGTTTGACAGTACATACGACTAGAGACATTTAAATATCAAACCTTTTAACGTGAGTTGAGATCTCATCAACCATAATCACTATTATGATTTCTCTTTCACAGTTTGACACTACGGACATTATCATATATACAATGTCCTAATTGGTCCGTTAAACGAACAAATATATAATAACAGAAATGCCCTTTAACATATGTATAAACATAAAAGAATAGTAGAAATGATCCGACCCGGTCGGATCCGGTCCAACCCGATTGGGTTTAGGACACTATTTCAACATCTATTATGTAACAACTTTTGTTCTCTTTTTCGCAATAGTATATTCATTTTGAAGCTAAATTCACTATGATGTTCTATTTCATAGTCAAACTATTGCCATGATGTTCTCTTTTGTTACACTTATTTAATTGCTGCATTATTGAGTAGAGATTGTGCATTTTAGGCGGGTTGTTGTTGTTGTTTCTGTTGAAAGTAGCGTCCGAAAGACAATTTCCGTAATTGTTTTTATAATTAATAAATGAAAGATTTATTCTCATCTTATTACTTGCTTCGTGCTTGTAAATAATACACTGCTGAAAACCCCGAGTTGAATCATAGGTAGCCATATAACTTAGTGTATGTCACACATGAGGATTAAGTTTATGGTGATACATTTGAACTGTTAGTCCGTGGTGAACTTAAACAAAGTATGGGGTCTATTGATTAAACCACCATTAATGCGTCCAGAACACTTTATGGTGTGACCGTCTTATCCGGACCGTCGACATTGGTTGTCTAAGTAGGGCATTTATATATGACGTAGTCGACGATGCTAAATAATGCACCACCGGAATAACTGGCCACGTGTAATCTAAGGGTGAGCTGTAAAGGAGTCGAATGGCTGTATTTTTTAGGAAAGGTAATGTTTTTAGAGTGTTTATGGCTGAGTCCAAGAGTGAATCTTGGATTGCCTACGTATCCTGTCTCAAGTCCAGGAATCAAGCCTTACGTAGTTCCTGGAGCTATGTATTTATAGGCACATGTCCTTCTTCTGCCCTAAATTTAGGGCGGTTTGGTACATTGGCAGAAATACCCTTAAATGGGCCTTGCCTCCTTACCCAAGAAACCTATTAGAAGTGGGCCCATGGCCCTGGACAGAACTCCATGGTATCGTCTCGATGCACACCGATGTGGATGTCCAATATCGGACACTTGTGGAACCTCCCCTGAACAATGGCCTTCACTGGCGTATCCCAAATCGACTCGATGTGGATCACCAACACAGACTTTTCCACATGCCAGCTGGGCCAATCATAAAATTCCACGTGGAGGAGTAAATCCTCGTATCATCATAAGCCCCCCAGATCGGAAGGAAGCTCATCTCGAATGCTGAGGTCGGATCTGAAAATTTGAATAACCTTTCCAACACGTGGTGTTCTTTAGGCGGGAGAACAGCTGTCACTCTTAATTGGTATAGGCGGTTACAGGATGACGTCACACTGTCGGCATTAATTGGTGTAGGAAACGAAGCGTCCCTTAATGGGCCACGTGGAGATTTGGCCCTTGATTCTCGCGCTGTATAAGCTATAACTGCCACCATATCGCCCTTTCAAATCACTTTGAAGATTTTGTTTATTTATAAGGAGCCCAAGATCTTGAAGCCTCCCGTTTGCCATTCTTTGCTTTTGTTCTATCAGAAAAACCGCAAGTAAGCCCTAATTCCTTCAAATTCTTTTCTGTCTTTTATTTCTTGCATCTTTTGTTAAGTCCATGTCTAGTAGCGAGAGCGACTCACAAAAAGGGAATAAAGCGTCGTGGTAGAAGAAGAATCTACCGAGGAAACCATTTCGAGCGCCCCATTGTCTCCGGTGAGAGGGCTCGCGGTGAAGAAGAAAGAGAAGGAGGAGGAGAAGAGGAATCGTCTTCTCGACCCGTAGCCAAGCGTCAAACGAGAATGAAGGGCCAAGGGCCATATGGTTGCATGTCCAATCTCACCCCAGAAAAAGCCAAGGTCATTTGCCTTCGATATGGCATTCCCTACTCTTCTGAACATATCAAAGTATCGCACGGGCAGTATCAGTTCGCCTGTGACTCTCCCCCTTTGTTCTGCGCCATTTACGAAGCGCAATTAAAGGAGGGACTTCGGTTTCCTTTCGACCCGTGCCTAATCACTGTTCTTCAACACTATAAGATCTGTGTCACCCAGCTCGCTCCTAACGGGGCCCGGAGCGTAATGGGTTTTGTGCTGGCGTGTCGAATCGCCAAGGTCGAGTTCTCAGTTCGACTTTTCCGTCAATACTATGCCTTATCGAGCTTGCAGGACGCGGGGTGGTACACATTTCAGAAGCGTCCTTTGACATCGGAATTTGTGAGAAAGGTGACCTCGTCTCAAGGCGACTGGAAGCCTAATTTTTTCTTTATCCGGCACGGGCTAATTGACATCGACATTCACACCGGTACAAAAGGCCGCGAAATGGCATGACCGACTCGACTCGGACGTCCCCAATGGGTGTGGGGCCCTCGAGATGGTTCATCCTGACATTGCCACACGAAACCTGCATTCACTGTATCCCTATGCCGATATCGAGACGGCCGGTCCAGGCGCCTATCTCGAACTTGATGAGGACGTTCGTCTTTTATGTAGGACCTTTATGCATTCTGTCGAGCCGTAACACTATTCATTTTGTACTTTATCTATATTCATTTTATATCGATTGTATCCTGACGTCGATCCCTTTCTTTTCTCAGTGGAACATTTCTCGAAGATGGATGCCCTGGGCAAGATGCCCGACCCAAAGAAAACCGATCCTAAGAAGATTCAGGAGCTGGTAGGGATCAGGTCGAAGAATTCGGCTCCGGCTTCGGGATCTGGCAACGTGGTCTCCGGAGGGGAGAGGACCCCGGCTCGAGCCCCCACACCTGCATCGACGTCAGACATTTTGAGGGATCAACCGGATGAAGCTCTGGTGACAGGGCAGACGGAGGCGGACCTCGTCTCGAGGAAACGGCAAAACGACCGCCGTGAAGCATGGAGTTGGAAAGGAGCCCCGACATCTCCCTCCTCCTCGGGCCCGGGAGGGGTTGAAGCCCCGCCTCGCCATGAGCCCGGCCGAGATGGAGGCCATGACTCCCGAGGAGTTGAACGAATACCATCCGAAAGTTATACGAGCCGTAAGTCTTCGCCCTTTTCATTCGACCACCGCAACTTAACTCGCCTCGCCAATTTTGGGCCTCGGACTAATTTCGGATTAACTTTGCCGTTTCTGTAGGCTCGGTTAACCACTAAGGTGGCCATTAGCAAGATCGAGTCTCCCTCCGCTGTCATGGAGGAACAGAAAGAGACGATAGCCAAGCTCACCGCCGACATCGAGAAACAGAAAGCCAAAATTGACAAGCTTGATGATCGGCGTATTAAGCTCGAGTCTGAGTTGGCTAACTCTCGAGATGAGCTATCCAAGGCGCGGAAAGACGTAGCTGTTAGAGATTCCGAGCTGGCCAAAATGAGGTCGGAGTTAGCGAAGATGAAGTCGGAGCTAGACGGAACTAAGACCGAATTGGCCGGGGCCATCAAAGCTCGTGTCGAGCTTCAATCTCTCCTCGATGGTTTGACGAGTCATGCGGAGACGCCAAGTGGACTTCCGTCCTCAAAAGAGCTCGAGAATGATCGACACCGTTGATGACTCGGGGGATGAAGGGGGATTCACCATGGCCCTTGATCAAGTGAAAGAAATTGATCCGACCTTTGATGTATCCGCCGTGGCGAAGCCTTATCCGTACGACCCCGAGGTCGTTCCTCGTTACGGGCGATACCTCGGTGAACTCCGGTGGCGTCCCTTTGTATGAAAAATACGTGACCTCTGCCTCGGAGGGCGATGGAACGGGAGATGTCGAGTCGGAGGAGCAAGCCGACCCTAATGTTTCGACCTCAGATCAGCCTGCCACCTGATGCTATTCTCTGTCTTCTAAAATAACTTGATTCGATTTGATTGTAACAACTTTTATGATTTTACTTGTCTGAACTTTCATCTTGTCCATTCGATCTTGTAAACTTTTGAGACTTTAATTTTGCATTTTGATCTTCAGATTTGAATCTTATGCTTTAATTGAATGTCTTGGTTTCTTACCGATCGTTTGTTCGGGTGTAGTCCTTTTGAACTTAATTCCCTCGAAAATGTTGCCTTGTGGGATGTAGTCCTTCGGACTTAATTCCCCTCTGGCCCCTCGAAGTGTAGTAGGAGTACATGACTCGTAGTACACTTGAGTATGAGTCGACCTAGCATTGTACTGCCTTATGGGCTTGACTTGGCTTTTTGGGTCGGAGCTCGATTCGACTTTCCTGCCTTGTCAGGCTTATACGGATATCGAATTAAGAAGTCCCTACTCAACTGTCGCACATCGGGGTGTTTATGATTTGGTCGAGTTGGGTATCCATCATGGGATTTTCCGACTGCTTAGCATCTTGGCTTACTGGCATGTCGGGAGTGATATAAGCACTGTCAGTGACTTGGCTTTATTCACTATTTTACTTTAACTTTATCGTGTTGAATTTTGCGTTTTTCTTCTGCTCCCCTTTTCTTTTTACATGAGCTTGTAAATATAGCATAAATTAAAAAGAAAATTGCTTAAATAATGAGGATTAGAACCAAATGTCACATCGAATTATTACGAAATTTGGGAAAGTAAAGTTGCAAATGTTATAAAGTGAAGGCAATTTAAACATAGTATTTTCTCGGGTTCGTGGCATGCCAAGTTCGAGGCACCGTACCGCCATCCGACCCGCCCAATTGATACGACCCTTTAGGATGCACCTTCGGGATTTTATATGGACCTTCCCAATTTGGCTCGAGCTTGCCTATTGGGTCCCGCTCGCTAGCTTCATTCTTTCTCAACACGAGATCCCCTACTTGGAAGTATTTGTGTTTCACTCTCGCATTATAGTCGTGAGATCTTTCTTTTGTAACCGGCCATCCGATATGCCGCCATTTCTCTCTTTTCCTCGACGTTATCTTTTTCTTCCATCAGACCAGCAGCGTTGGTTTCGACATTATAAGCTAAAACCCGAGGTGACGCTAGCCCGATCTCCGCAGGTATCACTGCTTCGCATCCATAGGCCATGGCAAAAGGAGTCTCTTGAGTAGCTGAATTGGGTGCGGTTCGATACGACCATAGAATGCTGGGCAACTGAGCCACCCAATCTCGACCTTCGTCTTCTAATCGCTTCTTCAACCCAAACTTGATCTGTCTGTTCGTTTGTTCGACCTGTCCGTTGGACTGAGGTCGAGCCACGGATGTCGTTCTATGCTCGATCTTGAATTCTCTGAGCCAATCCTGCACTCGGTCATCTAAAAACTGAGTCCCATTATCCGATATCAGATACTTGGGAATCCCAAACCTGCACAAAATATTTTCCCATAGGAATTTTTTGATGGTCTGAGCCCTGATGTCAGTAAGAGCCTTGGCCTCGACCCATTTAGTAAAATAATCAACCGCGACAACGACATATTTGAAATTTCCCGGAGCCCGAGGCAGAGGTCCGACTATATCGACCCCCCATTTGTCAAACGGCCATACCGCCTCGATGGTACTCATTTCTCGTGCTTGCTGGTGGGTTACCACATCATGTACCTGGCAAGCCCTGCAACTCATAACCAATCGATTTGCATCCTTCTGCATAGAGGGCCAAAAATATCCTTCCAGTTTGCATTTTCTGGCTAACATCCGAGCTCCGCAATGATTACCGCAAATTCCTCGGTGTATTTCTTCGAGCAGATACGCCCCTTCATCTTCCGATGCACATCGTAGCCAAGGTGTTACAAACGATTTTCGATAAAGCACATAGTCGAATAGGGCGTACCTCGAGGCTTGTAGCCTGATTTTTCTGGCCTGAGACTTATCAGGTGGGAGAACTCCATCTTTTAAGAATAATGCTATCGGATCCATCCATGTCGATCCTTGAACCACTGGCTGCACGTCGACCTCATTGTAGCTTCGCGCTCGCCAAGCATCTCGACCGAACTTTCCTCTTAGATTTGAAATTTGACGCGAGCTTAGACAAAGCATCGGCTCGTTTGTTTTCACTCCGAGGCACCTGCTCAATACGAATTGTTCTGAATTTCGACATTAGTCCCTGCACAACTTTCAGATAACTTTTCATTGATTCTTCTTTAGCTTCATACTCTCCCCGTATATGATTTACCACAAGCTGAGAGTCGCTGTATACCAAAAGATTCTCGACCCCCAATTTCGATGCCAGTTTCAAGCCTGTGATCATTGCCTCGTACTCTGCTTCATTGTTTGTGGCCTTGAATTCGAACCGGAGTGCATATGGGAACTCTTCCCCTTTCGGACTAATCAGCAATAATCCAGCCCCAGCTCCTTCTTTACTTGAGGCACTATCGACGTGGATGGTCCATTGTTCCTCCGACGACCGCTTTTCTTGCTCCAATTGAATCGACAGACCCTCGGCTAGGAAGTCTGCCAGGGCCTGACCCTTGATGGCGGTACGGGGTAAGAACTCGATGTCGTACTCCGCTAGCTCGACAACCCACTTGGTCAATCGACCCGATGTCTCGGGCTTTGCCAAGATTTGCTTCAACGGTTGGTCAGTAACCACAGCGATGGGATGTGCTTGGAAGTATGGCTTCAACTTCCTCGACGCGTGAACTAAACTCAACGCTAACTTCTCCGCGGAGGAGTATACCTGACCTCTGCACCATGTAGGGCTTTGCTGACAAAATAGATCGGGATTTGTCCCTGATCCCCTTCTCAAACTAAAACAGCGCTTACCGCTTCCTCACAGACTGCTAGATAAACGAAGAGCTTCTCTCCATCCCGAGGTGAGGACAGCGTCGGCAAATTAGATAAATATTCTTTCAAATCGTCAAACGCCTTCTGACACTCCCCATCCCATCGGAACGGACTAGCCTTTTTCAGAATTTTGAAGAAAGGTAAGGCTCTCTGTGCTGATATCGACAAAAAACGGTTGAGAGCCGCCATCCGACCTGTCAACCTTTGCACCTCTTTGACATTCCGAGGTGTGGGCATGCTTTTAAGGGCCTCGATTTTATCTGGGTTAGCTCTGATCCCATCTCTCGATATCATGTATCCCAGAAACTTCCCTGATCGGACTCCAAACGTGCATTTCTTTGGGTTGAGCTTCATTTTTGCTGCCCGCAACACCTCGAAAACTTCCCTGAGGTCAACAAGAAACTGTCCCATGGACTTGCTCTTGATCAATAAATCATCAACATAAACCTCCATATTCCGACCTATCGTCTCTCAAAGATTTTATTGACGGCCCTCTGATAAGTGGCCCCTGCATTTTTCAAACCAAACGGCATCGTTACGAAGCAAAAGGTACCAAATTCAGTGATAAACGCGGTTTTCTCCGAGTCCCGAGGGTCCATAAAGATTTGATAGTATCCCCTGTACGCATCGAGAAAACCAAAAACTTCGAAGCCCAATGTCGAATCGACCAACTGATCAATTTTTGGAAGCGGATATGAGTCTTTGGGGCATGCTTTATTGAGATCGTAAAATCGACGCACATCCGCCGGCCTTTGATCCGGCTTCTTGACTAACACGGGATTGGCTAACCAATGCGGGTATAATACCTCCTTCACGATCCCAAAGCAACCAACAACTTGTCAACTTCTTGTCTTACGCCTTCCTTTCTTTCGGGAGCAAGGTTCCTTTTCTTTTGCCGTACCGGTTTCCTTTTGGGTCGACGTTGAGTCGATGCACTACCACGTTTGCCGATAAACCCGGCATGTCATCCGCCTTCCAAGCAAAAACGTCTCGATATTCTCGCTAGGAGGTCGACCAGTGGCTTTCCTATCGGGGTGTGGCATCCACTTCCCGATCCGGACCCCTTGGTCCTCTTCTTTCCAAACACAAACTTCTTCTCGTCGGATCGACGGATACCCGCCTTCGATCCTCTTCTTCTTCTGGTATCAATTCCTCAATCAGAACTTGTCCGACTCCTTTCCCTTTAACCGTGACCAAACTGCAGTTCCTTGCCACCTCGACATCCCCTTTCACCTCGTGGGCCCCATACCAAGTGGGAAATTTCATACTGTTGTGAAATGTCGAGATGATGGCTCTGAGGTCGTAAAGAGCGGGTCGGCCCAATATGGCGTTATAGCCCGATGGTGCCTTGACTACAACATATGTCATCTCCATCGTTCGGCCTTTCTCTCCGTCTCCAACGGTAGTCAGCAAATTGATCGAACCGACAGGGTGGATGGCCTGCCCTGTGAATCCAAACAGAGGAGTCGATAACGGCATGATGTCTTCATCTTTCAGTCTCATAGCTTTGAAGGCCGAGTAGTAAAGGATATTTACGGCGCTTCCACTGTCAACACAAACTCTTTTGACCCGACCCCGGCTTATCACTGCTTCGATTACCAACCCTTCGCTATGACTGTGGGAGCTCGGAATATCATCCTTGGGCCCATACCCCACTTCCGTTGTGAACCTAAGCTTCTTCAAGTCTCTAGATTTATCTAAAGAAGTCCGACTAGATCGAGGTCTATCTGATTCATGCTCTGCAACAATTGTGTTAACGTCGTACCCAACGCGATTATCTCGATGAGGGTCTCGGTTCTGATCTTCTCGATGGTCATCCCGGCGATTGTCTCGATAAGCCGGCTCGGATGACTTGTCTCGACGGCTTCGATTGTCACGACGCGGGGAACGGTCTTTCTTTCCATTATAAGATTTCCTCTTATACTCTCGACGGCCCTTGGGCTCGTCCTTTTCGACTCGTCAATCACTTCGTCCAATCGACCCTCTTGGATACAAAAGGCGTCAATATCTCTCTTCGGATCGAAGCATTCCTCTCGTGTCATGCCCGACATCTCTGTGATAATCACAATATTTGTGGGTGTTTTTCCGTTTCTCTGGGTCTTTGGACATTGGCTTAGGCGTTCGAGCAATGTTCTTTTTTATCATAATAGCCAATACCTCTCCCCGAGACCGGTTAAAGGGGATAAAATCTCGTTCTTTTAGATTCCCTTTCTTTCCAAGCCGATCTGAGATCGGAGCTGTCAATCGGTCAAAAACATTGGACTTGCTTTCCTCGTTCCGACCCCTAGGCTGACCCTTGGTCTGGCTTCGGGAGTCGTTTCTCGAATTGAGGCCAAGTGAAAGGGTGTGCAAGCGCACTGCCTCTTCACCTTGGCAGAACTTATGGACTATGTTCACACATTCGTCCATGTCACTCGGCATCTTCTTAGACAACTTGTCATACAACTTCATATTCCGCAAACCTCCAACGAAGGCATTAACCTGCAATGCATCACTAGCATTATGCACTTTCATGGCCTCGAGATTAAAACGCCTCATAAAATCGATAGTGGTTTCTCCTTTCTCCTGCTTGATGTTCATAAGGTGGGTAGCGCTGAGGTGGAACTTCTTGTTCCCGATAAAAGCGTCTCTGAACTTCTGTCCCAACTGTAAAAAGCTCGAAATCGACCCGGGCCGTAGCTTATGAAACCACTCCCGGGCTCGACCTGTGAGCAACGTGTCGAAAGCTCGACACTTCATGGCGTCATTGGCGTTTCTCAATCTCATCAAGGATATATATCGATACGGATGGTCCTCTCGGGTCGGTAGTTCCGTCATAGGGTTCCATCTTAGGTGGTTTGAACGACTCAGGCATCGTGTATATCTCTATCTCATGACTAAATGGCGATTCGAGCCATCCTGTGACCTGCTCCTTTCCAACGATGCGATTGAACTCGTTTCGAATGCTGTCTTCGACCTGCTGCTGATGCTTTTCTTGTCCAGGAGGCTTGTGGGCGTTAGTCACACTGATTTCAATCGCACCTTCCTCACCTTCCTCCTGGGGGTCGGCAGGCCTCTTCCCCCTGGCATTATTGATTTCTTCACGGCCCGGTGGGTCTAACAAGTGTTCTCCAGGGGGATTACAGATTCCCTTGCCAATAAATGCCGACGCCACCACCCTTTTTAGGGCTTCTTCGTCTAAAGACGCCAAGTGATCGGCCATGTCCTGTAGTTGTGGGGGAAGCTGAGGTCTGGGTGGATCTGCAGCGGCCAGTCTAGATCCCGTGGGGACTTCTTGAATCTGAGATGGAGCTCCTGCCGGATCTGCATCTGCTTGCTCCTCGATCTGCATGTTCTTGCTGTTCGTTGCTTTCTTCTTTGTTGGTGGTGCCATTGCAATTTCTTTACCCACTCACCGGTAGAAGGCCATCCTTCTAGCGCCAAAATGACGATGCTAAATAATGCACCACCGGAATAACTGGCCACGTGTAATCTAAGGGTGAGCTGTAAAGGAGTCGAATGGCTGTATTTTTTAGGAAAGGTAATGTTTTTAGAGTGTTTATGGCTGAGTCCAAGAGTGAATCTTGGATTGCCTACGTATCCTGTCTCAAGTCCAGGAATCAAGCCTTACGTAGTTCCTGGAGCTATGTATTTATAGGCACATGTCCTTCTTCTGCCCTAAATTTAGGGCGGTTTGGTACATTGGCAGAAATACCCTTAAATGGGCCTTGCCTCCTTACCCAAGAAACCTATTAGAAGTGGGCCCATGGCCCTGGACAGAACTCCATGGTATCGTCTCGATGCACACCGATGTGGATGTCCGATATCGGACACTTGTGGAACCTCCCCTGAACAATGGCCTTCACTGGCGTATCCCAAATCGACTCGATGTGGATCACCAACACAGACTTTTCCACATGCCAGCTGGGCCAATCATAAAATTCCACGTAGAGGAGTAAATCCTCGTATCATCATAGTCATATAGGACTGGCCGATTTAATCTGCGTTTCTCATATAATTCCGTGATTGAGAAATCTTATTAAATCACAAGATGATCTTATATGGATTAATCTTAATCCTGAGGTGATTGCATACTCCTACTGGTTTCAGGATAGGGTTTGATGTGTTCGTTAAGGATCGCTAAGAGGCGCGGTCCGAATCACTTTAATGTTGGCACTATTCTGGAATCAGTGAGAAGTGTGTCTTTTACAGATATGTAATCCATTCCTTCCTGCGGGAAGCTGAAAGACAATCCTCTTATTTGTTGATCCTAAAAACTGATCGATCCGCGGAGTTTGTATTGGTTATGAACTAATTGATCACTAGTGAGTTAATGGTAAATAAGGATAAGACGTATTGAAGAAGGTTTACGGAAATAATCCCGCTTCATTACGGATAGTCTATGGAGGGTTAGTCTGTATGTAATGATTATATCAATGGACACTTATCGACTCGACGTTTTGAGAATAAGTTATATCTATAATCGATAGAGTTCAGTTCCGGATTTATGGTTCCGGAATTAATGAGTTGAGTAGAAATATTCTGTTCGATGAATATTTTATTCAATTTATTATAGCTACTGGTTATAGGTCCATGGTCCCCGGGTTGGCTCCTAACACGCGAGTGTTTTCTCGTTTTATGGAACCTCGAGAATAAATTAAATAGTTGGTCTATTTAATGAATATGCAATATTATTTATTTGGTAAATAATATGTAAAATAGAAAAGACATTTTCTATTAAAATTAATGGCTATGTGGCGCCATATTTAGTGATAAATTAGGAAAAGAAATTTTTCTAGATTATGTCACATGTGTAATTAATTAATTATCTGTTTGTTGGATAATTAATGGAAAAATAAGAGATTGATTTTTTGGGAATTATCTCTTACCTTTTAGCAAATATCTTTTCCTTGTGGGAATATGTAATTGTGGTGTGAAAATGATAAATCTCTTGGCTAGTTATTTTCCTAAATAAAGAGAGTTCCTCCTAGCACAATACACACACATAATTTGCGCCACACTTGAAAAAAAGGAGAGAAAAATTACTTTCTTATTCTTGTGCATATTCGAGGAGGTTTTACGGCGAGGATCGACGTCCATCAGTCGTCGCTAGGGAAATACAATCCGGAAGACCGTGGCTTCTCCATCTGTCGATTTACTATTCCTCTTAAATAAAGTAAATCTTCAACCTTCTCATAGTTGCATTAATTATTTATGTGAATCAAATCGTGCTAAAATCGCATGCGAATTTATTCGTAGCTTTCGCTGTGCATGATCGAACATGTCGATCGGTGCTGTGAATCAGATCTGACGATCCAATTATGGATCGGATCCAGATTCGGGTTTCTGTATATCCAGTATGTGGTATTAGAGCGATGTTAAAGCGAATTTGCGATCTTGATTGTATAATTACTTAATAAGGAATGGAATAGAAAAAAATTGCATCTTTTAATTTAATTTATGCGATTGAATGTTTTGGTTGACGATATGGATTGGGGTTGGTATCTGTTTACCGTTAGATCTATTGTAAATCCGTTTTTTGGGTATAGGATATCATGTAATTTAGTTTTGCAATTTTAATTTTCTGCAAATTTTTTATTTCGGCCGAAGGCCTATTTAATTTATTCGGACGATAACTCTAAAGAATAAAAGCTGCAGCACGGTGGTCAAGTCACAGGTTCAATTGTGCGCAGACCTGAGTTTGAATCCCCTTGGGCGTATAAAATTTTGAATTTTTTTCTTTCCTGTTTGGAAATCCCTTTTTTTGTGTTCAAAAAAAAAAATCTAAACGATCAAAAAAAATAGCGACAGAAAAAATAAATTTACGACCGAAAATAAAAAAAAACGAAGGGGAATCGAACTCGAGTGGTGATGAAGGAAGAAGGAGTTTCAACCAACTCAGCTAGAAGGACTTTTATTGAAGATCTGGACTAGAAAATTATATACCAAGCAGCGGCGGCGGTTCATTGAAGATTAGAACTTTTATGAACGTAGGGTTTAATTATTTGATTTATAGATTAGATACGCGGGTACCTGTTAGATATAGTGTGCCCGAAAGACAATTGTTGCTTGTCCTTACGGGCAAGTGCGAGATTGTTGGAAGTAGCGCCCGAAAGACAATTTATGTAATTGTTTTTATAATTAATAAATGACTGATTTATTCTCATCTTATTACTTGCTTCGTGCTTATAAGTAATACACTGCGGAAAACCCAAAGTCGTATCATATGTAGCCGTATAACTTAGTGTGTGTCACACATGAGGATTGAGTTTATGCTGATACACTTGAAATGTTAGTCCGTGGTGAGTTAATCAAAGTATGGGGTCTATTGATTAAACCACCATTAATGCGTCCAGAACACTTTATGGTGTGACCGTCTTATCCGGACCGTCGACATTGGTTGTCTAAGTGGGGCATTTATATATGACGTAGTCATATAGGACTGGCCGATTTAATCTGCGTTTCTCATATAATTCCGTGATTGAGAAATCTTATTAAATCACAAAATGATCATATATGGATTAACCTTAATCCTGAGGTGATTGCATACTCCTACTGGTTTCAGGATAGGGTTTGATGTGTTTGTTAAGGATCGCTAAGAGGCGCGGTCCGAATCACTTTCATGTTGGCACTATTCTGGAATCAGTGAGAAGTGTGTGTTTTACACCTATGGAATCCATTCCTTCCTGCGGGAAGCAGAAAGACAATCCTCTTATTTGTTGATCCTAGAAACTGATCGATCCGCGGAGTTCGTATTGGTTATGAACTAATTGATCACAACTGAGTTAATGGTAAATAAGGATAAGACGTATTGAAGAAGGTTTACGGAAATAATCCCGCTTCATTACGGATAGTCTATGGAGGGTTAGTCTGTATGTAATGGTTATATCAATGGACACTTATCGACTCGACGTTTTGAGAATAAGTTATATCTATAATCGATAGAGTTTAGTTCCGGATTTATTGTGGCGTAATTCCGGAATTAATGAGTTGAGTAGAAATATTCTGTTCGATGAATATTTTATTCAATTTATTTTAGTTACTGGTTATAGGTCCATGGTCCCCGGGTTGGCTCCTAACACGCGAGTGTTTTCTCGTTTTATGGAACCTCGAGAATAAATTAAATAGTTGGTATATTTAATGAATATGCAATATTATTTATTTGGTAAATAAGATGTAAAATAGAAAATACATTTTCTATTAAAATGATGAAAAATGTGGCGCCATTATTATGGATAAAATGTAATTTTCCAAGATTATCTCATATGTGTAATTAATTATCTATTTGTTGGATAATTAATGGAAAAATTGAGAGATTGATTTTTTGGGAATTATCTCTTATTTTTGTAGCAAAAATATCTTTTCCTTTTGGAAATATGTAATTGTGGTGTGAAAATGATAACTCTCTTGACTAGTTATTTTACTATATGAAGAGAGTTACTCCTAGCACAAAATACAACACAATTTGCGCCACCAAGTAAATAAAAGGAAGGAAAAATAGTTTCTTGCCTTAGTCATTAAAAGAAGAAAAACCTAGGGTTTTTCTTGTTCATATTCGAGGAGGTTCTACGGAGAGGATCGACGTCCACAGTCGTCGCTAGGAGATACAATCCGGAAGACTGCGGCTTCTCCATTTTGTCGATTTCTCATCTCTCTCCGGTTTGGGCAAATCTACTAACATTCTTGTAGTTATTAATTAAATATGCGAATCGAATCGTGGTAAAATCGCATGCGAATTTATTCGTAGCTTCCGCTGTGCTAGATCGAGTGTCTCGATCGGTGCTGAGAATCAGATCTGACGATCCAATTATGGTTCGGATCCGGATTCGAGTTTCTGTATATCCAGCATGTGGTATCGGAGCCAGGTTAAAGCGATTTTGCGATCTTGATTGCATAATTAATTAATAAGAAGTGAAATTGAATAGAAATTGCATATTTTATAAATTTTATTTTATATATACGTGGTTGAATGATTTGGTTGACTAGATGGAGTGGGGTTGGTTCTTTTTTAACGTTAGATCTATTGTAAACCGGTTTATCCGGATATAGGAAATTATGTAACTTATTGGTTGTAATTAATTTCCTGGAAAATAGAATATTTTTTTCCTCACTGTTGTATTTAATAATTGCGTTCATTGCCATCACAAGTAATCCGATGGCTTGCTGGTGGAGAAGCGAGGTTTGCGTCTTGGAGGCTAGGTTCGATTCTCGGATGGTTTGATTTTTGGAATTTTTTTCAAGAGAAAGGGCCTGCTGTTTAACGAAAAATAAAAAAAAAAAAAACAAGTTGGCGGGATTTGAAACCAGGCAGCAGTAGTAGGTGGAAGATACAGCGACCAACTCGGCTGGATGATGTTTATTTAAGGAACGGACCAGGAAATTTATATACAGAGCGGCGGACGAACTGCTTAAAGATTAGAAGATACTTTAAAAATAGGGTTTATCTATTTAATTTTTTTTAGGTTTATAGATTAGATACGGGGTACCAACGGTCCATCTCAGTGGTTTACTTTTACACATTTATTTTCATGTTTGATAATTTATTTGAGATAACCATGCCACGACATGCATCATATTCATGAATTCCACTCCTAAGATATGCATACATGTAGAAAATTAATATTGACATTAATTAGACATGTATGAACACGATAATTAATTTAGATTAATAACAAATTAAATTAATTAAACGAACGGAATTTTATCGGGATATAAAATTCACATGATAAAATAAAATTTACTCGGTAAATTTAATTTTGGAATCTAAAAATCATTCGTGGATTTTAATTATGTAGTGACATAAAAGAATTTTAATAATTGAAAAATTGAAAAATCCGGAAAAGTTGGACACCAACTGAGCAAAAGGTTCGAAATTTGGTTCGGGCGGTCAACAGGGCTTCGGCTCGACTCGACTTGTCCGTCCAAGTGCGGGGTTAGCCACGGGGGTCCGGCAAGGTCAAGCTATCCAGCGAGCTGAGGCTCAATGGGGCAACCTTAGCCCGATTTTCAACCCAGCACCCGTACACGTGCGGCGGGGGTCCGGCAAGGTCAAGCTATCCGGCGAGTTTTGGCTCAATGGGGCAGCCTTAGCCCGATTCATCCAGCAGTCGTATATGAACCAACGAAGATGACGGATCGGCTTAGCCAAATACCGATAAGTTGGTGATTGCTTTTCAAGATTTATTGTTTTCAAATTATTGAGATAAAATTCTAAGATCCTAAATTTTTTATCATGATAAAATTAGGACTTTTAAATTCTTTGGTGAATTTTAGTCGTGTAGTGTCTACACAAGAAATTTTTAAATAATCAATAAATTAGAAAATCACGAATGTAGTGTCACTAGTTAGACGGTATTTGAAACCGATAAACTAGTGGGAGCTTTAATTTTGTGATTTATTGTTTTTCGAATTATTAGAAAAATTCATAAAGTCCTAATGTATTAGGATTATAAAATTCTTGGTGAATTTTAATTGTGTAGCGTCTACACAAGAAATTTTAATAAATCCATAAAATTCAAAAATCGTGAATATAGTGACACTAGTTAGACGGTATTTGGAACCAATGAACTAGTGTGAGGATTAATTTAAATATTCATGATTTATTGTTTTTCAGATGATTAAGAAATTCTGAAAATCCTAATAAGACTACCTAATTTTCAAAATAACTAGTTGGAGCGGGGAAGGTGGCAACCGACCCCACGGCCTCTACTGTTGACACAAGCACGTGAGAGAATGGTGACGCCTCGTGCCGCTTTGATTTCGGCCCCCTTCAGATGGCCTTCACCGCTATCAAAATTCAAGGCTTGGTTTCCGAAAAGATAGGATTTTGAGTACTCGTCGGGTCACTGACCTACCCTTCGGCGGCATACTCGGGGTCTACTTAAAAATCTGAAACAATAGGTCACACTCTAAAGGGTATTTTTGCAAATATCTTGGCTGAAAAAGGAAGGTAATCAACAATTAAATCGGGATGTCTGATTCTCAAATAATTGTTGAGAGAGATTGTCTCAATTTAATCGTCACCTCTTTGACCTATCCGTTGGCGGCACTGTAGGTGTGAGATTAAATCCTTGGAATGGTAGGATAAACTGCATGCATGACATCACGTTTATTATTCCTAAAATTATTATATGTTGTGGTGTATGATTTGATTTATACTTCTGTCATTATTTATTTTCTACAACTGCATGTTATCTCATGGTATCTAAACTGCTAAATATGATATATTGACTGGTAACGACTTCGTAAAAGTGGGAAAGTAACAAGAACGTTGAACTCAATAATCGAGAATGCAAATTAATCCTTCGGAAGAGGATGTTCCTCTTGAGCCTACAAACTTAAGTGACATTGATGTGACTGCTGTCACTCGTGCTGAGCGAGAGACAAACCAAAATTAGTTCAAAGATGACGAGAATGATTTGGTATCAATCTCACCAAACATCCCACAATTTACGAGTAGTGTCTACTCTTATAAACTGCTAGTTCAAGGCCATTTCCTTTAAAGAAAGCCAAGAATGGGAAAGTAAATATCTACAAGCGCAAGTCACTAAACTAAATAAGTTAAAGGCTAAACCAAAACATTAATAAATGAAAGTAAATGATAAGGAAAGTGATTTCAGATCACCAACCCATGAATCCTCAGAGACTTTCTTGACCGAATAATTTGACTTAGAAGCTAAAGTTCTTTTGTAAGAACAAGGTAGCTGGGCATTCATGATGAAGAGTAGACAACGGGCAGTTATTTCAGCTGAGATAGTGGGATTGATATAAGGAAATAAATTTCGGATTTTTATCCTTGAATATCGCAGAATCTAATTTCTGTTTTTTCAGATTCGTTGGAACGAATGGATTCACTTTCACATCGATAATATAGTTGCCTTAAAGAAAGTGAATATGACATTTGTATACGATTCCGAGACTCGGACTTTTGTTTGATAAAGTCAGAACATCTAAGTAATGCTGAAAAATTATATGTAACACATCATAAACTATTAAGATAAATGGTTTCCGTATTTAGATAACCGATTCTTCAGCATCTATTAATTAGTGCATATATCCTGAAGATAAGATCTGAAGACTGGCTAAGGGTGATTCCTATCTCTCAGTCTAAGAACACCATCTCAAAGGAAAAATGACTAAGTAAACTTTCAATTAGGAAAGGTTAATAGAGCTAAAGAAGTATCATAGCTTGTTCATATTAACCTTCGGGATCTTGTGAAGGATACAAGCTAGTGGGAGCTTTTGAGTAATAGACTTTTTTTTTTCTAATGAATACTCAAAAACGCCGATTAGTTCATCTAAATATTTGGAGGAATCTCTGATATTACCAGAGAAACGAGTATTCAATGCTCAGATATAGGCTATAGCATAGTATTTGGAACTGATGCTCGGACTACCTCCGAGTGAAATGATTTCACTAAAAGGATAAACCATAGACTGTCTTGTATAGTTATTGATATGCTACAATACACTTCTTAACTCAATTAAGATATTAGTTGCAAAATAACGGTTTACGTTATTATGTAATACCGAGAAGTCTACCTAGAATATGCTTATGAATTTGTGGATAAAGAGAGAAGTGCATTTACTCCACTTCCGCAAATAGAGGCATTTAGCATTAGTGCATGAAGGTAGGACTGGAAATTTTGCATGCATGTTCAAATGGTGACTGTTCGTGAAATATCTTAATGCAATGAGAAAAGGTTGGTTATAAGATTCTTGAGATTGGATCGTGATGGTTACACTGTTACATCCTTTCTAAAAGAATGTTTAAATAACAACCTTAGACCTTGAAGTACAGTTACTCAAGGAGTTACTATCTGATTTAATCAGACCACATCCAGCATTGGTTGTTGGGGATAACACTGATAAATACTACTGAACCAGATCAGAATGTCAATCCACCCAAATGCAGTGGGAGTATGGTTTATCCATTGACTCACTGTGATTATGCAGACTATACAGTCTGCTGAGGGTGATTGATAACCTATGGTCTTCTTTGGAGGGCTGTATAGGATTCTGATAATTAAAGGTTGGTTTAAAGCCAAATACCTGTAAATGGAGTTTTGGTACTCCATGTCTGTTCTACTCTTGCAGAACCACATGTGTGTCTCAGGCCCAATGGGAGAAATTGGATCTACGTTGAAAAGAGTCGAATGAATGAGAAAGTTTAACTTTCTAAGAAAAGCCAAGTGGTCTAAGGGTAATTCCCTGAGAAATAGAGAGTTAACCAGGGGTGATGCCCTGAAACTCTCTCACCATTCAGCCTTGCTTGACTCCCTGGAAAGCAGAAATATTAACAAGAGATGCCCTGAAACTTTCTTGCCGTACAATGGAGCTTGAATTCATTCGGAACTGAAGGGTTTTAGCTTAAAGCCAATGGCAGATTGACTGCCTGTGCTTATATCCATTGGTGGATGAAAGCAAACCTCTAGGTCATTAAAGGTCACATGTTTTAAAAGTGTGGGCTTGATCTGAATATTGATGAGTCTTTTGTAGACTGAAGAATCAATATTGGTAAAGTAGTAGACGTTAGTGTTAATAAAAGATAACACTGCAACAGTTGGAAACCACATGGGTGTGTTATCTGAAATCAGAAACTGACGAGCCAAGATTATCTGAATTAGAGAAGTGGACTATTCTTAGAAATCGATTCGGTCGAATTCATGAGAACAAGTTGTAAAAACCTCCCATGCATATTATTGGCTAAAGATGATAATGCATTTTCGAATGCAAAATTCAACGAGAGGTTTCCTACCCAACCCCTCAAGGAATAATTCTCTCAATCTTCGGATATAGAGAAAATGGGATACATTCTCTTTTGGATAGAGAAAGTCAGGTTATTAAAAGTCAATTAAAGTCAAGTCTTGGATTCGAGCAATGGATAGCAATATAGTACATCCTCAAGTACCTTTAGAGAACGAGGAGTCATATGCTTGATTATTCGGGTGCAAACCTGAGTATTGTTGACTACACTGATTCTGAATTTTTGTCGGATTAAGGATGATCGTGATTTGATCTCAGGCTTAGTGTTTACTCATTGTGATGGAGCTACAGTCTGGAGCAATTCAAAGCACTGCCAATCTGACTCTGTTAGTCGAATACATAGCATCTTTCGAGCAGCTAAAGAGGTGGTGTGGCTTGAGAAGTTCTTTGTTCGATCGGGAAGTGATTCTAGGTCTCGATGAGCCGTTACCATTTTACTGTGAAAACAGTTGAGAGGTAGTTCATACAAAGGATCTTCGCAATCACAAGAGGTCAAAAGCATATTGAAAGCAAATACCACCTGGTCAGACAGACCGTGCAGAGAGGTGACGTTTGGTCCTTAAGATCGCCTCGAGCCGACAACCTAGCTGGTCCGTTTACCAAGTCGTGTGGTATCTAATGTCACTGATAAGCGCTTGGTGGGTGTGAGATTGGGAGATATGTCTCATCTGTTTTAGAGCAAGTGGGAGAATGTTGTGGATAGATAGAATAAGGGTGTGGTGCTCTAAAAACAATCATTGCTTGTCTTTACAGGTAAGTGGGAGATTGTTAGATACAGTGTGCCCGAAAGACAATTGTTGCTTGTCCTTACAGGCAAGTGGGAGATTGTTGGAAGTAGCACCCGAAAGACAATTTATGTAATTGTTTTTATAATTAATAAATGACAGATTTATTCTCATCTTATTACTTGCTTCGTGCTTGTAAGTAATACACTGCTGAAAACCCCAAGTCGTATCATATGTAGCCGTATAACTTAGTGTGTGTCACACATGAGGATTGAGTTTATGCTGTTACACTTGAAATGTTAGTCCGTGGTGAAGTTAATCAAAGTATGGGGTCTATTGATTAAACCACCATTAATGCGCCCAGAACACTTAATGGTGTGACCGTCTTATCCGGACCGTCGACATTGGTTGTCTAAGTGGGGCATTTATATACGACGTAGTCATATAGGACTGGCCGATTTAATCTACGTTTCTCATATAATTCCGTGATTGAGAAATCTTATTAAATCACAAGATGATCATATATGGATTAACCTTAATCCTGAGGTGATTGCATACTCCTACTGGTTTCAGGATAGGGTTTGATGTGTTCGTTAAGGATCGCTAAGAGGCGCGGTCCGAATCACTTTCATGTTGGCACTATTCTGGAATCAGTGAGAAGTGTGTGTATTACAGATATGGAATCCATTCATTCCTGCGGGAAGCAGAAAGACAATCCTCTTATTTGTTGATCCTAGAAACTGATGGATCTGTGGAGTTCGTATTGGTTATGAAGTAATTGATCACTAGTGAGTTAATGGTAAATAAGGATAAGACGTATTGAAGAAGGTTTACGAAAATAATCCCGCTTCATTACGGATAGTCTATGGATGGTTAGTCTGTATGTATTGATTATATCAATGGACACTTATCGACTCGACGTTTTGAGAATAAGTTATATCTATAATCGATAGAGTTCAGTTCCGGATTTATGGTGGCGTAATTCTGGAATTAATGAGTTGAGAAGAAATATTCTGTTCGATGAATATTTTATTCAATTTATTGTAGCTACTGGTTATAGGTCCATGGTCCCCGGGTTGGCTCCTAACACGCGAGTGTTTTCTCGTTTTATGGAACCTCGAGAATAAATTAAATAGTTGGTCTATTTAATGAATATGCAATATTATTTATTTGGTAAATAATATGTAAAATAGAAAATACATTTTCTATTAAAATGATGAAAAATGTGGCGCCATTATTATGGATAAATTGGGAAATGTAATTTTCCTAGATTATCTCATATGTGTAATTAATTAATTATCTATTTGTTGGATAATTAATGGAAAAATTGAGAGATTGATTTTTTGGGAATTATCTCTTATTTTTGTAGCAAAAATATCTTTTCCTTTTGGGCATATGTAATTGTGGTGTGAAAAGGGTAACTCTCTTGACTAGTTATTTTACTATATAAAGAGAGTTCCTCCTAGCACAAAATACAACACAATTTGCGCCACCAAGTAAATAAAAGGAAGGGAAAATAGTTTCTTGCCTTAGTCATTAAAAGAAGAAAAACCTAGGGTTTTTCTTGTGCATATTCTAGGAGGTTCTACGGCGAGGATCGACGTCCACCAGTCGTCGCTAGGAGATACAATCCGGAAGACTGCGGTTTCTCACTTTTGTTGATTTCTCATCTCTCTCCGGTTTGGATAAATCTACTAACCTTCTTGTAGTTATTAGTTTAATATGCGAATCGAATCGTGGTAAAATCGCATGCGAATTTATTCGTAGCTTCCGCTGTGCTAGATTGAGTGTCTCGATCGGTGCTGAGAATCAGATCTGAAGATCCAATTATGGATCGGATCCGGATTCGGATTTCTCTATATCCAGCAGTACCAACGGTCCATCTCAGTTGTTTATTTTTCGCATTTATTTTCTTTTTGTGATTATTTATGTGATATAACCATGTCATGCATCATATTCATGAATTCCACTCCTAGCATATGCATACATGTAGAAAATTAATATTGACATTAATTTGATATGTATGAAAACGATAATTAATTTAGATTCATAATAAAATAAATTAATTAAAGGAGACGGAATTTTATCTGGAAATAAAATTCACATGATAAAAATAAAAATTTACTCGGCAAGTTTGTTTTTGGGATCTAAAATTCTTTGAGGATTTCGATTATGTAGTGTCTACATAAATAGAATTTTGATAATTGAAAATTTGAAAAATCGTGAAAAGATAGGACACTAACTAGACGGTATTTGGAACCGATAAGTTGGTGATTGCTTCATGATTTATTGTTTTTCGATTATTGGAAAATTCTGAGATCCTAATTTTTTTATAATGATAAAATTAGAACTTTAAAATTCATTGGTGAATTTTTGTTGTGTAGTGACTACACAAGAGATTTCTAAATAATCGACAAATTGGAAAATCATGAATATAGTGTCACTAGTTAGACGGTATTTGGAACCGACAAACTAGTGGGAGCTTTAAATTTGTGATTTATTGTTTTTCGATTCGGTAGGAAATTCATAAGTCCTAATATATTAGGATTATAAAATTCTTGGTGAATTTTAATTGTGTAGTGTCTACACAAAGAATTTATAAATCCATAAAATTGGAAAATCATGAATATAGTGACACTAGTTAGACGGTATTCGGAACCGATAAACTAGTGGGAGGATTGAATTAAATATTCATGATCTATTGTTTTTGGATTGTTAGAAAACTCTAAAATCCTAATGAGACTACCTAATTTTCAAAATAACGAGTGGGAGCGGGGATGGTGACAACCCACCCCTCGCCCTCTACTGTTGACGCAAGCACGTGAGAGAATAGTGACGCCTCGTGCCGCTTTGATTTCGGCCCCCTGAGGGTGGCTTTCACCGCTATCAAAATTCAAGGCTTGGTCTCCGAAAGGATAGGATTTTGGGTACTCGTCGAGTCACTGACCGACCCTGAGGCGGCATAGTCGGGGCGTACTTTGAGATCGGAAATAGTAGGTAACACTCTGAAGGATATTTTGGGAAATATCTTGGCTGAAAAAGGAAGGTAATCAACAATTAAATAGAGATGTCCAATTATCCGTTAGTTGTTGAGAGAGATTGTCTCAATTTAATCGTCACCTCTTTCACCTACCCGTCGGCGGCACTGTAGGTGTGAGATTAAATCCTTGGAATGGTAGGATAAACTGCATGCATGACATCACGTTTATAATTCCTAAAATTATTATATGTTGTGGTGTTTGATTTGATTTACATTTTTGTCATAATTTATTTTTGCAACTACATATCATCTCAAGGTATTTAAACTGCTAAACATATTATATTGACTAATAACGACTTCGTAAAAGTGGAAAAGTAACAAGAACGTTGAACTCATAAATCGAGAATGCAAATTAATTTTTCGGAAGAGGATGTTCCTCTTGAGTCTATAAACTTAAGTGACATTGATGAGTATGTCACTGCTGTCACTCGTGATAAGCGAGAGACAAAACAAAATTAGTTCAAAGATGATGAGAATGATTTGGTATCAATCTCACTAGGCATCCCACAGTTCATGAGTAGTGGCTACTCAAATGAACTGCTAAGTTCACGGCCATTTCCTTTAAAGAAAGCCAAGAATGGGAAGGTAAATGTCTACAAGTGTAAGTCATCTAAAACTAAATAAGTTAAAGGCTAATCCGAAATATTAATAAAAGAAAGTAAAGGATAAGGAAAGTGATTTCGGATCACTAACCTATGAATCCTTAGAGACTTTCTTAACCGAGTAATTTGACTCAGAAGCTAGAGTTCTTTTGTAAGAACAAGGTAGCTGGGCATTCATGATAAAGTGTAGACAACGGGCAGTTATTTCAGCTGAGATAGTGGGAGTGATATAAGGAAAGAAATTTCGGATTTTAATCATTGAATATCGCATAAATATATTTTCTGTTTTCAGATTCGTTGGAACAAATGGATTCACTTTCAAATCGATAATATAGTTGCCTTAAAGAGAGTGAATATGACATTTGTAGTACGAATCTGGGACTCGGACTTTTGTCTGATAAAGTCAGAACCACTAAGTAATGCTGAAAATGTATATGTAACACATCATAAACTATTAAAACAAATGGTTTCCGTATTTAGATAAACGATTCTTCAGCATCTATTAAATAGTGCATATATCCTAAAGATAAGATCTAAAGATTGGGTAAGGGTGATTCCTATCTCCCAATCTAAGAACACTGTCTCAAAGGAAAAATGACTAAGTCACCTTTCAATTAGGAAAAGGTAATAAAGCTGAAGAAGTATCACAACTTGTTCATATTGACCTTCGCAGTCTTATGAAGGACACAAGCTAGTGGGATTTTGAGTAATAGATATTTTGTCTAAAGACTACTCGAAACGCCGATTAGTTTATCTAAATATTTGGAGGAATCTCTGATATTACCAGAGAAACGAGTATTCGATGCTCAGATATAGGCTGTAGCATAGTTTCGGCACTGATGCTCAGCCTGCCTCCGAGTGAAACGATTTCACTGAAAGGACAAACCATGTATTGCCTTGTATAGTCATTGATATGTTACGATACACTGCTTAACTCAATTAAGATATTGATTGCAAACGGTTTACATTGTTATGTAATACCGAGAAGTCTACCTAGAAGATGCTTATGAATTTGTGGATAATGAGTGAAGTAAATTTACTCCACTTCCGCAAATAGAGGCATTTAGCATTTATGCTTGAAGATAGGATTGGAGATTTTGCATACACGTTCAGATGTTGAGTGATCGTGAAATATCTTAATACAATGAATGAAGGTTGGTTATAGATTCTGAAGATCGGATAATGATGGTTGTACTGTCGCACCCTTTCTGAAAGAATGATTAAATAACTACCTTGGACCTTGAAGTAAAGATACTCAATGAGTTACTATCTGATTTAATTAGACCACATCCAACATTGGTTGTTGGGGATTACGCTGATTAAATACTACCGAACAAGATCAGAATATCAATCCACCCAAATGCAGTAGGAGTATGGTCTAACCATTGACCCGCTGTGATTATGCGATCTTACTACCGCTTGGGGTGATCGATCACCTATGGTCCTTCTGGAAGGACTGTATAGGATTCTGACAATAGGAGGTTGGTTTAAAGCCATAAACCTGTAAATGAAGTTTTGGTACTCCAGTTCTGTTAACAATCTTGTAGAACCACCTGAGTGTCTCAGGCCCATTGGGAGTAATTGGATCTACGTGAGAATGAATGGAAAGCTTATCTTTCAAGGCAAAACCAAGTGGTCTAGGGGAAATTCTCTGAGAAGTAGAGAGTTAACTAGAGGTGATGCCTTAGAACTCTCTCGCCACTCGGCCTTGCTTGACTTCTTGGATAGCAGAAAGTTCAATAGGGGTGATGCCCTGAATATTTTCTTGCCAAACAACGGAGTCTGATCTCATTCGGAACAGAAGGGTTTTAGCATAAAGCAAATGGCAGATTGATTGCCTATGCTTATATCCATTGGTGGGTTAAAGCAAACCTCTAGGTCATTAAAAGTCACATGTTTTAAATGTGTGGGCTTAACTAGAATATCGATGAGTCTTTTTTAGACCAGAGAATCAATATTGGTTAAAGAAGTAAACGTTGGTGTAAATAAAAGAAAACACTGCAACAGTTGGAAACAACATGTGTGTTGTGTGAAGTCAAAAACTGACAAGCCAAAGATTCTTTGAATTAGAGAAGTGGACTATATTCTTAGAATTAAATTCGGCCGAATTCATGAGAACAAGTTGTGGCGGTTTCCCATCCCTCTTATTGTTTAAGATGATGATGCATTTTCGTATGCAATATTCAACGAGAGGTTTCCTACCCAACCCCTCACGGAATAATTCTCTCAACCTTTGGATAAAGAGAAAATGGGATAAATTCTCTGGTGGATAGAGAATGTCAGATTATTAAAAGTCAATTGTAATCGAATCTTGGATTCGGAAGTTGAGTAGCAGTATAGTGCATCCTCAAGTACCTTCGGAGAACGAGGAGTAATATGCTTCTGTATTCGGGTGCAAACCTGAGTGTTGTTGACTACACTGATTCTGATTTTTGTCGGATTAAGAATGATCGTGAATCGATCTCAGGCTCAGTGTTTACTCATAGTGATGGAGCTATAGTTTGGAGCAATCCAGCACTGCCAATTTGACTCTGTTAGTCGAATACATAGCAGCTTTTGGAGCAGCTAAAAGAGGCAGCGTGGCTTGAGAAGTTCTTTGAAGGACCGGGAAGTGATTCCAGGTCTCGATGAGCCGATACCATTTTTTCTGTGTAAACAGTTGAGAGGTAGCTCATGCAAATGTTCTTCACAGCCACAAGAGGTCAAAAACATATTGAGAGAAAGTACCACCTGCTCAGACAGACCGTGCAGATAGGCGACGTTTCGGTCCTAAAGATCGCCTTGAGCCAACAACCTAGCTGATCAGTTTACCAAGTCTCGTGGCATCTATTGTCACTAATAGGCGCTTGGCGGGTATAAAATTTGGAGATATGTCTCATCTGCTTTAGAGCAAGTGGGAGAATGTTGTGGATAGATAGAATAAGGGTGTGGTGCTCTAAAAACAATTGTTGCTTGTCTTTACGGGCAAGTGGGAGATTGTTGGATGTAGAGTGCCCGAAAGACAATTGTTTCTTGCATATACGGGCAAGTGGGAGATTGTTGGAAGTAGCGCCCGAAAGACAATTTCTGTAATTGTTTTTATAATTAATAAATGACTGATTTATTCTCATCTTATTACTTGCTTCGTGCTTGTAAATAATACACTGCTGAAAACCCCGAGTTGTATCATATGTAGACATATAACTTTGTGTATGTCACACATGAGGATTAAGTTTATGGTGATACATTTGAACTGTTAGTCCATGGTGAACTTAATCAAAGTATGGGGTCTATTTATTAAACCACCATTAATGCGCCCAGAACACTTTATAGTGTGACCGTCTTATCCGGACCGTCGATATTGGTTATCTAAGTGGGGAATTTATATATGATGTAGTCATATAGGACTGGACCGATTTAATTTTCATTTCTCATATAATTCCGTGATTGAGAAATCGTATTAAATCACAAGATGATCATATATGGATTAACCTTAATCTTCAAGTGATTGCAGACTCCTGCTTGTTTCAAGATAGGGTTTGATGCGTTCGTTAAGGATCGCTAAGAGGCGCGGTTCGAATCACTTTCACGTTGGCACTATTTTGGGATGAGTGAGAAGTGTGTGTCTCACTGATATGAAATCCATTCCTTCCTGTGGGAAGTAGAAAGACAATCCCCTTATTTGTTAATCCTAGAAACTGATCGATCCCGGGAGTTCGTATTGGTTATGAACTAATTGATCATTAGTGGGTTAATGGTAAATAAGGATAAGATGTAGTGAGGAAGGTTTACGGAAATAATCCCGCTTCGTTACGGATAGTCTATGGAGGGTTAGTCTGTATGTAATGATTATATCAATGGACACTTATCGACTCGACGTTTTGAGAATAAGTTATATCTATAATCGATAGAGTTCAGTTTCGGATTTATGGTGGCGTAATTCCGGAATTAATGAATTAAGTAGAAGTATTATGTTCGATGAATATTTTATTTAACTTATTGTAGCTACTGGTTATAGGTCCATGGTACCTGGTTGGCTCCTAACACGCGAGTGTTTTCTCGTTTTACGGAACCTCGAACATAAATTAAATAGTTGGTCTATTTAATGAATATGCAATATTATTTATTGGTTAATAATATGTAAAATAGAAATACATTTTCTATTAAAATTAATGGCTATGTGGCGCCATATTTAGTGATAAGTTAGGAAAAGAAATTTTTCTAGATTATGTCACATTGTAATTAATTAATATCTATTTGTTGGATAATTAATGGAAAAATAAGAGATTGATTTTTTGGGAATTATCTCTTGTCTTTTGGCAAATATCTTTTCCTTGTGGGAATAGGTAATTGTGGTGTGAAAATGATAACTCTCTTAGCTAGTTATTTTCTTATATAAAGAGAGTTCCTCCTAGCACAATACACACACATAATTTGCGCCACACTTGAAAAAAGGGGAGAAAAAATAGATTCTTATTCTAGTCATTAAGGGAAGAAAACGTAGGGTTTTTCTTGTGCATATTCGAGGATGTTCTACGGCGAGGATCGATGTCCACCAGTCGTCGCTAGGAGATACAATCCGGAAGACTGCGGCTTCTCCATCTGTCAATTTACTATTCATCTTAAATAAGGTAAATCTTCAACCTTATCATAGTTGCATTAATTATTTATGTGAATCAAATCGTGGTAAAATCGCATGCGAATTTATTCATAGCTTCCGCTGTACATGATCGAGCGCCTCGATCGGTGCTGTGAATCAGATCTGACGATCCAATTATGGATCGGATCCGGATTCGGGTTTCTGTATATCCAGTAGTTTCTAATTTTATTTTTATCCAGAAGTTGTACATTGTGCCATTGATGCTCATTTTGGAGGTAAATGAAGCATTCTGATGCAGGTTATTGGTTGGTCAATGTGGTTCGGAGGCTACATTTTCTCGAAAGAAGCTGGACCAAAGATGAGAAAACTTTGGTGGTAAGTTATTTACCCTATTTGGTGAGCTTTAACAATAACTTGTTTGTTTTTCTACTTATGTTTCTTTTCTATTTTTAAGTGTAGACAGGTTTGCAAGATTTAAGTGACTTTCCACTACCTTTCTGGCTAGCCCTTTTTGTAGAAGGAACTCGTTTTACCCAATCAAAATTTTAGTTGCTCGAGAGTTTTCAATGTCAGCAGGATTACCGGTTCCACAAAATGTTTTGATACCTGTCAATTTTGACAGTGGACCTCATGATTATCGATTCTACATTTGAAAAATGGCTTTCTACCAATAATTTTTGCTTTTGATCTTCCAGCTTCCTTTGTGTTCTTGCTGGGGTCAAGAAACATAATCCGTTTCTTGGCAAGCTTGTTTGATAGATGGAGAAATGGAGTGAGGTGGCCAAATGTAAACCATGGATACATTGATACATGGCATATGGTCATATTGTTCTGTGTTACTTCTATTTGCTATTAATTATAGTCTTAATTACTTATTTTTTCTTGGCACATGACATGATTATATATCCACTTTGTTATAAAAGTTGTTTATGTCATACGGATAAAACATTAGCAAGCTCACGCAGTGTGATAGTGTTTGTGTGTTCTTGTATTTGAATGTGATATTGTTACTGAGATATTCTTCTTTGTGATATTGTTCTTGTGATCTTATTCTTTGTGATATTGTTCTTTGTGATACGATTCTATCGTGGTACTTGTTTTGTTATGACATATATCAGCTTAAAGTTGTGAGTATTTAGAAACATTTCTTGAAAGTAATTTTTTTCCATTGTGATTGAAGATGTTATTTGTGATTGAATGTGTTATTTGAAAATACACAAGTTTTTTGGGTGTTAATGTGATTACATTATTGTCCAAATGGTTTGTTTACGGTTTGTTTTCGTTTTAATCCATAAATGAATAGAGGTTGTTAGTGTTGTTGTAAAGCTTGCTGAGTCCATGATATTTGGCTAATCCCATACTGTTAATGGTAATGGTAATGGTGTTTGTTAATAAAACGTGATACTTTGATACTGTTACTGTGATACTGTTACTGTGTAAACGCTGCGATTATTCGGATTTCAAAAACTACGTCGAAAGGGTATCATATGAAATCTCAAATTGAAGAGAAAAAAAAATATGAACTTTGGTGAAAGAATTTTGAGGATCGGTGTTCTAAATCAAAAGTTACGGTCGTTTATAAGAAAAAAGCTCTGATTAATGCAAATATTTTTTCGTCTTTCAAAATTTACGTCGGAAGGGTATCGTATGACATCTCAAAATGAAGAGGGAAAAAATATGAATTTTGGTGAATTTTTTTATTATCGGAGTTCTAAATCAAAAGTTACGGTTGTTTGAATAAAAAGAGATGAAGCAGTCGGCAACGGAGAAATTAAAAAAGAGAAGAATAGAAGCAGCAACACAATCGTAGATGCGTGTCCAGCGAATTGATATATAAGGGTATATTTATCCGTCTTCTTTTGCCCTTTTTGCAATTTTTTAAAATTGTGTGTCCTGTTTATTTATTTTGTATTTAAAAGTGGATTTTAGGCTCCTTCCCTCTTTTTTTAATTGTATGTTTTTGTTTTATTATGACCAAACGTGAAAAGCAAATTGCCGTGATCCGTGTCTCCGGGCATATCGGTTTAAAATTTTAATTTAACATTATTTTTAATCAGTCCGACATGTATCGGTTCGGAATTGTGTCGAATACGACACACGGAACCCATATTGAAGTCTCGGTGCTTCATAGAAACGAACCAAAACTTAAAACCGGTTTTTGGCGGAGGTCGGGTTAGCACCTCGCTACGTGTCATTGCTGGAGTTGCCGGAATTTGAATCCGACCGATAACCCGATTCGAATGAATCGAGTCGATTCAGAATCCACACAGATTCATCTAGATTTTGATTAGATCAAGATCTACAGCGGAAGCATGAATTTTGCGATCTAATTAACTAAAGGACGATTAATTAATACCTTAAAGAGAATGTTATGAGATTACCCAACCGAATCGAGATGCCGTGATCTTCCTGATTGTATCTCCAAACGACTACTGGTGGACGTCGATCTTGTATTCGAACCTCCTCGACTATGCCTTCACGAAAAACCTATTTTTTCTTCTTCCTAATGGCTAAGACGAGAAAACAAAATTTCTTTCCTTTCCACAAAAAACTGGCGTCAGTTTTTCCTCATAAAAAATGGCGTTGATGTTCAATCAATTTTGTGTTGGGAGAAACTAATAACCAATAGTTTGAGAGTTATCTTATACACACATATTTATCTTTTCCTTTAAGGAAAAATAAAACATTTATCCAATAGGAAAACAAATTTTCTATTTATCCAATAAGAAAACTAATTTCTTATTTATAATTATTTAACACATAAATAATTATATTATCCACATTATAATTAATTTAGAGAAAATTTCTTTTCCCAAATCAAAAACATATGGCGCCATTTTTATGCCATTTGGGATAATAGAAAATGTCTTTTCTATATTTCATATTTTTTACCGAGCAAATAATATCCGCATATTCATTAAATAGACCAACTATTTAATTTATTCTCGAGGTTCCAAAATAGGAGAATTCACTCACGTGTTAGGAGCCAAACTAGGGACCATGGACCTATAACCGGTAGCTACAATAAATTGAATAAAATATTCATCGAACAAAACATTTCTATTCAACTTATTAATTCCGGAATTACACCACCATAAATCCGAAACTGAATGCTATCGATTATAGATATAACTTATTTTCAGAAAGTCATCAATAAGTGTCCATTGATATAATCATTACATACAGACTAACCCTTCATAGACTATCCGTAACGAAGCGGTAATGTTTCTGTAAACCTTCTTCATTACATCTTATCCTTATTTACCATTAACCCACTAGTGATCAATTTGTTCATAAAATATGAACACTGCGGATCGATCAGTTTCTAGGATTAACAAATAAGGGGATTGTCTTTCTACTCCCACGGGAAGGAATGGATTCCATATCTGCGAGACACACACTCCCCACTCATTCCATTATAGTGCCAACGTGAAAGTGATTCGGACCGCGCCTATTAGCAATCCTTAACGAACACATCAAACCCTATCTTGAAACAAGTAGGAGTCTGCAATCACTTTAGGATTAAGGTTAATCCATATATGATCATCTAGTGATTTAATAAGATTTCTCAATCACAGAATTATATGAGAAATGCATATTAAATCGGTCCAGTCCTATATGACTGCATCATATATAAATTCCCCACTTAGATAACCAATATAGAACGTCCGGATAAGACGGTCACACCTTAAAGTGTTCTGTGCGCATTAATGGTGGTTTAATACATAGACCCCATACTTGTTAGGAAATCACTAGTTTAACGCAGCGGAATTTAGAATTTTGATTTCCTTCTCTAGACCGTCTTCGTTAAATGCAATAAACACGTTAAGTAGTTTGACAGAATATACCATCGATGATCTATAAGATCGTCGCTTTGACCGTCAACTGAGAGTGGCCAGTCCTGGAAGCAAACATATTTTGTTCTCCTGGATGGTAAAATTGGTATCCTCTAGTTTCTCTAGGATAACCCACAAATAGACATTTGTCTGATCTAGCCACTAATTTGTCAGGCATCATCTGCTTCACGTAAGTCGGACAACCCCAAGGTTTAAGATATGCCAGATTTGGTTTCTTCGTAGTCCTTACCTCTATGGTGTAGAATCAACCGTCTTTGATGGAACTCGGTTCAGTGTATAGGATGCGGTTTCTAGAGCATACCCCCAAAATGACTTTGGGAGAACTGTATAGCTCATCATGGATCGTACCGTGTCTAACAAGGTACGGTTCCTCCTTTCAGACACGCTATTCATTTGAGGCGTTCCATGAGGTGTCCATTCAGGTAGAATCCCATTCTCCTTTAAGTAGTCTGATGACGGTCAAATTATACCCGTAAAAGTCATCAACGTTATCCTTAAATCGAGCTTAATAATATATATTTTATATTAAATCACATGTTTATAATGTTTA
The DNA here is from genome assembly GCA_036785695.1 of Gentiana straminea. Classification (NCBI taxonomy): domain Eukaryota; kingdom Viridiplantae; phylum Streptophyta; class Magnoliopsida; order Gentianales; family Gentianaceae; genus Gentiana; species Gentiana straminea. The sequence goes on from JAVUPR010000243.1 coordinate 7,424,524, forward strand.
TTTAATGTTATGTGATTTATAGAATATAATTTGGTATGTATCTATTTTTATTATTTAAATACGATTTACTATGTGATAATTATTGATTTTATAGATTACGGTGAATCGGAGGATATCTACCAACGAAGGAAGTAATCTCAAGTTAAATCGGAGCAGAATCGGACTGCATTAAAGATAAATACCGAAGCAGCACGAAAAGTGGAGTAAGGAACAAGAAAAGCCAGCGAGCCAATCAGGGGCAGACTGACTCGCTGGGAGCGAAGTGAGGGCTCGCTGGGAGCGAGTTGAGAGGCAGATTGAGGATCGGCTCGGAGTTATCTCGACGCATTTTAGACTCCTTTAGGGTTTAGGAAACGTAAATTAGGTCGGCTGGAGTTTATCCTAAGTCGATTTTCCAAGCCTATATATACTTAGTTATTCATAACACTTTACATCACTTTTTTTCATAACACAAATTCTCAGTTTTTCAGAGCAGTTTTAATACAAGTTCAGCAGCAATTATGTGAGTTCTTGTATTTATTTGTTCTTTGTTATTTGTAATTAAGTCCCCCCAATTATTGTTTATTGTTTGAGGTTGTTCGTTCTTCACCGAACGAAGTAGATCTAAGGCTACGATATAAGGCAGTGGGGATTCCTTGTCTATAAGGATCCACATACCCAGATCTGTTATCCGGTGATCTATAGATGACTTTGGTATGATCGACAATCGTGTTTTTAGTAGATCTATATAATTGCTTTATGAATCTCTATTTTATCCGTTACATACATAGAAACGCTAAGATTTAGGTTTTCGCCGCGTCAATCTAGCCACGTCTTTATGGTGTGATTGTCCACCTAGAATTTCTTATCTTAGCAGGTATGGCTATGGCTACATTGCTCGTCTATTTTAATTAGCGTATTATTAGGAAATACCAATATAGGACTCCTAGGTCGGCTCATGAATTGATCTTCCGGGACTTTCAGCAAGATCTGGATCTGTTCTGTATTCGGGAATTGCATGCACCTAGTTATACGTAAATCGTAGATTAACATGATACCTACAAAGTTAGTGTTAATGGGACAGAGACTGATGCGATCACTTATGAAGTACGCCTAACCACAGGAATGTTGCCTAGGTGAGGAATACGGTTAATATCGGCATCCCTAGTATTATAAGCGTGCAAGTTATATGAGATGGAGACCCAAAATGTGAAGTCACGTAATGTAGCACAGTGATCTAGTGTCCTACCCGGAACTAAGTCAAGTTTAGGGGATGACTCCCGTAGCCAATATAAAAGAAATACGAATCGGATTAATAGTTGTCGAGTCTAGCTTAATTATATAGAATCTCTAGATCCAAACGATAACATAATAATTGGGGAGGTTAATTACTTGTATGTTATTTGTTGTGTCGAGTCGTGTCCTTTATCTTTTCTTGTCGTTGTTGGTCGTAGACCTTCTTCGTGTGCTCGGCATGAATGATTAATTGTTTGTATATAAATGACCCACAATTGGTTCCCTGTGGGATCGACCTTGATTCGCTATAGCTATACTACGACGGACCTAGTCCTCTTGCTAGTATTGGTTTATGGTGGTCAAGTATTTTATTATCACTTGATCTACGTCATTAAGTTTTTGGTGCCGTTGCCGGGGAACCAACGGTCAATTTTATATATAAATAATTTTTTATTCATGTCGAGTTTTCTGTGTTGGAGTCTATTTTTACGTTTTTTTGAGTCCCTCGGTTGTATCCTTTCGTGTAAAAATTCCGAATCCGGGAATTTGGTTTCGCTCCCGGCGAGGCGCCTCTCGGCCGCGGCGAGCCTGCCTTTATTTCTGGAATTTCGCGTGTCTGTTTATCTCTGTATGTTTAATCCGTAGGTCTGATAGCTGCATGGGAAACCATGTTAAAATCAGTCTACGGTCCGTTTTGTTTTTGTTTTTCTTCTGTTTGCAGAAACCAGGGAAGCAATAATCTGAGTCAGTAATTTTTCTTGGGCGCTGAGAAAATAACCCAGCAACATGTGGAGCTACGAATCTACGATGGGAAAATCAATGGAAGCAACACCTTTAAAGCACCAAGATGGTTCCGAGAAAATAAATATTAAAAGGTTCGAATTATTCGTGGTACAATGTTGAAGGCAAGGTACTACCTTTTTTGCTTATGTTTTACTATCTTTTGGTTTTTTGAACATAAGTTAGTCTTTACATGAACCTGAATGAGAATCTTAGCCCGGAGTGAGTTTTAAGATTAATTTTATTAGTGTCGAAGGTTCTGTCCCAAATCTGTCTCATCTAGAGGGTGTAAGGAAACATGTAGTAGTTGAAGGAAGCAGTGAATAAAGAGTTCCTCGTAGTTCTGTCAAAATCTCATTGTCCTATGCATGAGATTGCTTCTACTGGCCATGGGAGCAACAATTTGTGTAGTTTTTAAGAATTCTCAATCTAAAGAAGACGTTGAGTTTTGAGAGAGCATAATGAAGCAGCATTATAGAGGATGTTATTAAAGTAAATCCCTAGGACTAAATCTCCTTAGAATTCATTAGTTCATAAAATGAGAGCCGAGGTAAGAGCTTTGTATAAATAGTATGGATAGATGTCGTTTTCTAGGTCTCACAACCAAGGGAAGGGTATTAATCCGCAAAAGCAACGAGCCCACCTCATATAGTGCTCAAGGGGTCAATATCTGGCGATCCAAGAAGGATGACTGACAAAGATAATTTTTGGAAAGTCGAGCTGAGGACTTTAAACTCAGAACTACTTCTAAAACCCTTAGGATTTCTTTTTAGGATTTTAGGTTTTGTTTTCTTTGAGTCAAATAAGAGTAACGTGACATATGTTGAGGTTTTTTATTTGCCGTGTTCCGATGGCCATTAGGCTAAGGATGTGCAAATCTTTTTTACTCAATATAGGCCACGTGAAATAGAGTTTCTTAGGAGAGTTGAGAAATTGCTAAAGAAAAGGAAATTTAGCAATCAACCTTAAGATGGAAGCATTAAGAGAACTTGAGAATTACTGAAAATGTAACAAAGAATGATTGGTGCGAACAAGAACGCTTTTTGGTCAACTCCCAAAACTTTCTAGAATGGCGATCCGAGTGAAAATCCAAAGTTGTGTGCAATTCGTTCTGCAACTACCCTTATCCTTTCCTTTATACCTTTCCACCCTTCAACCTTTTCTATTCTCTCACTAATCTGCCTCACAATTCACATTTCCAACATTCTTTCATCCCCTCTCTTTCTTTCCATCTATTTCACTCTCCCACCCTAACCCAATCCCTTCACCACTACCTACCCAAACCCATATTCTAAACCAATTTCAACCCACCCATAATCACAATGTCTTACCCACCCTTTATCTTTTCTTACCATCCTTCACTATCTTTTTCTAAACCCATCATACTCTCAACTTCCATTTTCTTTACAAGATACCCTTTTGTTACGGAATTTGAACATTGCTAAGTTTTAATGACTATCTTTCCTCATTCTGATTTTCATGATCCTAGCTGGGGTACGTGTAGCTCTGACCCTAGCTAGATTTTTAAAAGTTTTTGGTCCGATCAGAATACAACTTATCTTTCTACCGGAAGTTTTAAATTTCACACTTTTACGCCTATTCCGGCATTTCTAGATGATGAGTTTTGTTCTATACTATCCCACCGATCGACCTTGATTAGCTGGATTAAATACCTTATAAATCCAGTAAATCTCGTGTTTTCACACATGGGGAAATGCTTTTTGATCTTTGTCTTCTCCACCCGGTTTTACTAATATTTTTGTGGTGGAGGATATCGATGAAGACTATAATCTTTTGTTGATTGTTTATTTTTCTTTCTATTTAGTATTTTTCTTTTTGAGTCTGTATATATCCTTTTTCTTATTCGTTTTAGAATTCGTGTCTGAACGATTCGTTTTAAATCTTTGGTTTTCCTTGTCATTGGTTGTATAAAATAAAGTGGCTTAATTTGTTTTTGGATATTTTACATCTAATTACTACCACATTATTTTATAACTTCCATCGACATGTTATTAACAATTTTGTGGAGTTTCTGTTTGGTTTGCTTAAACAGGTTTCATTTGCTTCTCCACGACGTGCTTGGATTACTCCGATGTTCTGCATCTACTTGAGAGCCGTTTCCAGAGCTAAGTCTTTTTCTTAAATTCTCATTTTTCTTTGTCATTGGGGACAATGCCAGGTTTAAGTGGGGGTTAGGAGACTTAGCTATGATGTGCTATAATTGAAAATTAAATGAAACTGTGAAAAATTGAAAGAATTGAACAAAAGCCAAAATTAATTATCTCGTACCCTTAGAATTGTGAGTTCTTAAACATGAAATTGGTAGGAAAGGAACCAAGTTGCATGCGTACGCGATCATATTATACTTAGGTGAAGTAAATTTAAGGATATTCATGCCGAATGTTGCAAGTAGTTATTTATTATTCGATTACTCAATCTTTGAATCGACGATTACCGCACGAATTGTAATAACTGGAAGAATTATGTGTACATTGTGTAGATGATTGGTTATGTAGACTTAGTGTCGATATTTATCTGCTGATGTATTCCTATCTTCTAGCCATCAAAGCGGAGTAATAAGCTTGAGAATTATCTGTGTTTTAACAATGCGTTAAACACTGGGCTTGTAGTAACATTACCAAAGTAGCCCCGAGCTTGGGGTAATATTCAATGCTATTGACTAATCCGTGAGAGGGGGATTCTTGCAATGCATACTTTACTTTTAAAGCAAGTGTCTTTCTTGAGAGGTGTTAATGTTGAAATTATGAAAATGCGAAGAAATTCAACTTTTTAAGAGGCTTTGAGTATTTCTCGGTCTCCGAGTCCAATAACCTTTTGGATAACGCTCTTGCTTATTGCACCATGTCTTTACCCATTGTGAGGCTTAAGAAGTGGGAATGCTGATGTTGGTAGGTTAAGACTGAAAAGTTAGCATAAACTTTAATCTTGCCACGAATATATAAAACTGAATGCACATGCACACATCACTTCGATTCATAGCGAGTAGTGAATAATGGATACCTTATGAGCATGACTGGTATGAGTTGACTCGAGTTTCTTGCGTAAGTATGATTTGACCATGGAAAATGTTTTCTTGGGGAATGACTTATCGATGCTTTGTTCGGGACGATCAAAGCTAAGTGGGGGGTAGTTGATGACGGTCAAATTATACCCGTAAAAGTCATCAACGTTATCCTTAAATCGAGCTTAATAATAAATATTTTATATTAAATCACATGTTTATAATGTTTATTTAATGTTATGTGATTTATAGAATATAATTTGGTATTTATCTATTTTTATTATTTAAAAACGATTTACTGTGTGATAATTATTGATTTTATAGATTACGGTGAATCGGAGGATATCTACCAACGAAGGAAGTAAATCTCAAGATAAATCGGAGTAGAATCGGACTGCATTAAAGATAAATACCGAAGCAGCACGAAAAGTGGATTAAGGAACAAGAAAAGCCAGCGAGCCAATCAGAGGCAGACTGACTCACTGGAAGCGAAGTGAGGGCTCGCTGGGAGCGAGTTGAGAGGCAGACCGAGGATCGGCTTGGAGTTATCTCGACGCGTTTTAGACTCCTTTAGGGTTTAGGAAACGTAAATTAGGTCGGCTGGAGTTTATCCTAAGTCGATTTTCCAAGCCTATATATACTTAGTTATTCATAACACTTTACATCACTTTTTTCATAACACAAATTCTCAGTTTCTCAGAGCAGTTTTAATACAAGTTCAGTAGCAATTATGTGAGTTCTTGTATTTATTTGTTCTTTGTTCTTTGTAATTAAGTCCCCCCAATTATTGTTTATTGTTTGAGGTTGTTCGTTCTTCACCGAACGATGTAGATCTAAGGCTACGATATGAGGCAGTTGGGATTCCTTGTCTATAAGGATCCACACGCCCACATCTGTTATCCGGTGATCTATAGATGACTTTGGTATGATCGACAATCGTGTTTTTAGTAGATCTATAGAATTGCTTTATGAATCTCTATTTTATCCGTTACGTATATAGAAACGCTAAGATTTAGGTTTTCGCCGCGTCAATCTAGCCACGTCTTTATGGTGTGATTGTCCACCTAGAATTTCTTATCTTAGCAGGTATGGCTACGGCTACGTTGCTCGTCTGTTTTAATTAGCGTATTATTAGGAAATACCAATATAGGACTCCTAGGTCGGCTCATGAATTGATCTTCCGGGACTTTCATCGAGATCTAGATCTGTTCTGTATTCGGGAATTGCATGCACCTAGTTATACGTAAATCGTAGCTTAACATGATACCTAAAAAGTTAGTGTTAATGGGACAGAGACTGATGTGATCACTTAGGAAGTACGCCTAACCACAGGAATGTTGCCTAGGTGAGGAATACGGTTAATATCGGCATCCTTAGTATTATAAGCGTGCAAGTTATATGAGATGGAGACCCAAAAGGTGAAGTCACGTAATGCAGCACAATGATCTAGTGTCCTACCCGGAACTAAGTCAAGTTTAGGGGATGACTCCCGTAGCCAATATAAAAGAAATACGAATCGGATTAATAGTTGTCGAGTCTAGCTTAATTATATAGAATCTCTAGATCCAAACGATAACATAATAATTGGGGAGGTTAATTACTTGTATGTCATGTGTTGTGTCGAGTCGTGTCCTTTATATTTTCTTGTCGTTGTTGGTCGTAGACCTCCTTCGTGTGCTCGGCATGAATGATTAATTGTTTGTATATAAATGACCCACAATTGGTTCCCTGTGGGATCGACCTTGATTCTCTATAGCTATACTACGATGGACCTAGTCCTCTTGCTAGTATTGGTTTATGGTGGTCAAGTATTTTATTATCAGTTGATCTACGTCATCATAGTCTTGAAACTCTCCATCTAGATATTCACCACCTTGATCAGATCAAAGTGTTTTGATTTCTTTACCTAGTTGTTTCTCAACTTCACTTCTAAATTCCTTGAACTTTTCAAAGGCCTCAGACTTATACTTCATTAAGTATATATAACCATAGCGTGAATGGTCATCAGTGAAAGTGATAAAATAAAAGTATCCTCATTTGGCTTGAATTGACATTGGGCTGCATACATCAGTATGTATGAGCTCATGTAACTCATTGGATCTTATCCTTTTGCCACTGAAAGGTGACTTTGTCATCTTGCCAAGTAAACAAGCTTTGCATGTATCAAACGATTCGTAATCGAAGTGATCCAATAATCCATCTTTATGGAGTTTGGAAATGCGGTTCTTATTTATATGGCCAAGTCTACAATGCCATAAGTAGGATTCATTCAAGTCATTTGTTTTTGCTTTCTTGTTGTTTATATTAAGTACTTCAACATTCACATCTAATATGTAGAGACCATTGCTAAGTATGCACTACCATGAAAAATTCCATCACGTGAAAAAGAACAACATTTATTCTCAAACATAAAAGAAAATCTTTCAACATCCAATGCAGAAATAGAAATAATGCTCTTCGTAAGAGCAGGAACGAAATAACAGTTATTGAGTTCTAGTACTAGCCCAATGGGCAATGAAAGAAAATAAACTTCTACGGCCAGTGCAGCAACACTTGCTCCATTCCCAACGCGTAGGTCCACCTCTCCTTTCCTCAGTTCTCTAGATCTTCTTAGTGCCTGCATATTCGTACAAATAGGAGAACCACAACCAGTATCTAATACCCAGTGGTTAGACTTAGAAGAATCAATATTGATCTCAATTATAAACATACTTGAAGTCGAAGCATCATAATGCTTCTTCTTGGTACTCAAGAAGCCTTTGCAGTTTCTCCTCCAATGTCCGGTCTCACCGCAATGGAAGCAAGCATCCTTGGATTTGTCTTTGGCTATCTAGGCTTTGGCCTAAGTGCAACCTTCGCCTTCTTGGACTTCTTTTGGGCTTTTTCCTTGCCCTTGTTTGAAGTGACCACCAACACTTGCTTTCCCTTCCCCACAGTGCCCTCAGCAGTTTTTAGCATGTTCAATAACTCCGCAAGGTGGCAATCTATCTTGTTCATGTGATAATTCATCACGAACTGTGAGTATGAATCAGGTAGAGATTGCAGAATAAAGTCAATACTCAATTCTCGTTCCAACTTGTGGCCCAGCTTCCCAAGCCTCTCTATGTACCCGATCATCTTAAGCACGTGTGACCCCACAGCAGTCCCGGATGCCATCTTACAACTAAACAGGGCCTTCAAGACCTCGTACCTCTCAGTACGAGACTGAGAAGCATAGAGTTCCTTTAGGTGGATCATGATTGAGTAGGCGTCCATAGACTCATGTTGTTTCTGCAGTTCAGGTGTCATAGAAGCAAGCATGATACATGTCGCATCAGTACTGTTAGAATAGTGCTTGTTATACTTCTCGACAACATCTGCAGCCGAGCCCTCTGCGGGCTTTTCCGGTAGGGCCTCGTCCAAGACATAGCCAATCTTCTCGTGCCTCAAAATGATTTTGAGGTTTCTTTCCTAGTCGAGAAAGTTGGTTTCGTCAAGCTTATTGTCGATGATAAATTGAAGGTTCAATTTGTTTGACATTTTCTACAACAATAAATAAAGATAGAATAAGTAAAAGTTCATGTATTTAAAACCCTAAATTGCACTTAAAATTTTATAAGGTTTTACTCCCACTAGCCAACTATTCCCAATTGGCTTTCAAGAATTTTAACAACCCTTTAGTGGATGGAATCCAATCTAGTTGACTCGATCCCCGACGTGGGCCGATCGACCGGGTCAATTTCGAAGGTGGGTACATTTACCGGTCGAATCTTATTCGACTTCCGTTGATTGACTAGTCAACTCTTTGACAGTTCACATCTCTATGTGATAGCCACCCCTTGTCTCTAAAATCAAACGGTCCTGACGTGGGCCAATCAATTCTTAGTCGAGTCGTAGCCCAAATATTCATGAGATCTCATAACGATCATATCTCGATAATGACGATATACCCGAGGTAAGTCAACTCCCGACGTAGGCCGATCAGTTGGATCCGAACAAGGGCTCTTCACGGTCATTATAATATTGGGAGACAATTTTTGGCTCGATTTTTATCATGGGAATAATTTTAAATTAATTCACTTAATTAATTTCATTTGATTATGGTCTCATCTACTATGTGCATATTACTACGATATCATATAAAGTGAAACATACACAACATTCCGCGCACAAAATAACCGGTATGATCATGGACTTTTCCTAGGTGCGGTTTCGAATACAAACTGACGAAACTGCGGGTCACAAACTAATGGTAGCCACAACCGCCAATAGGATCTTTATTGCTGTACGGCAATGGGTTTTTTTATCTCTCTTTGGTCTTCTTCTTCGTGCTCCATTCTTGTTAAATAATAATCTATCTAATAAATAATTACACCCGCCGCACACGGGAGGAGCTAACGGGAATGAGATAAATGCAAAAAGTAAACTAGGTCACGTTCTTCATAACGGCCTAGGACAATTTCAAAAACCAACATAAAGAAACATTCCCATCTATCCTATTGGTCGAGTCCATGATCAATCGGGTCCATATAATCATATTATATCTACACATCTAATCCATACAAATATATCTTATGAAAAAGATCAAATTATAATTTTAACTACTTATGCGTCTTATTTTATCATATCAAAAATAATTAATTAACTTTTAATTAATTAAATGACTTAATCGAAAATAAAATTAACATTTAATTTTAAATCGATTCTAATTTCGATTTTATTAAATTTGAACAATTCAAAATTAAAATCAAAATTATAAGGTCTCCTTTTTGTTTCCTTTCCTTTTGGTCTTAACCAAAAAGGATGTCTTTGGTTTCCTAAACCAAAAGGCATCTTCCTAAACCAAATTTGGTTTAGGCCTGGCCACTTTTCAAAATTAAAATTTTGAAAGTGGCCTAGGCCTAGGCCTTTTCCAAATCAAATATTTGAAAAGGGCCTAGGCCTATTCCAAATCAAAATTTGGAAAGGCCAATATTTTGGTTGATATGCCACTATGGTTTCCCAATGGCCCAAACTATTTAAACCATTGGTTAGCCATATGACACAACTAAACAAAGGAGATATCAATGCACAATAAATATCACAAAACAAAAAAAGTCGATCTCCCTTTTTGGAAGAGAGCAGCCGACGACGGCAGGTCTAAAGCCGTCGCCGCCGCCGTGGAGGAGGGGGGCCGCCGCCAATCGGCCGAGCCCCCCAATCGATGCCCTTTTTTTGTTTTAAACATTTCGTGAATCTAAATCTTGCATCTATGGATTAATTACTACGCAATTAAATTTTGCTTATTGCTTAAGCTCGAAGTCTGGCTCCGATACCACTGTTAGGAAATCACTAGTTTAACGCATCGGAATTTAAAATTTTGATTTTCTTTTCTAGATCGTCTTCGTTTAATACAATAAACATGTTAAGTAGTTTGACGGAATATACCTTGGATGATCTATAAGATCGTCTCTTTGACCGTCAACTGAGAGTAGTCCCGTGCGCAAGCCGTCCACATGTCCGGCTTCTATCGTTGATCCACACGAACTCCTCGCCGGAATCCTCATTGGATTGCTATCAGAAAAATTCGGCTGCTAGACTGGCCTTTTCCTCTCTCTCTAACTCTCTATAGGAAGCTCTCTATTTTTCTCAAGAACTATTAGCTCTTGGAATTGTGATGTACAATTGAGCTAGCCAACCCTTTCTTATATAGGGTGAGAGGCGCCCCTAGTCTCCCAAATCTGATTAGGAGAAGCTTCCTAGAAGATAGATGAAAGAGAAAAGCTTTTTCCTAATAAAATAAGGAAAATCACTTAGATTGATTTATCTCTTTTATTATAAATCTTATATTAAATAAAAACTAAATATTGCCAATACCTTATATTGAATATATTTATCTTATTACCATAAATCTAATTTTCCAAAATCAATTAATATCCAATATTAATATTATGGTAATCTTATTAATTAAATTGCACAATCCAAGTGTATCTTATACACTTATGTTCTGCGCCCCAAATGCCAACTTATTGGCTTCCAGAATATTCTTTAATTAATATAATTTATGTATAATTAATATCTTGTATTTTATTTATTCATAATAAATAAATACCACCATATTAATTTACCACTATAACCTTTATAGTCTAGAGAGAAACTTTCCTTATTTGGTTATCAACTATAACCGCATTTTAATCCGACTCGATGTTCATATGTGTGTGACACGAAAGGCTTCTGAATATGTTGGCCGTAGACACAAAGTGCACATTACGAAAATACCCTTTATACCTAACGATCACGGGATAGCGTCTAGCAACACACCGTGACCCCCAATCATCGGAAGAGTCAAATACAATGACTACTACCTTTAATGTAAAACAGTTACCGTGTAAGTTACAATCCTATCGCAATAATAATATACATACGATCGTATCTCGAGTGTCAATACATTAACGATCGTATCTTATAATCTGGATATCATGCTCTCTCGGAATAACACATTTACTCCCACTTTGCAAAGATTCTCGAGAGCTAGACATTCCTTATAAGAAGGCCATTTCGGATATTCAATCCCAATCATAGGATACGCGATTCCCAGACGACCAAACATGTATACTCCGTATTCTTCAATATCATACCCAATCACTACCGCATGATTGCCCCGTGGGTAGGGGAAATCTCAATAGTGTCAAAGCATGACAATCCACATCGTGATGCCATGAGGACTCCGGTCTTAAGGATAATTACACAACCGCCACATAGTGTGACACTTAATGTAAGTGGGTCAGTCTAACGTACTCATTCTCTAATACACGTCCACGTACAGTCCAATTGTCTCTACACTTGGATAGACATGATCTATCCCTATCTTCTATAAGATAGAAGACATCCAATACGTGTGTTAAGGGTGAATTTATACGATTTATATTGATATATTTTATGATAATTTCCCTCATATTTGTATAAATTTGCATAGAAATGAGTGTTTAATCGATTTATCGAGTAAATGAGATTTTTAACGGGTTATTCGCAATATTGGTTAATTTTGGTGTTTATAATATGATTTTATGATTATTTGAATGATATTACATTTTGCGATGTTTTTATGTGTTATAGATACATGTTTGAGGCTCAAAAGATGATCAAAAGTTGATTAAGTTCGAGCTAATTGATGATAAAAGAGATAATGAACGAATGGGATAGAGAAAAAAGAGATAAAGATCAAGAAATCAGAATTCGATCATATTGAACTGGCGTCCAGGTCCCGTCCATCTGGACGGGCGTCTGAAGAAGTGAACGAGCGTCCGGGAGGAGAAATTTGGTTCAGGATGTTCAGATTTTCAGTGGACGAGCGTCCAATTTAACATAGGACGGGCGTCTGATCCAGCTCGGCCCGACTCAAAGATTTTCTTAAGCACTGGACGGGCGTTCAACCCATCAAACGGGCGTCCAGTCGGCCGACATAGCAGCACCGCCTCAAAATTCTATAAATAGCAGCTGTTTTCTCCACATATGAGATACCAAATATACATTACTCAAAACCCTAATCCTAGGGGCGGCTTAGGCTGCGTTTTTACTCTGTTTTTCTTCAGTTTATGCACTCTAAATTCTAGGCTAGTTTAGATAGTTTTTATGCACTTTTATTCATCCATTCCAAGTTTCAAGAGGATGCTTAGAGGCTAAAGCCTTTTGAACGAGCGTTGTGAAGCCGTCCGATTCAACAATTCAGTTCCGTTCTTGATTATTTTGTGAGTTTTTAATATAAGTTGTTTCTTTTATCATGTTTATTATTGTTTATGCAATTTCATATCGAAAGATCGTTGCTTTGCTGATTGTTTTATTTGATGAGAATCATCTAAACGTTAGATCACCATGATAAAGAATAGTTATTTGATCTATATAATGAGAGTTAATAGGTTAGATTTCTAGGTTAAAAACGTTTAAAGTTTACACCTTTGGATTAGAAAAAGCGTTAATCTTTAGATCGAAAGATAGAGATTTATAGACGAACTACCTAAGAAATTAGGGTTCATACTTTTGATTAGGTGAATCACAACTTGGTTAGAAATCACGAAATAATCTGAATTGGAATTGAATGTTGATAGGATAGGTGGATCAATTGCTCGTTTGTCCGTTATAACTTGATCAAATCCCTTGAACTAGAATTGTTTAGCTTAGTTAATCTTTATTGCATAATGGATTTAGAATAGATTTAGTCTAGTTAATTTGTTCGCAACCCGTATCTTTCTTGGCTTTAGATCTTATCTTCTGTCCAGTTTTCCTTATTGTTATTTTTCGTTTTAGTTATTCCCTGTTTAGTTTATTTGCTGTTTAGTTTTAGTAATCGTGACATAGTTTAGTTAGAAATAAAAACTAGAATTCACAATCGCCAGTTCCCCGTAAGATCGACCCGGTATTAACCTCTTTACTACGATCCTTGCACTTGGGGAATACCGGATTTATAAATATTATTACTTGTTTATTTTGCATTAGATAAATCCGTGAACAAGTTTTTGGCGCCGTTGCCGGGGAACCGGACGGTTGTCTTGTTTTTGTTTTCTTGTTTCAATTTTATTTCTTGTTTTTAATCTTCTTAGTTAGTTATACTTGTTTATTAGGGCTTTTAGTTGTTAGGTTTTGTGACGTGCAATTAGGTTTTCCTGAAGTTGTTTCGTTTTTCCCCTATCTCTTTTCTGTCTTCTTTTCCGTTTCTGTTTCGTTTTTCTGCTTCCAAACGGGCGTCTAGACCAGTGGACGCCCGTCTGTTCTAAATTTCTCAACTCTGAATCCTTTTTAACTTGTCGGACGAGCGTCCATCCAATTTGGACGTCCGTCCAGTTCTTCAGCTGACCAGACGAGCGTTTGGACAACCAGATGCCCGTCTAGCTCAATTTCTGGGCAGACGCCCTTCCAGTTTGCTGGACGTCCGTCTGTTCCCCTGTCTTAACTAAGTTTATTTCTTTTTATTTTCTTAGGCTTTAATTCTTCGTTTTTAGGCTTCAACCACCTGATTTTGGTTCGGTTTATGCAAACTCGAAGTCAAAAGGGACCATTACCGTATACCCCTGACTTAGAGCGGACCATAGTCCGGCCAAACAGGCGAAAAATCCGTTCTGCGGCTCCTTCTGAAGAAGCCGATCAAGATTTAGAGGATCGTTTAGCCGAAGAATTCAAAAACTTCATAATTATGGCTGCTGAAGATAGACGTACGTTGGCAGACTACGCCATGCCAGGCGAAGTCAAAGTCAACCCGGCTATAGTTATCCCAGCCATAACTGCACAAACCTTCGAGCTAAAGCCTGGACTCATTCAGATGATGCAGCATGCATCAATTTTCCACGGTTTCAGTCCGAAAATCCGCACACTCACTTGCATACATTCTTGGAGATATGCGGCACCACACGCATCCAAGGAGTAAGTGATGACGCCATTAAACTGAAACTCTTTCCATTTTCACTGAAGGGAGAAGCTAAAGAGTGGTATGTCTCTCTCCCCGCTGAATCTATTACCACCTGGTCTGAACTTGAAAAAGAATTTTTAAGTCAATATTTTCCACCTTCAAAGACAGCCCAGTGTTTAAACGACATTTTCACATTCTATCAGAAAGAGAATGAGTCGTTTTTCGAATGTTGGAAGAGATTCAAGTCTCTTCTCAGAAAGTGTCCCCATCATGGCTTGCCGCTACAAAGGCAAGTCAATACTTTTTTCAGCGGATTGACCGAGCTCACAAAGGGCATGGTCAATAGTTCTTCGGGTGGGGCATTTTTGAAGAAAACACCTGAAGAGGGGTGGGCATTGTTCGAGGACATCGCTAAATATAATTATGCTCCCTCTTATCAAGCCATTCAAGCACCTCCTCCTCCTAAGGTTGAGGAAGTGAATATGCAAAGTTTGATCGCCATCTTTGCGAAGCGGATGGCAACATCTCAAATTTCCAATCCGATCAATCAAACTTCCCTTTTCCACAGAACTCTCGGGTTACGTATTGTGAAAATTCTTTGTCAAGCGGCCATATGATTGGCCAGTGTCAATTTAATCCCCCTGCTCCCTGTCAAGTTAATGCTGTTCATGATTATGGACAGTATAACCAAGTCACATGTCAAAACTGTGACAATGTGGGGCACACATCTAGATTCTGTCCTATGAACGGACAGAATGCTGAAGTAAATGCATTCTATGGCCAGAACAATCTTCAAAGGTTTAATCAATTTTGTGGCCAGAATAATCTTCAAAACCAAGGGTTCAATCAATCTTCAAGTTTCAATCCGAATTCTAATTTCAATCAGAATCAAAATCGAAACCCTGGTTTTCCTCAGAACCAAAATAATAATTTTTCCAATTTCTAATCAAAGGTTCAATCAGAATTGGCCCGCCAATTCTAATCCTGCTGTCCAAAGTCGGCCCAGCCAGCCCTATTCTCAAAATTTCCAAAACTCTCACGGCCCCTCCAAATCTAACAATCTTGAAGCTAAATTGGAGGAGCAAAATAAAAGTATCCAACTCCTGATGAGTACAAATAAGAACCTTGAGAGACAAATTGGGCAACTGGCTGAGCAGTTAGCTTCAAGACCCCCAGGGCAACTGCCCAGTTTCACTGAGAAAAATCCAAAGGGTGGTCAAGTTGCTCAAACCGACTTGAACAATGGCCAATGTACTGACCTCGTACCATCAATTCCATATGGTAGAGAGGAGGCCAGTGCAATGAATTTAAGAAGCGGTACTCAAGTTAGTGGTCCTTCCCACCAGGGAAACCACTAGCCCCTCCTGCCATTGATAAGGCGGGGAGGGGAAGCCGAGCACCTACACTCCCCTTGGCCGAGAGAGAATACTCGGGTGGCCGATCCCCCGAGATGTGAAAAAATTTGGAAGTCCTCGGGTGGTGATCCCCGAGGAGTGAAGAATCAAGTATGAGTCGAGAGGCCGATCCCACGACTAATAAAAAGGTTGAAAAAGTTTGTTCGGTGGAAAGATGCGGAAGACAAAGCGTCGGTGCATCTTCGAAGAAAGTCTTTTCGATGATCGAAAAAGCTTCCATTTCCACCAAGAAAGAGCAACATTCCTTTGAGTGAAGATAAAAAGTATGAAAAGGTGCTGAATCTTTTGAAAAATACTCAGGTAAATCTTCCATTATCGGAGGTCTTGGTTGAAATGCCTAAGTATACAAAATTCATCAAGGATGTTGTTTCTTCAAAAAGGAAGTTGTCGGACATGAGAGGGTGATTGGTGAGGATTGTTCGGTGATCAATTATGAAGACTTACCAACCAAGCGAGGTGACCCCTGGAAAGTTCGTGCTTACGAGTGTTAATGGGAGGCCCTGGTCTTCCCTAACTCTTTGTGTGACCTGGGTGCATCTATAAGCCTCATGCCATTGTCTGTGTGCAAACAGCTGGGTCTAATTGATCTTCTAGAACCCAATACCATGAATTTGCAATTCGCTGATAGATCTTCTAAGAAAGCAGCGGGAATCTTAAAAGACGTACTAGTTCAAATTGATAGATTTACCTTTCCCGTTGACTGGTACGTCCTAGACATTGAAAAGGATGGAAATGTCCCCCTGATACTTGGAAGACCTTTTCGTCTACTAACTAGAGCCCTCATTGATTTGCGATGGTGGGCGAGTGACGATACGAGTTGGTGATCAAGAAGTAAGCTATAATGTCTCCAGATCCATTCAAGTACCTTCTGGTCCTCCAACCGGCTTTTCCATTGAGGATATGTCTGATGACTTCAATGATTTCATGGAAAAGCAAGTCATGGTTGTTGCAACTGAATATGAGCGATTGGTTGATAATTTGAATAGTCATGGTGTGGTAAGTCTAGAGCAGTTAGAAGCTGAATTAAAGGATGAGTTGTTGAAATGAGAAGCTTTGGTAGTGGGACCGCTAAGTAAACTCAGCGATGTTGAGTTGAAAAGTGGAGATCTCAAATCAAGTTTAGAAGACCCCCCTGCAGATTTGGTGTTGAAGCCGTTGCCTAAACATCTTAAGTATGTGTTCCTAAGAGAAGACGACAAGCTTCCTTTGATTATATCTGCCAAGTTGTCTCGTTTAGAGGAAATAAAATTAATCAACGTCTTGAAAAATAACGAGGAAGCCTTTGGGTGGCAAGTAGGAGATATCAGAGGGATATCCCCCGACATCCGTATGCATAAGATCAAGACTAATGAGGGTGCGAAATGTGTTAGACAGTAGCCCTGAGAGGAGGCTCAACCCTCATATGCAAGAGGTGGTTAAGAAAGAAATCATCAAACTTACGGACATGGGAATCATTTATGCCATCGGCCGATAGTGAATGGGTTTCCCCGACTCGGGTAGTTCCCAAGAAAGGTGGAATTACGATTGAGAAGAATGAGAAGGGAGAAGAAATAGCGTTGAGACTTGTCACTGGTTACAGAGTCTGCATCGATTATAGAAAGCTCAATGAAGTAACCGTGAAAGATCACTTTCCTCTTCCATTCATTGACCAGATGCTTGAGCGTCTGGCAGGGCACGCATTCTACTGCTTCCTGGATGGATATTCAGGATATTTTCAAATACCCATTGATCCAGCTGACCAAGAAAAGACCACTTTAACTTGTCCCTATGGCACATTCGCTTACAGGCGGATGCCATTTGGTCTCTGCAATGCCCCAGCTACATTTCAAAGATGTATGCTGGCTATTTTTGACGGGCTCGTAGAAAAGTGTATGGAAATCTTTATGGACGATTTTTCGGTCTTTGGTCAGTCCTTCGATGATTGTCTTGACAACCTTGACCAGGTCTTATCCAGATGTGTGGAAAAGAACTTAGTTCTGAATTGGGAAAAATGCCATTTTATGGAAGATGAAGGAATAGTTCTTGGCCATAAAATCTCCGCCAAAGGTATAGAAGTTGACAGGGCAAAAGTATAAGCTATCGAGAAGATGAGTTATCCTAAAAATGTGCGCGAAGTCAGAGGTTTTCTTGGACATGTCGGTTTCTATAGGAGATTCATTCAAGACTTTTCCAAGATAGCCAAGCCCCTGTCTACTTTACTTAAGGAGGACGTTGTCTTTGATTTTGATGAAGATTGCAAGCAAGCGTTCGAGGAGCTTAAAAGTCGTTTAATCTCTGCGCCGATTCTTATATCGCCTGACTGGAATCTACCTTTCGAGCTTATGTGCGACGCATCAAACTATGCAGTTGGTGCTGTTTTAGGACAAAGAATCAATGGGAAATTCCAGCCAATCTATTACGCCAGTCACACATTGAATCCTTCTCAAGTTAACTATACTACTACTGAAAAGGAATTATTGGCCGTAGTCTTTGCTATGGACAAGTTTCGTAGTTACTTGTTAGGAGCTCAAGTGATTGTGTGGACGATCACGCCGCTTCTGCGATATCGATGACGAAGAAAGAGGCCAAACCGCGCCTCTTGCGTTGGATACCGACCCTACAAGAGTTTGACGTTCAAATTAAAGACAAAAAGGGCAGTGAAAACGTCGTGGCGGATCATGTTTCGAGAATGTTAAGTGAGGAAAAGGATGATCCAGATGATATAGATCTTTACTTTCCTCTAGAAAACATTATGCTTATCGATGGCTGCGCTCCAGATGTTCCATGGTATTCTTCCATTGTCAATTACCTTCATTCCCGATATCTCGATCCAGAATTGTCCTATCAGGAGAAGAAAAAGTTCTTCTTTGATTTGAAATCTTTCGTTTGGGATGAACCTTATCTGTTTAAGATCTGTAAAGATGGTTTGCTGAGAAGGTGTGTTCCTGAATCTGAGCAACGTGATGTTATTGAGCAATGCCACAGTGGACCCACTGGAGGTCACTTTGGTCCTTGGAAAACCGTTGCCAAGATCTTCCAATCCGGTTTCTATTGGCCTACGATCTTTAAAGATACAGAAGCTTTCTGTAAAGCGTGTGATAGATGCCAAAGAACCGGTACTCTGACAAGGCGTTTTGACATGCCTTTGAAACCCATCCTAGAATGCGAAGTCTTTGATGTATGGGCTATGGATTTTATGGGACCATTCCCATCATCTTGTGGTAACAAATACATCTTAGTCTGCGTAGATTACGTGTCCAAATGGGTGGAGGCTCAGGCCACGACTCACAATGATCATAAGACGGTCATGAAGTTCTTAAAGAAAAATATTTTTGTGAGGTTTGGATGTCCTCGAGCCTTGATCAGTGATGAAGGAACACACTTTTGCAACCGACCCTTAGAAAAAGTGCTTGAAAAGTATGGTGTTCGTCATAAGACTGGCACACCATATCATCCTATGACGAGTGGTCAGGTTGAATGGAGCAACCAAAGCATCAAGAAAATCCTGGAAAAAACGGTC
The DNA here is from genome assembly GCA_036785695.1 of Gentiana straminea. Lineage (NCBI taxonomy): Eukaryota > Viridiplantae > Streptophyta > Magnoliopsida > Gentianales > Gentianaceae > Gentiana > Gentiana straminea. The sequence continues at coordinate 7,443,813 of JAVUPR010000243.1, forward strand.
AACAGTCATAGAAAGGACTGGAGTTTGAAATTGGATGATGTACTATGGGCATATAGGACCGCCTATAAGACTCCTATGGGTACATCTCCATATCAAACGGTTTATGGTAAGCCATGTCATCTGCCAGTCGAGTTAGAGCATAGAGCTTATTGGGCTACAAAGTTTCTGAATTTTGACTCCCAATCTTGTGGTAAGCATCGGCGCAACGATTTGCATGAGTTGGACGAATTCGGACTCCGGAGCCTACGAAAGCGCCGGGATCGGCAAAGATAAGATGAAACTCCTCCATGACGCCAAGATTAAGAAGAGAGAATTTCAAGTCGGGGAACAAGTTCTTCTGTATAATTCCCGGTTACATCTGTTCCCTGGAAATTTAAGGACACGATGGTCCGGTCCCTTTGAGATTCTCCAAATTATTCCTGGAGGCGTTTTAGAACTACGAGGTTATGGTGACCAACCGTTTCGAGTAAATGGTCAAAGGTGTAAGCACTACATTGGTGAACCCAAGGAAAAGCCTTTGATTGTTCGTTTCCTCGATATCCTCGGGTGTGGTACTAAAGAAGTCGAAGAATTTGACGAGTTTTCACCCGTCCTGTTTTCAGAGGATGACGGTAGTGGTCGATCTGAAGAAGTTCTAGCCGGTAGTTGGGATATGGAAGAGTTTGAGAGGGAGCGTAAGCTGAAACGTCATCAGAATACTCAGAAGAAGAAGAAGTCGACCATGGGGCAGTTTAAACGTATTTGGAAAGCTATCAAAGATTTCACCCCATGTGTGAGATGCTGTTTCTGCAGCCACACTACTGATCAAAGCCTACACAAGGTAGTGGCTGGCAGAAAAGTTAAATGGCCTGATCCAGGCTGAGCTAAAAACGTGTCGAGCTAACGACATTAACCAATAGCGCCACTAAGGGGAAACCTAGATATCCTTTTTGTTTTAGTTATTTTCGTTTTTGTTCTTTTCTTTGATTTATTTGTTTAGTTTGAGTCTAATTAGGGTAATTGGTGACGCTGCTTCGTTGACGTTCGTATGGGTTCTATTACTCCGTGTTGTGCTTGAATTGTATTCGATTTCACCTTATCCTTATCTTTATCTTTATTTTGCGTTGTGATATAATCCCCGTTTTTTCCCCGAGATTTTTCCGTGTTTCTCAAGTAGTGCAGGTACATGTTTAGCTGTTTTGTCAAGCTAGTATTGAAGTCGTTGCTGGAAAGGGACTACATATGACATCTCGAACGTTGGCCTTTTCATGCTTGTGCCTGACCAACGGGTCGACTTTCTATACCAAATCAGCTAAGTACTTCATTTCTTTTTAAATTCTGCACAACATGAGGACATGTTGATCTTTAAGTGTGGGGGAGGGAATGATTTGATATGTACCTATACATTTGCTTAATTCATTACGAGTCTATGCAAAATGAGCTAAAAATGAGCTAGAATTTTCAAAATTTTCGACATTTTGTTTTTTGTTTTGTCCCGAGTAGGCAATTCAATTCAATGTTCGTTATTTTTATAGTCATCCAAGCTATATATCGTATGTTTGGTAAGTTAGTTGTTTCACCTGAGATCTATTTTTCACGAGCCATAGTGAATGATGAGCTATAATATAAAGTTATACCCCTTTTGGATTAGTGATTTTTGTTATCTTATAAGTTATGTGCTTAGTGCTACGTATATATCTTGAGATTTATGATAGTTTGTATTTAGATCCAGAGTATGATATACTGTGAATATCTGAGGTTTGAATGTGATAAGCGAAACGTAACTATTGTTCTTTAAAAAGTATGTGCAAAAATGAAAAGTTGAGTTTATAATGAAGAATAATTGGGTGTGTCGAAAGCTAGTCAATGATTTGAGTGCGATAGGGTATACCACGAATGTCCTATACCACTATGATGACCAAAAGCTCACGACAGTCAGAAGAAGCTGCCTTATGATTTGAGTAAGGTAGGGTATATCTCGAATATCCTATTCTACTATAAGGGCAAGAGCTCATTCTGATGTGCGTTTAAAAAGTGAAATAGTTAAATCAACTTGCAAAATGAAGTGATATGAAATGAGTGTAAGACTTAGTTATCGTCTATCTTATACCCAGTAGAAACTGATAGATATGTTGTAGGGATTATCCTCTGAATATTTCAGAAAGGCCCTAGATATTTTCAATCATTCTTTTCGGGATATTTTACGTTTGTAGGGTACATCTTATGGGTGTCATTTATTGCTAGTCTACGAGGGGGTATTAGCTAGTTTGCTTTGAGTTTCTCAAGCTTGGATTTAGTGGAAGTTTTCTATGGCTTTGCACACACACAGTGGTGAACTTCTGATTTATTGGATCTATGCTATATTGTCTGAGATGTCTATCTTTTCTCGAGCCTCGATTTTCGTTTTGTTTTGCTCGGGACGAGCAAAAGCTAAGTGTGGGGGAGTTGTTAAGGGTGAATTTATACGATTTATATTGATATATTTTATGATAATTTCCCTCATATTTGTATAAATTTGCATAGAAATGAGTGTTTAATCGATTTTTCGAGTAAATGAGATTTTTAACGGGTTATTCGCAATATTGGTTAATTTTGGTGTTTTTAATATGATTTTATGATTATTTGAATGATATTACATTTTTGCGATGTTTTTATGTGTTATAGATACATGTTTGAGGCTCAAAAGATGATCAAAAGTTGATTAAGTTCGAGCTAATTGATGATAAAAGAGAAAATGAAGGAATGGGATAGAGAAAAAAGAGATAAAGATCAAGAAATCAGAATTCGATCATATTGAACTGGCGTCCAGGTCCCGTCCATCTGGACGGGCGTCTGAAGAAGTGAACGAGCGTCCGGGAGGAGAAATTTGGTTCAGGATGTTCAGATTTTCAGTGGACGAGCATCCAATTTAACATAGGACGGGCGTCTGATCCAGCTCGGCCCGACTCAAAGATTTTCTTAAGCACTGGACGGGCGTTCAACCCATCAAACGGGCGTCCAGTCGGCCGACATAGCAGCACCGCCTCAAAATTCTATAATAGTAGCTGTTTTCTCCACATATGAGATACCAAATATACATTACTCAAAACCCTAATCCTAGGGGCGGCTTAGGCTGCGTTTTTACTCTGTTTTTCTTCAGTTTATGCACTCTAAATTCTAGGCTAGTTTAGATAGTTTTTATGCACTTTTATTCATCAATTCCAAGTTTCAAGAGGATGCTTAGAGGCTAAAGCCTTTTGAACGAGCGTTGTGAAGCCGTCCGATTCAACAATTCAGTTCGTTCTTGATTATTTTGTGAGTTTTTAATATAAGTTGTTTCTTTTATCATGTTTATTATTGTTTATGCAATTTCATATCGAAAGATCGTTGCTTTGTTGATTGTTTTATTTGATGAGAATCATCTAAACGTTAGATCACCATGATAAAGAATAGTTATTTGATCTATATAACGAGAGTTAATAGGTTAGATTTCTAGGTTAAAAACGTTTAAAGTTTACACCTTTGGATTAGAAAAAGCGTTAATCTTTAGATCGAAAGATAGAGATTTATAGACGAACTACCTAAGAAATTAGGGTTCATACTTTTGATTAGGTGAATCACAACTTGGTTAGAAATCATGAAATAATCTGAATTTGAATTGAATGTTGATAGGATAGGTGGATCAATTGCTCGTTTGTCCGTTATAACTTGATCAAATCCCTTGAACTAGAATTGTTTAGCTTAGTTAATCTTTATTGCATAATGGATTTAGAATAGATTTAGTCTAGTTAATTTGTTCGCAACCCGTATCTTTCCTGGCTTTAGATCTTATCTTCTGTCCAGTTTTCCTTATTGTTATTTTTCGTTTTAGTTATTCCCTGTTTAGTCTATTTGCTGTTTAGTTTTAGTAATCGTGACATAGTTTAGTTAGAAATAAAAACTAGAATTCACAATCGCCAGTTCCCCGTAAGATCGACCCGGTATTAACCTCTTTACTACGATCCTTGCACTAGAGGAATACCGGATTTATAAATATTATTACTTGTTTATTTTGCATTAGATAAATCCGTGAACAACGTGCTAGTCTAATCGTACTATCAATGTCCTATTTGACACTACATACGACTAGAGACATTTAAGCATCAAACTTATTAAAGTGATTAGAGATCTCATCAACCATAATCACTATCATTGTTTCTCTATCACAGTTTTACACTAGGGACGTTACTATATATATATACAACCAATAACATGAAGATAACAATATGTAATAACAAAAGTGCTTTTATTAATCATAATAAAGTTATTACATGAACTAAAATAGACTATAAATGACCCAACCCGGTCAGATCCGGTCTAACCCGATTGGGTTTAGGACACCTATTCAACAATCTCCCACTTGGCCTAAAGCCAATCACCCATATGCCTAAGCCTTTGCATGTGAACATGTTTCTCAAGCTTTGCTTGTGACAATGCCTTGGTTAACGGATCAGCTATGTTATCATCCATGTGGACTTTCTCTATCTTTACATCTCCTCTATCTACTATCTCTCTAATCAAGTGATAGCGCCGTAGCACATGTTTGGACTTATGATGAGACCTTGGCTCCCTTGATTGAGATATCGCCCCATTGTTATCACAGTACAGTGGCAATGGACCTTCAATGGAGGGAACCACACCAATTTCAGTAATGAACTTCTTCATCCAAACTGCTTTTTTTTACTAACGTTTGCTACTTTACCAATATTGATTCTCCAGTCTATGAAAGACTCATCAATATTCTGGTCAAGCCCAAACATTTCAAAACATATGACTTTTAATGGCCTAGAGGTTTACTTTAATCGTCCAATGGGTGTAAGCATTAGCAGTCAATCTGCTATTGGCTTTAAGCTAAAACCCTTCTGTTCTGAATGAATCTAAGCTCCATTGTTATGTCAAGAAAGTTTCAGGGCATCACCCCTGTTAATCTTTCTGCTTTCATGGAGTCAAGCAAGGTTGAGTGGTGAGAAAGTTTCAGGGCATCACCCTTATTGAACTATCTACTTCTCAGGGAATTACCCCTAGACCACTTTGGTTGTGTTGAAAGAAAAAATTTCTCATTCATTCGACTCTTTTCACATAGATCCAATTACTCCCACCGGGCCTGAGATACTCAGGTGGTTCTACAAGAGTGTGAACAGACATGGAGTACCAAAACGCTACATACAGGTTTATGGTTTTAAACTAACCTCTTATTATCAGAATCCTATACAGCACTTCCAAAGAAGACAATAGGTTATCAATCATTCCCAACAGACTGTAAATTCTGCATAATCACAGCAGGTCAATAGTTAAACCACACTCTCACTGCATTTGGGTGGATCGATATTCTGATCTGGTATAGTAGTATTTATCAGTGTAACCCCCAACAACCAATGTTGGATGTTGTCTGATTTAAATCAGATAGTAACTCCTTGAGTATCTTTACTCCAAGGTCCATGATTGTTATTTAGACATTCTTGTAGAAATACTGTGATAGCCCAACCATCAATATCCTATCTTAAGAATCTTATAACCAACTTATACTCAATGCATTAAGATATTTCACGAACAGTCACCATCTGAACGTGTATGCAAAATCTCCAGTCCTACCTTCAAGCACTAGTGCTAAATGCCTCTATTTGCAGAAGTGGAGTAAAGATACTTATTATCCACAAATTCATAATCATTTTATAGGTAGACTTCTCGGTATCACACAACATGTGAACCGTTATTTTGCAACCAATATCTTAATTGAGTTAAGCACTGTATTTTAGAACATAAATAACTACATAAGGCTGTCCATGGTTCATCCTATCGGTGAAATCATTTCACTCGGAGGTAAGCCGAGCATCAGTGCCAAATACTATGATATAGCCTATATCTGAGCATGGAATACTCTCTTCTCTGGTAATAGCAGAGATTTTTCCAAATATTCTGATAAACTAATCGGCGTTTCGAGTATTCGTCAGACAAAATGTCTACCACTCAAAAGTTCCCACTAGCTTGTATCCTTCACAGTAACCCAAAGGTCAATATGAACAAGCTGTGATACTTCTTCAGCTCTATTACCCTTTCCAAATTGAAAGGTTACTTAGTCATTTTTCCTTTGAGATAGTGTTCTTAGACTGGGAGATAAGAATCACCCTTAGCCAGTCTTCAGATCTTATCTTTACGATATATGCACTTAATTAATAGATGTTGAAGAGTCTTTCATCTTAATATGGTAACCATTTGTCTTAATAGTTTATGTGGTGTTACGTATACCTTTTCAGCATTACTTAATGGTTCTGACTTTATCAGACAAAAGTCCGAGTATCGGATACGTACTACAAATGTCATATTCACTTTCTATAAGGCAACTATATTATCGATGTGAAAGTGAATCCATTTGTTCCAACGAATCTGAAAACAGAAATCAAACTTCTGCGATATTCAAGGATTAAAACCCAAAATTTCTTTCCTTATATCACTCCCACTGTCTCAGCTGAAATAACAGCCCGTTGTCTACTCTTTGATCATGAATGCCTTGCTACCTGTTCTTTACAAAAGAACTTAGCTTCCGGGTCATAATCCCGGTTAAGAAAGTCTTTAAGGACTCATAGGTTAGTAATCCAGAATCACTTTCCTTATCCTACGCTTTCTTTCATCAATGTTTTGGTTCAGCCTTTAACTTATTTAGTTATAGATAACTTATATGCATAGACATTTACCTTCCCATTCTTGGCTTTCATTCAAGGAAATGGCCGTGAACTAGCAGTTCATTTGAGTAGACACTACTCGTGAACTGTGGGATGTCTAGTGAGATTGATACCAAATCATTCTTGTCATCTTTGAACTAATTTTGTTTTGTCTCTCGTTCAACACAAGTGACAGCAGTGACATTTTTGTCATTTAAGTTTGAAGGCTCAAGAGGAGAATCCTCTACCGAAAATTAATTGCATTCTCGATTAACAAGTTCAACGTTCTTGTTATTTTTCCACTTTTACGAAGTTGTTAGTAGTCAATTTATCGTATTTAACAGTTTAGATACCTTGAGATGATATGTAGTTGCGAAAATAAATTATGACAGAAAAATAAATCAAATCATGCACCACAACAAATAATAAATTTTATGAATTATAAATGTGATGTCATGCATGCAGTTTATCATACTATTCCAAGGATTTCATCTCATACCTACAGTGCCGCCTTAGGTTAGGTCAAATAGGTGACGATTAAATTGAGACAATCTCTCTCAACAATTAACTGAGAATCGGACATCTCTATTTAATTGTTGATTACCTTCCTTTTTCAGCCAAGACAGTTCCAACAATATCCTTGTGAGTGTGACCTACTGTTTTAGATCTCAAAGTACGCCCCCGAGTATGTCGCCTTAGGGTCGGTCAGTGACCCGACGAGTACCCCAAATCCTATCCTTTCGGAGACCAAGCCTTAAATTTTGATAGCGGCGAAGGCCATCCTTAAGGGGCCGAAATCAAAGCGGCACGAGGCGTCACCATTTTCTCACGTGCTTGTGTCAACGGTAGAGGCCGTGGGGTCGGTTGTCACCTTCCCCGCTCCCACTCGTTATTTTGAAAAATAGGTAGTCTCATTCGGATTTTCAGAATTTCTTCACAATCCGGAAAAACAAGAAATCATGAATATTTAAATTAATTCTCTCCCTAGTTCATCGGTTCCAAATACTGTCTAACTAGTGTCACTATATTCACGATTTTCCAATTTTATGGATCTATTAAAATTCCTTGTGTAGATGCTACACAATAAAAATTCACAATTTTATAATCCTAATACATTAAGACTTTATGAATTTTCCATTTTCGTTAGAAATCTTTTGTGTAGACACTGCACAACTAAAATTCACAAAAGAATTTTAAAGTCCTAATTTTTTGTCATGATAAAAATTTGGGATCTTAGAATTTCTCCAATAATTGAAATAAATCATGAAAAGTAATCACCAACTTATCGGTTCCAAATACCGTCTAGTTAGTGTCCAACTTTTCACAATTTTCCAATTTTACGATCATTAAAATTCTTTTCATGTAGACACTACATAATAAAAATCTCCGAAGGATTTTAGAATCAAAATCAGATTTACCTAGTAAATTTTGTTTTATCATTTGAATTTTATAACCAGATAAAACTTCATTTTCTCAATTAATTTAATTAATTACCTAAATTAATTACATGTTCATACATGCTTAATTAATGCCTTTTATTTGGATATAAATGCCAAAATTAATTATCTCCATGTATGCATATGCTAGGAGTGGAATTCATGAATATGATGCATGATATGTTATTGACATGGTTATATCACATAAATAATCACCAAAGAAAATAAGTGCGAAAAAATAAACCACCGAAATGGACCGTTGGTACCCCCGTATCTACTCTATAAAAGATCATAAACCCAATCTAATGGGTTTACTAATCATCCATTATAGAAAGAATCCAGTATCTGCTCTAATATATAATAGCCGATCTAATTCTTTGTCAAATTCCTTTGTATCCCAGCTGGTCAGCGCTTCTTCTTTTCAACAGCAGGTCGCGGGTTCGACCCTAGCTTGCTGTGTTTTTACTTTCTCTTCTTTATTCTTCAAAACAACAACTTTTTATTTAGAAAAAACTCTCTCCTTTACTCATCAAAACAACAACTTTCTATCTGGAAAAAACTTTTTTTTTTGTTGTAAAAAATCCTTTTTTTTTTTTTTTAACGCAACTTTATTTTATTGAGAAACCAAATAAAGAGCTACAAAGTTAAGTGCCATATCCCGGCCCGCCCTAAGTTTACGTGATAGAGTGCATAGCATGGCCTCCTTAAACCCTATGTGTGGCAAACCCAGAGTAGGAAAATCCATCACATAGGGAAGAGTACTCGCTCTATGCACTCCCAATAAAATCCCGCCCCATAAATAATTACATCGGTGGAAATCAAAGTGGAATAGATGTTGTAATTCGTCTTACGCCTGTGTATACGATCTAAGGAAAGTAAGCCGAAGATCTCTTTGCACCCTCGTACGAACTTGCGTGAGCAACGAGAGGATTGTGGTCCTTCCTGGTGAAATTTCGACATGTCCGGTCCGTAAAGTGATCGGCCACACCCGTCGACGCGGTATTTGTACCAATTATATAAAGGGGTGTATCAAATACTAAAAAAAGTATGAGCATATCGTTTGACGGCAAAAGCAACAAAAACACTGGATTGCACCCCTAGCATTGCGGTAGGGGTGCGTCCAAAGGTAGGCGCGATCTGTAGGCCATGTCCGTGATGAAACGTCGGCGGGCGCATGGCTATATTCTTTGGGGAGTTTCATCGATCTGCACAAAGTGTGATACGCAGTATATGGATACGACTTGGTAAAAACAAAAAAGTATGTGAAATGAACAATACGACCTGGTTTGCACCCTTCACAAGTGAAGAGTGCTTCCCGGATTATTAGTGACGTAACGGATATGAGCTGGACCATGTAAATCATCATGGAGTAGATTCAGAATGTGCGGTGGGACATCCCTCTGGTGAGTGAAAATCTGGTCATCTCCTTCCAACGATGCAAGGGCATCGGCGACCTGTTGCACTCCCTATAGACGTGAGAAATAGTATATTGCGGCGTTCTCGGGATAGCACAAACCGAGTGATGGAGAGACACGGGGGCCAACCCCCATCATTTGCTCCGGACACCATACGATAAACATAAAGAGAGTCCGATTCGATATCCATAGCTTTGTGCATAGGTGCGCATGCGAAGACCAAACAACGAGCTTTAATCTCGGCATCCACCACCGTCCCCCGCCCAAAACACGAATGAAAAGCCATAATAAACCCGCCATCAGAATATCTGAGGATGCCTCCCCCATACGCAATTCCATTCCTGACACTCCCATCCACATTCAATTTAACATTGCCAGAGTGTGGCGGCACCCATCTCAGGTAAGCCACTTTCCGCTTTGGGGTCTGTTTGATCTTGAAGGGCTGGAAGAAAGGAGTACCTCTATCAGATCCCAAGAATTTGGCTTCCAGCTCCTTCCGAAAAGCGAGTTGCCTAATAGCCCGCTCAATTTGAATGATGGTGCGTTGTATAGAAGGCTGGACGTCGTCATGCCTGCATCTATTCCTTTCAGCCCAGATGCCCCAACAAACAATGACCGGTACAATAAGGCGAAGGCGGGAGATATTAGTAGTTGAATTCTTCCAGTAGTGTAGCATAGGCACTATCCCTAAAGTAGGGGTAAACCGTAACCCGAAGTGATTCATAAAGTAATTCCATACAGAACTGGCAAAGTGACAATCAATAAACGTGTGACGCAGGTCCTCCCCGTGCTGACACGCAAAGCATTTAGACACCAGAGTTATACCCAGTCGCTGAATGTTTGGATCAGTGGGTAGAATGTTGTGAAGTAACCTCCAACAAAAGAATGAAATCTTGAGAGGAAGGAGGCTGTTCCATATTATCTTAAATAAGGCGTTGGGGGGTGACCAGTGCGAACCATGTTCCACGTGGACCGAGTGGTATACCTCCCATCAGGGCTAAGGGTCCAAATAAGCTCATCTTCCTTATCACGTGTGAAAGGGATAAGAGTGATCTCTTCCACGATGTGACTGGGTAAATAAGAATGCAGAAGCTGGGTATTCCACTGATCATTGTCCCGGATTTTATCAATACAAAACAACAAGTAATAAACCGGTTAACCTCAAGTGCAAGGATCGTAGTAAAGAGGCTATGCCGGGTCGATCTTACGGGGAACTAGACGAATGTGAACCCTAGCTTTTGTTTTTAACTAATTATTGTCACGAAAGCTAACCTAAACAAATATTGCATAAAAGTAACTAGACAGAGGAGATTAATCCAATGCTAGGAAAGATCGGAAGCAATAAAAACTAACTAAGTCGCGAGAAAAATAAAATAAACTAAACTAAGCTAAGCAATTCGAGTCAAGTGATTTAAATCAAATTTTAACGAACGAACGAGCAATTGTTCCACCTATCCTATCAACGTTTGATACTAATTCGGATTATTTCGTGATCTCTACTCAAGTTGTGATTCACCTATCTAAGGCATGAACACCTACTTTCGTAGACAAGTTCGTTTTCTAATCTTCGATCTTTCGATTAAAGATTAAGTCTTTCTAACCTAGGCGTGAAATCTTTCAATTTCTAATCTAGCGATTCAATCTAATAACTTTCGTTGTGATTAGATTAAAGGTCTAAACTTTTATCATGGTGTTCTAAGGTTAACATGACTTTCATCAAGCAAACAATAAACAATAGCACGGATCTTTCGATATAGCATGCAATCAACATATAAAAACATGATAAAAGAAACGAACTTGAAATAGGACTCACAAAATAATCACGAACTCGAGATCAAACTGTTGAAACGGACGGCTTCACAACGCTCGTTCAAGGAGGATTTAGCCTCCTAGCATCCTTTGAACATCGAATTGTTGAATAAAAAGTACATGAAATTATCTAATCTAATCTAGAAGTTTAAGTGCATAAAACTAGAGAAAAACTGAAGGAAAAACGCAGCCAAGCTGCCCCTAGGGTTTAGGGTTCGAAAATTGTATGATTAGGGTTTGGGAAATCGCGCCTATTTATAGATTTTTAGGTCGGTTTCGCTGAGTCGGTGCCGTGGACGCCCGTCCACTATCTTGGACGCTCGTCCAGCCTCTATGAACGGAGAATGAACGCTCGTTCGAACGCGTCGAACTCTCGAATGTAAAATACGATTCGGACGCCGTTCACTTTTATGGACGCCCGTCCACTACCTTGCTCCAGTATTTTGCTCATAACTTCACTTCTAGGGCTCCAAATGAGGTGATTCAACATGCGTTGGAAAGCTATTTCAATCCTCTACAACTTTCATCAAGACAACTTTCCCTGAAAGTGCCTACAAGTGTGGACAAAATCCCCATGAAGTGCCTGGTTCCGGTTTCTTCAATGATTCTTCACTTAAACATCTTTCAACTCTTCCATCTTCATGTGATCATCGTTTAACCTCCTTACTCATCATGAAAACGTACCTAACAACATGATAGAAACATGCAAAATGTAACATCATACGAATAAACATAAAACACCGATAAAATCACGTAAATATCTCGATTTTGCATTTAAACACATTTAAAACTCGTTTGCTCAATAAATCTAATAAGCACTTACTTTTCTATGCAATTTATCAGATTATGGGAGAAATCGTTACGAAATATAACGGTATAAATCACATAAAATCACCCTTAACAACTCCCCCACACTTAAACCTTGCTCGTCCCGAGCAAAACAAAACAAAATCAAGGCTCGGAAAGAATATAGACACCTCAACACATACACCACATAGTCAATAAATTAGAAGCTCACCATCGTGTGTGTGCATAGCCATAGAAAACTTCCACTAAATCCAAACTTGAAAAACTCAAAGCAAAACTAGCTAATACCCCCTCGTAGACTAGCAATAAATGACACTCATAAGATGCACCCTACAAACGTGACATATCCCGAGAAGAATGATCGAATATATCTAGGGCCTTTCTGAAATACTCAGAGGATAATCCCTACAGCATATCTGTCAGTTTCTACTGGGGATAAGATAGACGATAACTTAGTCTTATATACATTTCATAACACTTCTTTAGTTGATTTAACTTTTTCACTTTAAACACACATTAGAAGAAGCTATTGCCCTCATAGCGAGAATAGGACATTTCGAGATAATACCCTACCTTACTCCAATCATAAGGCGGACTTTTCCTAGCTGTCGTGAGCTCTTAGTCATCATAGTGGTATAGGACATACGTGGTATACCCTACCTCACTCAAATCATCGACTAGCTTTCGACACACCCGATAGATTCATTTAATTATTCAACTTCTCATTTGACAATAGTTACGTGTTACTTATCACATTCAAACGTCTAGATATTCACAGTATAACATACTACGGAACTAAATACAAACTATCATAAATCTCACGATACATACATAGCACTAAGCACATGACTTATAAGAAAATCAAAAATTACTAATCCAAACGGGGTATAGCTTTATAAATTAGCTCATCATTCACTATGGCACGTGGAAAATAAATCTTGGTGAAACAACTAACTCACTAAAAATATGGTATACAGCATCAATGACTATAACAAACCGAACAAAAACATGCATTGCTTACAAACCGAACAAAAAACATGCATTACATACCGACTAATCCCCTCCCCCACACTTAAATGACAACATGTCCTCATGTTGTGCAGAAATAAAAAGAAAGAAAGTACTTAGCTGATTGTAGTTCTAAAGTGGCAATTCCGGAAGTGCTACGTATCAACTCCAGAAAGGCTTGATGAAAGCAGTAAACTGTGGACCATCCACCGGAAAACTGACATCATCTGAAAGCTCACAAGTGCTATAGCAAATATCCTGCATACATGAAAAACAACACAAAACGTACCTCGGGGATACAAGGGATTAAACCATATCACGCAAAAGTGATAGAGATAAAGATAAGAGGAAATCATAAGCAAAACAACACTTCGACCCTGTATCGATTAGGACGGCCGATGATAAAAACAACACAATCCTAATAAGAGTAAAACAACTAGAACAAGGAAAAATAACTAAAGAAAGAAACTAATATAATAAGGGATATCTAGGATGCCTCCTAGTAGCGCTAATGGTTATCGTCGTTAGCTCGACACATTTGAAGCTCGGCTGGATCGGGCCATTTAACCTTTCGCCGACCCACTACCTCATTAAAGCTCCGGTCCGTAGTGTGGGCTGCGAAACGACATCTAACACATGGGGTAAAATCTTTTATAGCCTTCCAAACTCGTTTAATCTTCCCCATGGCTGATTTGTCTTCTACGATTCCTACGATGACGTTTAAGCTTTTGCTCTCTTTCATACTCCTCCATATCCCAACTACCTGCTAGAACCTGCCGATGAACCAATACCGTCATTCTCGGAGAATAAATCGGATGAAAGCTCATCAAATTCATTGACCTACGGAACACCACATCCGAGAATATCGAGAAATTTAACAATCAAAGGTTTTTCTTTAGGTTCACCAATGTAGTGCTTGCACCTTTGACCATTAACTCGAAACGGTTGGTCTGGATAACCGCGTAGTTCTAGAACACCTCCAGGAATGATTTGGAGAATCTCAAAAGGACCGGACCAACGTGTTCTCAACTTCCCAGGAAACAAATGTAACCTAGAATTGTATAAGAGAACTTGCTCGCCGACCTGGAATTCTCTCTTCTTTATCTTGGCGTCATGGAGTAGTTTCATCTTTTCCTTACTAATCCTGGCACTCTCGTAAGCCTGGAGTCTAAATTCATCAAGCTCATGCAACTGCTGCAGCCGGTGTTTGCCACAGGATTGGGAATCGAAGTTAAGAAACTTTGTAGCCCAATAAGCTCTGTGCTCTAGCTCAACTGGCAGATGGCATGGCTTACCGTAAACCATTTGATATGGCGATGTACCCATAGGGGTCTTATAGGCAGTCCTATATGCCCAAAGTACATCGTCCAACTTCAGACTCCAGTCTTTTCTATGACTATTCACCGTCTTCTCCGGGATTTTCTTAAGACTCGGTTGCTTCGCTCAACGACCACTAGTCATCGGATGATATGGTGTGCCGGTTTATGGCGAACACCGTACTTCTCGAGGACTTTTTCCAAAGGTCGGTTGCGAAGTGTGTCCCTTCATCACCGATCAAGGCACGTGGACATCCAAACCTCACAAAGATGTTCTTCTTCGAAATTTCATGACCGTTTTATGATCATTGTGAGGAGTGGCAATTGCCTCCACCCATTTCGAAACATAGTCAACGCGAGACTAAGATGTATTTGTTGCCACAAGATGATGGGAATGGTCCCATAAAATCGATGCCCCATACATCAAAGACTTCGCACTCTAAGATGGGTTTTAAAGGCATGTCAAACCGCCTTGTCAAAGCTCCGGTTCTTTGACACCGATCGCAAGCTCTACGAAGGCTTCGTATCTTTAAAGATCGTCGGCCAATAGAAACCAGTTTGGAAGATCTTAGCAACCGTTTTCCAAGGACCAAAGTGACCACACTGTGGGTCCACTATGGCATTGCTCGATTATATCGCGTTGCTCGGATTCCGGAACACATCTCCTAAGCAAACCATCTTTACGGATCTTGAAAAGATAAGGTTCATCCCAAACGAAATATTTCATATCGAGAAGAACTTCTTCTTCTCTTGATAAGACATTTCAGGATCGAGATAACGGGCATGAAGGTAGTTTACAATGGAGGAATACCATGGAACATCGGGAGGACAACCGTCTATCAACATAATGTTCTCTAGAGGAAAGTAAAGATCTATATCATCTGGTTCATCCTTTTCCTCATTTAACACCCTAGAAACATGATCCGCCACTACGTTCTCACTGCCCTTCTTATCTTTGATTTGAACGTCAAACTCTTGGAGGGTCAGTATCCAACGCAAGATGGCGCGGTTTAGCTTCCTTTTTGGTCATGAGATATCGCAAAGCGGCGTGGTCGATCCACACAATCACTTGAGCACCCGGCAAGTAACTACGAAACTTATCCATAGCAAAGACTACGGCTAATAGTTCCTTTTCGGTTGTCGTGTAGTTAACTTGAGAAGGATTCGGTGTGTGAGCGGCATAATAGATAGGTGGAACTTTCCATTAAGCTTTTGCCCTAAGGCGCACCAACAAGCATAGTTGGATGCATCACACATAAGCTCAAAGGGTAGGTTCCGGTACGGCGATATAAGAATTGGAGCGAGAGATCGATCTACTCTTAAGCTCCTCAAACGCGCGCTTGCAATTCTCATCAAAATCAAAAGTAACGTCTTCTTTGAGTAAAGTAGACGGGGGCTTGGCAATCTTTGAAAAGTCCTGGATGAACCTCCTATAGAAGCCGACATGTCCGAGAAAACCTCGGACCTCCCGAACATTCTTAGGATAACTCATCTTCTCAATAGCTTCAACCTTGGCCCTATCTACTTCTATACCTTTGGGCGACACTTTGTGGCCAAGAACTATGCCTTCATCTACCATGAAATGGCATTTTTCCCAATTGAGCACTAAGTCCTTTTCCACACATCTAGACAACACCGATCAAGATTATCGAGGCAATCATCGAAGGATTGACCAAAGACCGAGAAATCATCCATAAAAATCTCCATGCACTTTTCAACTAGCCCGTCAAAGATTGCCATCATACACCTTTGAAAGGTGGCTGGGGCATTACAGAGACCAAACGGCATCCGCCTGTAGGCGAATGTACCATAAGGGCAAGTGAAAGTGGTCTTCTCTTGGTCAACAGGATCGATGGGTATCTGAAAATATCCTGAATAACCATCCAGGAAACAGTAGAATGCGTGCCCCGCCAGACGCTCAAGCATCTGGTCAATGAATGGAAGGGGGAAATGATCTTTCAGTGTGACCTCATTGAGCTTTCGATAATCGATACATACTCTGTATCCAGTAACGAGCCTCAATGCTATCTCTTCTCCCTTCTCATTTTTCTCAATCGTAATTCCACCTTTTTTGGGAACTACTTGAGTTGGGGACACCCACTCACTGTCTGCAATGGCGTAAATGATACCCATATCTAGAAGCTTTATAATTTCCTTCTTGACTACTTCTTGCATATGAGGGTTAAGCCTTCTCTGAGGCTGTCTAACTCGTTTTGCACCCTCCTCAATCTTGATCTTGTGCATACAGATGTCGGGAGATATCCCTCGGATATCTCCCACCTGCCATCCAAAGGCTTTCTCATTTTTGCGCAAGACGTTTAACAGTTTAAGCTCTTCTATTCGAGATAGCTTGGCGAGGAGATGATCAAAGGAAGCCGGTCACCTTCTCTCGAAATACATATTTAAGATGTTTAGGCAACGGCTTGAACCAAGTCTACGGGGGTTCCTCTAGACTTGATTTAAGATCTCCACTCCTCAACTCAACATCGTCGAGTTTACTTAGTGGCCCCTCGCCAAAGCTTCTTCTCGTAGCCCATCCTCAAAATCACCGCTAACTAAGCGGTCTAGATTGACCACACCATGATTATTCGGATTATCGATCAATCGCTCATATTCTCGCTTCTACAAGCCAAGACTTGCTTATCCATGAAGTCATTGAAGTCATCGACGTCTCCTCAATGGAAAAGCCGGTTGGAGAACCGGAGGGTACTTGAATAGATTTAGAAACGCTATAGCTCACCTCTTGGTCACCAACTCGGATAGTTACTTTCCCACCATCACAATCGATGAGGGCTCTAGTTGTAGATAGGAAAGGTCTTCCAAGAATCGAGAGGGACATTTTCATTTTTCTCCATATCTAAGACATACCGGTCAACGGGAAAGGTAAACCTACCAACTTGAACCAATACGTCCTTTAGGATCCCGAGGCTTTCTTTGAAGATCTATCGGCGAACCGCAAGTTCATGGTAGTGGGTTCTAGAAGACTTTGTAAACCCAATTTGCTTGCACACGAGATAATGGCATCAAGTGATAGATGCACCCGAGTCACATAAGGAATTTGGGAAGACTAATCCCCCCATCCGCAATGTGAGCACAAATTTTCTGGGTCGCTTCTCTTGATTGGTAAGCTTTCATAATTAACCGAGAGAACACTCCTTACCAACTGCTTGATCCATTCCTGCTAACTTCTTCTTGGAAGATACAACATCCTTGATGAACTTTGTATACTTGGGCATCTCGACCAAGACCTCGGATAATGGCAGATTTACCTGAGTATTTTTTAACAATTTAAGCACCTTTTCGTACTTCTTATCTTCGCTCAACGGGATGTTGCTCTTTCTAGGTGGAAAGGGAAGCTTTTTCAAATCATCCTCGGAAAATACTTTCTTCGAGGACGAACTAACGGCCTTGTCTTCCAAATCTTTCCACCGAACCGTCTTTTCATTCTTTTTGTTAGTCAGGGGATCAGCCACCTGACTATCATTTAACTCATCATTCCTCAGGGGATCAGCCACCTGAGGACTTCCAATTGATTCTTTATTCCTCAAGGGATCAGCCACTTGAGGAATCTCAACTCTTTCTTCTATCAGGGGATCAGCCACCTGATTTGCCTTCTGCAGCCGAGGGGATGATGGTTGCTCAATTTCCCCTCCTGCCTTATCAGCGGCAGGAGGGGCTAGTGGTTTCCCTGGAAGCCAGGGGGACCACCAACTTGAGAACCACTTCTTAAGTTCATCGCACTGGCCTCCTCTTTACCGTATTGCATTATTGGCACGAGGTCAGTGCATTGGCTGTTGCTTAAATCGGCGTGAGCGACTTGACCGCCTTTTGGGTTTTTCTCAGTAAAACTGGGCAGATGCCCCGGGGGTCTTGACGCTAGGCCGCTCGGCCCAATTGCCCTATTTGTCTCTCAAGACTTTTTATTGTCTGCTTTGCTCCTCCAACTTGGTTTCGAAATTGTTGGATTGGGAGGATCCTTGAGAGTTCGATGATTTTGAGGGAGTGGCCGATTGGACCGATTTGGAAATGTAGAATTAGAATTGGCGGGCCAATTCGATTGAACCTTTCTTTGTGGATTGGAAGAATTATAGCTTGGGTTCGATTATAACCAGGGGTTCTATTGAAGTTCGAATTAGGATTAAATCCCGAAGATTGATTAAACCCTTGGTTTTGGAAAGCTGTTCGGCCGAGAGAATTGGTTATTGAATCTCTCGATTTGTACGGCCGAGAAAGCATTGACTTCCGCATTACGCCCAATCATGGGACGAAGCGAGCGATGTGCCCCATGCTATCACATACTTGGCATGTGATTGGATTATCTTGTCCATAGTCATGAACATCATTGACTTGCCGAGCGAGAGGGGAAGAAAATTGACATTGGCCGGTCATATGGCGGTCGACAAACATGCTTCACAATACGAGAACTTGAGAGTTGCGTGAAAGTGAAGGAGCCTGATAACTCGGGTAGGGGCCGGTGTGAGAGGCTGTCAGTTGAGAAGGTGCCATCTGCTTTTGCAGTATGGCAACAAGACTTTGCATAGTCACCTCTTCGACCTTGGATGGCTTGATAAGAGGGGGCGTAATTATATTTGGCAATGTCCTCGAACAACGCCCACCCCTCATCAGGTGTTTTCTTGAGAAATGCCCCACCAGAGGAACTATTGACCATGCCCTTGGTGAGCTCGGTCAATCCGTCGAAGAAAGTATGGACTTGCCTTTGCTTTGGCAAGCCATGATGGGGACACTTTCGCAGGAGAGACTTAAACCTTTTCCACGCCTCAAAGAATGATTCATTTTCCACCGACGAATGTGAAGATTTCGTTCGGACGGTGGGCTGTTTTTGAAGGAGGAAAGTATTGACTTAGAAATTCCTTCTCGAGCTCCGCCCACGTAGTGATGGATTCGAGAGGGGAGAGAGTGATACCACTCGAGTGCCTCCCCCGTAAGGAAAATGGAAATAGTTT
This sequence comes from Gentiana straminea, assembly GCA_036785695.1. Taxonomy (NCBI): domain Eukaryota; kingdom Viridiplantae; phylum Streptophyta; class Magnoliopsida; order Gentianales; family Gentianaceae; genus Gentiana; species Gentiana straminea. Next base: position 7,463,224 of record JAVUPR010000243.1, read on the forward strand.
AAGCTTGATGGCGTCCTCACTTACACCTTGGATACGGGTAGTACCGCATATTTGCAAGAATGTGTGTAAGTGAGTGTGGGGGTTTTCGGATGGGAAACCATGGAAAATTGATGCATCTTGCATCATCCGTATAAGTCCGGGTTTAAGCTCGAAGTTTGGAGCGGTAATGGTAGGCATGACGATAGCCGGGTTGATGGTGACCGTACCGGGCATGGCATAGTCGGCCAACGTCCGTCTATCTTCCGCGCCATTATTACTATTCTTTCGATTTCTCTGAAAGATATTGCTCAAATTCTTGATCTAGAGCGTTTCCTTCGTCGAAACGAAGTCTCCGCCTATTGGGTCGGACTATGGTCCGCTCGGGGTCAGGGGAATAGATTAGTGGTCCCTTATGACTACGAGTTTGCATAAACCGAACACCAACTCAAGGTGTTGAGCAAGAAAGGATAGAAAGTGACGAAAGGACAGATCAGACAGAGGGAAAGGATAACTAAACCTAGAGGAATCAAAAACTACGAAACTTAACTACGAAAAATTTAAAAACAAGAAAAACAGGAAACACCAAAAACGTGTTGAAATCTTCGAGCCCAAAATGGAAGGGAAAACAGTGGATTTTGACCTCGAAAACGGTGTCGGACGGCCTCCGGCAGTCTGCCACGTCGTCGGCGTCGGAACGAGCTTTCCGAATTGGGGTCCTGCGCGCCAATCCGACACTCGAGCCGAAAGTTATGGCCAAAATACTATCAAGTGCTAAAACGGACCCTTTTATCCTAAAATTTGATCGTGAAAGGTGTGGAGTCAGATGATTCAACCTTAGATGTCACCGAATCAATGTGGAAACTAGAAAGGATAGAAACAAAAACCCTACATACGAAAAGACACTGAAACAGGAGGACAGACGGGCGTCCAAGGTCCTGGACGGGCGTCTGCCTGGAGGTTGAAGTGGACGGGCGTTCAGAAAACCGAACGCTCGTCTGAGGGGTCAGAAACAGAACAGAGTTGAAATTTTTACAGTGGACGGGCGTTCATAGGTATGGACGCTCGTTCATATGCAAAATTTTCCAAAAAAAAAAAACAGAAACGATTTCAGAACAGAGAGAAAAGTAAAGAAAACAGAGCAGGAAAAACAGGGAGAAAAAACTAATCACTAACAGAAACTTTAACCCTAATCTAAAACACCAATATCCTAACTACTTAAAGGTTAATCTTCCTAGGAATCGACCTAAAAACAGGGATTAAAACGCAGAAAACAGAGAGAAAAAAAAAACTGAACTAACACAGAAAAACGAAAAACAAATAAAAACAAAAACTAGGCAAACCGTCCGGTTCCCCGGCAACGGCGCCAAAAACTTGTCCCGGATTTTATCAATACAAAACAACAAGTAATAAACCGGTTAACCTCAAGTGCAAGGATCGTAGTAAAGAGGCTATGCCGGGTCGATCTTACGGGGAACTAGACGAATGTGAACCCTAGCTTTTGTTTTTAACTAATTATTGTCACGAAAGCTAACCTAAACAAATATTGCATAAAAGTAACTAGACAGAGGAGATTAATCCAATGCTAGGAAAGATCGGAAGCAATAAAAACTAACTAAGTCGCGAGAAAAATAAAATAAACTAAACTAAGCTAAGCAATTCGAGTCAAGTGATTTAAATCAAATTTTAACGAACGAACGAGCAATTGTTCCACCTATCCTATCAACGTTTGATACTAATTCGGATTATTTCGTGATCTCTACTCAAGTTGTGATTCACCTATCTAAGGCATGAACACCTACTTTCGTAGACAAGTTCGTTTTCTAATCTTCGATCTTTCGATTAAAGATTAAGTCTTTCTAACCTAGGCGTGAAATCTTTCAATTTCTAATCTAGCGATTCAATCTAATAACTTTCGTTGTGATTAGATTAAAGGTCTAAACTTTTATCATGGTGTTCTAAGGTTAACATGACTTTCATCAAGCAAACAATAAACAATAGCACGGATCTTTCGATATAGCATGCAATCAACATATAAAAACATGATAAAAGAAACGAACTTGAAATAGGACTCACAAAATAATCACGAACTCGAGATCAAACTGTTGAAACGGACGGCTTCACAACGCTCGTTCAAGGAGGATTTAGCCTCCTAGCATCCTTTGAACATCGAATTGTTGAATAAAAAGTACATGAAATTATCTAATCTAATCTAGAAGTTTAAGTGCATAAAACTAGAGAAAAAGCTGAAGGAAAAACGCAGCCAAGCTGCCCCTAGGGTTTAGGGTTCGAAAATTGTATGATTAGGGTTTGGGAAATCGCGCATATTTATAGATTTTTAGGTCGGTTTCGCTGAGTCGGTGCCGTGGACGCCCGTCCACTATCTTGGACGCTCGTCCAGCCTCTATGAACGGAGAATGAACGCTCGTTCAGAACGCGTCTGAACTCTCTGAATGTAAAATACGATTCTGGACGCCGGTTCACTTTTATGGACGCCCGTCCACTACCTTGCTCCAGTATTTTGCTCATAACTTCACTTCTAGGGCTCCAAATGAGGTGATTCAACATGCGTTGGAAAGCTATTTCAATCCTCTACAACTTTCATCAAGACAACTTTCCCTGAAAGTGCCTACAAGTGTGGACAAAATCCCCATGAAGTGCCTGGTTCCGGTTTCTTCAATGATTCTTCACTTAAACATCTTTCAACTCTTCCATCTTCATGTGATCATCGTTTAAGCTCCTTACTCATCATGAAAACGTACCTAACAACATGATAGAAACATGCAAAATGTAACATCATACGAATAAACATAAAACACCGATAAAATCGCGTAAATATCTCGATTTTGCATTTAAACACATTTAAAACTCGTTTGCTCAATAAATCTAATAAGCACTTACTTTTCTATGCAATTTATCAGATTATGGGAGAAATCGTTACGAAATATAACGGTATAAATCACATAAAATCACCCTTAACAATCATGCACCCAAAAATCCTTAACCTTCCAAGACAGGCCGTCCGGAGAATCTCCAAGATGTGCCTCCGTCCACTTGTCTCTCCAGAAGTCAACATTTCCGGCATTTACTCTCCAAGATATAAATTGTTCAGCTTTGTCTCTCATTTTCCACACTCTGCGTAACATCGGCGTAGTGACCTTGGGCTCAGGGACATCCAGCGGAGACTTATCAACTATGTAAGTATTGAAGATGGCCTTAGCCCATATACCCTGTTTCTGCCGTAAACGAACCCACAGCTTGATCGCAAATGTGTCAATAACATCGAAGAGATTACGGACACCCAACCCACCTTCCTCAGTCGGTGTACACAATTTATCCCACGATCTCCAGTGAATGTGATTCCCATCCGGCCCACTATCCCACAAGAATTTATTAAAAATACGATGGAGACGATGAATAACTTCTTTAGGAGGAACTAGCACTTGAAGGATATAGATCGGAATGGACGTTAAGACATGTCTGAGAAGGATGAGTTTCCCACCAAAAGAAAGAAGCCTGTTTCCCCAGTGGTGAAGCTTCCGTTGAACCTTGTCGATAATGTCCTGGTAGTAGAGGATGCGATTCCGGCCCCGAAAAAGGGGAGCTCCCAAGTAACGAAAAGGCATGTTCTCCCGCAGAAAGCCTAAAATATTACTCACCCAGCCAGACTTAGTAGATGGCAAATTATGCCCAATGAACGTACTTTTAGTGGAGTTAATACGCTGCCCAGAAACTAATTCATAATGGTGGAAAAGCTCTTTGAGGGCCCGCAACCCCTTCTTATTACAACGGGTAAATAAGATCGTGTCATCCGCAAAGGCAAGGTAATGGATGTCCTTTACTTTCGACCGAAAGCGCATGCCGAGATTACGAGACATAAAATCATTAATCAGCCTTCCGAAATACTCAGCCGCTAAAACAAACAGAGCAGGAGAAAGAGGGTCTCCTTGCTTAACCCCGCGAGTCGCGTGAAAGTGTGTAGAAGGCACGCCATTGAGCAGGATACTAAACCAGTTGTCAGCAAGAGTTCTGAAGATAAGATCGACGAAAGGCTCTTGAAAACCGAACATCCTCAACATTTTCATAATAAAACCCCAGTTCATGCGATCATAAGCTTTTTCCATATCTAATTTAAGCATAATATTGGGGTGGCGGAGTTTTTTATTAACATTTTTGCATAGCTCCTGGGCAAGAAGGATATTGTCAGTGATTCATCTACCAGGGACAAAGCCAGTCTGCTGATCTGCCACCAGCATGGGAAGAAAGGGATTCAATCGCTGCGTGATAATCTTGGTGATAATTTTGGAGAATACCGTGCAAAGACTAATAGGCCGGAACTCCTTCCATTTATCCGCCCCTTTCTTCTTGGGCAACAAAATAATCGTGGAGGTGGAGAAATAACGAGGAAAATGACCGCCCGAGAAGAAATCAACACCCGCATTAACCATATCCTGCTTAATAATCGGCCAGCAAACTTTAAAGAAGTGCGCCGTGTAACCATCAGGCCCAGCCGCACTATCAGAGCTCATAGATAATATCGTATCATGAATCTCTTCCATTGAAGGGTTATCCATGAGGACCACATTCTGCGCATGAGATATCTGAGGGAGGGAAAAGTTAACAAGAGGAGTGCCTATCCCTTCCCTATCCGGCGAGAAAAGTTTCTCATAAAAAGTAGCGAGACGAAGCACGAATATCTTCACGATTATCAATCAAGCTGTCGTCTTACGCCTTAATCCTGTGAATGTAGTTTTGATTCCGTCTCTGTTTACAAATAGCATGGAAAAATTTACTGTTGGCATCCCCAGCTTCAATCCACTTCACAGACGCTCTCTGCTTGAGGAACCGAGTCTCAACATTATTACACCTCTCATACTCAAAGATGGCATGATCAAGATCTGCCTTAGCCGATGTCGACCCATCTTGATCATGACGAATGGTCTTCTCATTAACCGCTAACAACGCTTTCTTAGTATTCTCAAAAATATTCCCAAACACCACCCGATTCCAATCAGTTAGTTTATGAGCCAGCTTCTTGAGCTTCCCAGCCAGAAGCCGCATACCCTGGCCTTCTTCAGGTTCCCCCCAAACCGACTTCACAAGGTCAAGGAATGTAGCATCTTCAGTCCAAACATTAACGAAGCCAAAAGAGGACTTACCCGGACTCTTAGAACCACACATAGTCAGGAGAGGGCAATGATCTGAATGGACCCTGGGAAGATGAGAAACCTTCGTGACATCAAATTGTTCCAGCCACTTATCATTAAAGAAAACCCTATCCAGTCGCTGCCATATCTTGCGATTGTACCATGTAAAGTTAGATCCCTCAAAGGATGCCTCAGTGAGACTAGCCCTCTGAACACAGTCATTGAAGTCTTGCATGTCGTTGACCCTAGGAGGGCCGCCCCCTTTCCTCTCTTCAGCCTGACGGATAATGTTGAAATCACCCCCCAGTATCCAAGGACTATTGTTATGCTGGGCCCGATTCTGTATCGCGTGCCATAGCGACTCTCTAGGAAGTCTACTGTGTTTAGCATATATCCCCGAAACATAGAAATTATCTCCATTCTGATCCGTAATCTCAGCCGTGCACATCTGATCACAATCCATAGCCAGAGAACAATCGACCCCCGACCATAAGAACCAAATTTTCCCTCGCAAAACAGATTGACAGTAATCAAAACCCAGTTTAAGACGGATACTATTAGTGAACTTTGCAGAACATAAAAGTTCAATAAGAACAAGTATTTTAACATTATTTTGTGTACAAATATTCTTAATGCAAGTTTGAGTATTAACATTGCCAACACCGCGCACATTCCAAAACAAAATATTTATCGGGCTAAACATCGGAAGAGCGTAAGTGATAAGTTTGAGAAGGTACCGTATCCTGTGTTACGACCGTGAGCCTTCCTTTTTTCCTCCCTTTTTTCTGTGTAGCGTAATTGGAAGTGCCCGGGGGATTGGATGATCCATCTGCCATGTCGCTGGTCTCTGCCTGGGCCATGGAAGAATTCAAAGTCGGGTTTTCCTGGCTAATGGTCCCCTCGGCCAAAACGTTATCATGCTTCAACATAGATTCATCTGCTACCAAGTCGCTACCCTCGGCGAGCGAGTCTTTTCCTTTGTCACCTTTGTCAACCAGAAGATCATGTTCATGTGATTCCTCTACCATACCTTCCTGCCAATCACTGCTAGGCTGTAGAGGCATTATGTCGGTAGTATTAGAGTTGACCAAGCCGACATCAACAGGTATAGCAGGGTTCTGAGGATGGGTTCCCAGCCTTTGCGTGTTACTATTGTGCGATGGGTTGTCCTCCACTCTATCCAAGTCCATAACAATACCAGAATTAAGTAATCGTTGATCTAATGAGGTATGAAAATCCATCAAATCTGGCAGCGCGACAGGACGCTCTGTATCATAACCAGCTGATCTCGGCCTATTTTCCACCTGCCTGATTCTGTCTTCTTTCAAAAGCGAATGGTGTGCAGTCTCAAAAATATCATCATCATTAAGCGCCTGTAGAGCATGGAAAGAGTTATGATTATCTGTGGTTGTTGTGGGTCTAGGGCTCGAAGCCTGAGTTGGAGTAGTATGATTTGCAGTATTAACAGTAGTATTTGTCAAATCCCTCCCAGTATTCATAGTTGGCTCAGTAACATGTAAAGTACTACTCTGCTTAACCTGATAAACTTGTTGGGGCTGCCTGTGAGTGGGGCCACTACCCCCTTTCCCATTGGAATTCAACGCTCCACCACTCGGGTTGGGTTTCTTGCGATTATTTTCTGGTGGTGGGTTCTTACGCAAACACTTTTCCTCTGAGTGACCAATCCTATGACAGAAGGTGCAATATTCAGGCCAGTACTCAGCATGGACTTCTTGCCAATGTCCCTTATGAACATCTTCACCTAGCCAGATTCTAGTACAACGGGGCTTTTGAATATCGACTTCAACAAGTGCCCTAGCAACAGACGGTCGTCTCATATCGGAGGTAGCTGCATCCGTCTGTAATGGTCTTCCAATAAGACCCCCAATTTTAGTCACATACTTAGGATTAAAATAAGGTAATGGCAGTCCAGGGAATTCAAACCAAATAGGAACCATAGAACAGTCAGCATTACAATGAAAATCTACCGTCCACTTGGAGAATACAAATCTATTAGGGCCCATATTCCACTCTCGTCTCGTAAAGAGACGATTATAGTCCTCTTGACAACCAGGGTGAACAAGAACATGTTTCGCATCAAGTAAACCAATTTTACAAGTAGATTTTAAGTCAAGCCGAACGAAAAATTTACGGATGTCATCAATTCTCGGCCGATAATCGGGAAATCTAGCAACCAAAGCATTTTCGAAAGGCCGGGCAAGAATTTCAAGTTCAGCTCTCGAAACGAAAAAGGCTGGTTCTCCCTTACAAGTACCATAAACACCAAAGTCAGGAATGTCTACCTTATTGCCGCCAGTAACAGTTGCGTACGTTTTAGGTGGCTGCAAGGTAGTGTCATGCTGAGGGTCGGTCACGGGGAGGACCCCGGTGGGTCCGCCATGCTTGGAAAAAACATGTGCGTCAACTTGAGGAACACGAAAGCCGATGAGCAGCCAATCGGTGAAGACGCTGAAAACCCTAACGCGCTGGACAGGTGATCCACGCACCGAAATGTTGCAATCCAGCCACTGAACCCTAGCGCAGAAACCTATCTCGACCTAGAACTCCAAGACGCCAGCCCAGAATTTCAGGATCGCTGGGAAGGAGCCTGAAAACAGTCGGGCAGAAGGAGCAAATCAAGCTACCGCCGCCGATCAATTTATTGTCCGTCTCAAGCTATTGTCCGATCAAGCTATTGTCCCAGAAAAGTTGTTGACAGAAACGACAATAGAAACAAAAATAACAACTGTTTTTTCCAGGAAATTTAATTACAAAAAATTACTCAATTTCCTACACCCGTAAAAACGGGTTTACAACAGATCTAACGGTAAACAGTTATCAACCCCGATCCTTCTCGTCAACCACGCAAGATATATATATCACGAATATATAAAAAGATGCAACATACAATTCTAATACAATTCCACTCCTAATTAATTAATCCGTTCATAATTAATTAATCGACCAAATTCAATTTTAACCTGGCTCTAATACCACATGTTGGAGTTGCCGGAATCTGAATCCGACCCGGTAACCCGATTCAAATGAATTGAGTTGAGTCAGAATCTACACAGATTCATCTAGATCTTGATTAGATCAATATCTATAGCGGAAGCATGAATTTTGCAATCTAATTAACTAATGAACGATTAATCAATACCTTAAAGAGAAAGTTATGAGATTCCCAACCGAATCGAGATGCCGTGATCTTCCGGATTGTATCTCCAAACGACGACTGGTGGACATCGATCTTGTATTCGAACCTCCTCGAATATGCCTTCAAAATAAAACCTAGTTTTTCTTCTTCCCAATGGCTAAGACGAGAAAACAAAATTTCTTTCCTTTCCACAAAAAACTGGCGTCAGTTTTTCCTCATAAAAAATGGCGTTGATGTTCAATCTATTTTGTGTTGAGAGAAACTAATAACCAATAGTTTGAGAGTTTATCTTATACACACATATTTATCTTTTCCTTTAAGGAAAATAAAACATTTATCCAATAGGAAAACAAATTTTTTATTTATCCAATAAGAAAACTAAAATCTTATTTATAATTATTTAACACATAAATAATTATATTATCCACATTATAATTAATTTAGAGAAAATTTATTTTCACAAAATCAAAAACATTTGGCGCCATTTTTATGCCATTTGGGATAATAGAAAATGTCTTTTCTATATTACATATTATTTACCGAACAAATAATATCCGCATATTCATTAAATAGACCAACTATTTAATTTATTCTCGAGGTTCCAAAATACGAGTATATAACTATTTTAAATAAAGTCCGAGGGAATTGTCATGTCCAATTGTTTCTTTAGCCTTAAAAGGGACTGGTCTTACACATGAGTGAAATGGGGGATTGTTCGAAAACAGATATTCTACCAGGTTAGCCGCCGTTAGCTAAGATTGCAAACCCACAGCGGGTAGGTTCCAACCCTAAGATCCCAGGTGTTTGCCATAATGAGTCAAGCGTAAAGATCCAACTTATGATCCCAAGCATCAAGCAAAAAGCCTAAGGGCACCAACTTCGTGAAGTATTCACTCACGTGTTAGGAGCCAACCCGGGGACCATGGACCTATAACCAGTAGCTACAATAAGTTGAATAAAATATTCACTCACGTGTTTATCAGTTGTCTGGCTTCAGGTTGGGAAGTTGTTCTTGTAACTGCTGCAAGTTCTTCTGTATCAGTAGTTGTAGTTGCAGTTTGCCTTGCTTTCTTCCCTTCCTTGAGTTTCTCCAGATAAAATTGGATGATTCCACTCAGTGGTTTCTTCAGTCGGAATCTGCCAATAGTTACTTGTCCTTCAGCTTGAGCTCTTTGTACACTTTCTAATTCGGCTAAATGTTGCTTCTTAATCTGATTAACAACATAACCGGCCCAATTGAATTCTATTTCGTCCCAAATTATGTTCATCAGATAAACATTGTCATCAGATAATGTAGCACTGAATCTTGTCTCCATTTGGTCAATGGTCTCTCCAGATTTCATCTTGAAATTTTCAAACTTTTGTTTGCAACTGAAATTTTGTTTTCCTTGATTGAGTCAGTTCCTTCACAAACAAGTTGAAGTTTCTCCCACATTTCTTTAGCAGTTGTGCAGTCTTTCACTTTTAAGTACATGTTGCTGTCAAGAGTTCTGAGAATAAAGTCCATAGCAACATTGTTGAGATTGTTTTGCTTGCGATCATCACTGGTCCATTCAGCTTTAGGCTTTGGAACTCGAACTTGATCTTCACCAATTGTTTGCATGTGAGTGATCTGAATTTGGTCCATCAGTGAGTACGTCCATCATTTCATCATGAGTAACAGCTAGAAAAGCCTGTGTACGACGTTTATATTCATCAAATCTGTCCATGTTGCACATAAGCATTTGTCTGGCATACTGATTGTTACCCATTGTGAGTAAGTGAAAACTGATTATATAAGAACTGGAAACTAAGCTTTCTTATGAGAACAACTAGAGGAGATTTAGAGCAAATAAGCTTTTTAACAATGGCTTGTTAAAGAAACACTGCTCTGATACCAATTGTTGGTCCCTTGGAAAGGCTAACACAAGTTTAGGGGGGGTGAATAAACTTGTCACCAAAAACTGGATTTTAAGCAAATTAGAGTTCAATTAAAACTTGTGTGGAGTTAAGCTGACTAAGCTGAGTTCAAGTCAAACTGACTTAAGCAAAACTGAGTCAACTGGCAGCGGATATAGTTCTAGCCTTTTTCTTGATCTTGTTATTCTATATGAAAAGTGAGTGTCTTTGAAATCGAATTCGATGAATGTAGTTTGTGAATTGTGAGGTGTATAACAATCAATTCTCAGAATGCTGTAGATAAATGGAAAGTAAATAAATAAATGCGTAAAGTAAATGAGGCAAATATTATAGAGGTTCCAGGTGGTGTAATCCTGTACGTCCTCTCTTCCCCTGTGGTGCGGAGGAAAATTCCACTAGAACTTCTTGAGGTGAACTGTTACAAAAAGTCCTAAGCAATAGTCATTGGCTAATCCCTAGATTCACTATCTAAACAGTTGAAGAACAGGTAGAATTGCTGCTCTTCAATTGCTTGAACACTGGTCCTTGAAGGGTTACGTATGCCTCTTCACCAGCTACCACCACAAACACAGTCTACCCGACTGCTGTGACAACTGTCCATGGCAAAACCTTCCCGGTTTGCTCCACAGTCTAAACCTTTGATGTAGAATCAAAGTTGGGCTGAGAATCAATAGATTGATTCTTGTTTGTGGTTCTTCAAAGTGTCTGAATCTGGATAAATTCTGTGTAGCTTGAACACTTGAAGAAATTCTTGATATGATCTTGTTATAGCGCAGAGATGATAACAATTCGAATAAAATGACTAATGCAAAAAAATGCTTGTTGATCTTGATAATTATTGTCCTGTTGTTGTATCTTTCTCTTTAGTGCAAATTCCTCTATTTATAGTGTGAGGTCCAACGTTCATCTTGTTCGAATTCGAATTGTATCAACGTCTATCTTGTAACGGCTATATTTTGTGACCGTTCTGATGTGTCAGTATTTCATCCAATAGAATTCCTTTCTTTATAACGTTCGACTGTACTATCAGTTTGTTGGATGACTGACGTATAAAACTGAGTTTCTTTATCAGTTTTCAGTTTCTTGACTGACTTGGAGCGTTAACTGAGATTTTACTCTTCTTCAAATATCAGTACTCCAGTTTTTCATCTGATTATAATTGACTTAATCAGAGTACCCCATAAAGAATTATCTTTTAAGAATTCATTGTCTTTATGATTTTTAGGTCTTCATACAAGATCCATAAAGTCAGTTCAGGTCACCACAATCTTGCCTGAAGTCTAACTTTATAGTCTAGACTTGTAATCTTCATAACTGAGTTTGAACCCTCAGTTCTTCAATCTTCTATAACTGAGTCTTTGACCCTCAGTTCTTCATCTACTGAGTTTGAACCCTCAGTTCTTCAATCTTCTAGATAAGCCAACCGAGTCTGTGTCCCTCAGCGAAGTTATCTTCTTCAGTTTCATATTGGTGTATTCTGAGTCAGTTTGTTTATCTTAATGATTTCCAGTTTTCTAGATGACTTCCAGTTTTCAGTTTCACGACACACTAACTATTACAGTGCTTGTCTGATGTAACTTATACAAATATCAGACTCTAGAAAAACCTGTACATTCAGTTCTAGACATCTTTTAGCTTTTCACTATAACAGCTAGCTTCAGCACTTCATCAATGAGGTTAAGATAATACTTTGAATAAATATGATGAATTATCATCAAAACATAAATTTTATTTTCAACAATTTCCCCCTTTTTGATGATGCCAAAACTCTCCCTAAAATAAAAGCTTAAAGATCAAAACAATGTAAAACAGGAAAACTGGATTTCATTAGAATACGCAAAAACTGGAATAGTTACACTTAGCTCAAATAAATTTTGACTAAAGACTAAGCCTTTTTTCTGTGCTTTTTGTGTAACTGTAATAAACTTCATCTCTTTGTCATGTACACGATAATCATATTCTAGCTTGGAGTCTTCCTTAGAAAAGGTCTTGTTGTAGTCTACTTGACTTCCTTCTTTCCATTTTCTCCATAAGATTAACTTTGGTAAAGCTGATTCATTCAAGTAGTATTTTTCAAATTCTGCCACATCAGCTTTCATTTGTTCAACTTTATCTTTTATCTTCAGTTTGTCTTCAATCCTCTCGATCTTCTTATATTGAGCCATCTTCAATAGTTCAAGGATAAGAAGTAGTTCAAGGATTCTTCAATAGTCTTATCCTTGTACTTGGCTTTGATAGGATTATGATCTTTGACAAACTTTATCCACAGATCCTTTGTAAGAGTAGCTCTCCGATCTTCAGGTTGACTATATTTCTCAATGAGCTGCTCATCAGTTAACTATTTCTTTAAGAACTTTGGATCTGATTTATATTTTTCCAATTTATCTTCAAGTTGCTTCATTACTTTGAGTAACTTCGGCTTTTCTTCTTCAGCTTCCCCCTTTTTGGTATCATACAATTGATCTACCAAGGCATGGGTTGACTGTTGATCGGCTGAGATACGTTGCTGAGAAGCAAGTACTTCTTTAAGATGATTCTCTAACCCGTAGATGTGCTGATTCATATGCCAGTGAGCCTGAGCATGTGTTTCCCTATCTACTGCGGTTGAGTCTTCAAGTTTTTGTTTAAGTAACAAAATTTCTGAAGCAGAACTTGAACTTGACTTATGGATCATCTCTAATCTTGCATGAACTGAGATATCTGTTTTCGTTCTATAATCTAGATATCCAGAGATGTTTGACAGAAGTCCATTGTATGCATCATTTTGACTAAGCACAATCTTCAAGTTCTCATGAACTTTGCCTAATTCTTCCTTTGTCAGGATATCAGAAGGATCATATGTTGCTTCTGTTTGATCTTTAGACTGAGAGATATCTTCAATGATCATAAGTTGAGTATTAAGTCCATCAGTTGCTTGCTGATTGTCAGTTGTCTGATTTCCAACTGGCAATTCTTCTTGCTGAGTTACAGTTTGCGTAGCTAGAGGTGGAGGTTGAGTATCCTTTTGCAAAACTATAGTCACATCAGCTTCTTTCCTTGTATTATCATCTTCATCATCGTCCTTTTTCTTTGAAGTAACTCCGGGAATAGATGATGTGGCTGATTTTCTTCGTTGAGCTAGTTCAGTGAATCTATTGAAACAATTTCCAAGAAATTCTGACATAGGAAACAGAGTGTATAGGTCTCTAATTTCCAATTCTTCCAAGAGTAACTTTTCGTCAGATTGTAAAATAGCTTCACGAAAATCTTCTAGTTTAAGCTTCATCTTCATTAGCCTGATGATTCTATCAGCTTCAAAAACTGGGGCTTGTTGCTGATCTAATTGGTGTTGTAACTGAGAAGTATCATCAACAACAATGTTTTTCTTTGTAACTTCAGTTGTCAGTTGTTGTTGTTCCCCCTCAGTTGGTGCTTTCTTACTTGAAGTTCCTGGGTACAAACATTATAAACTGATCTTTCTTTTGCTGAGTCAGCTTTCGCTTGATTTATTTGTGTTCAGCTTCTTGCTGAGACACAGTTTTCTGTCTGGCTTCAGGTTGGGAAGTTGTTCTTGTAACTGCTTCAAGTTCTTCTGTATCAGTAGTTGTAGTTGCAGTTTCCCTTGATTTCTTCCCTTCCTTGAGTTTCTCCAGATAAAATTGGATGATTCCACTCAGTGGTTTCTTCAGTCGGAATCTGCCAACAGTTGCTTGTCCTTCAGCTTGAGCTCTTTGTACACTTTCTAATTCGGCTAAATGTTGCTTCTTTATCTGATTAACAACATAACCGGCCCAATTGAATTCTATTTCGTCCCAAATTATGTTCATCAGATAAACATTGTCATCGGATAATGTAGCACTGAATCTTGTCTCCATTTGGTCAATGGTCTCTCCAGATTTCATCTTGAAATTTTCAAACTTTTGTTTTGCAACTGAAATTTTGTTTTCCTTGATTGAGTCAGTTCCTTCACAAACTAGTTGAAGTTTGTCCCACATTTCTTTAGCAGTTGTGCAGTCTTTCACTTTTAAGTACATGTTGCTGTCAAGAGTTCTGAGAATAAAGTCCATAGCAACATTGTTGAGATTGTTTCGCTTGCGATCATCACTGGTCCATTCAGCTTTAGGCTTTGGAACTCGAACTTGATCTTCACCAACTGTTTGCATGTGAGTGATCTGAATTTGGTCCATCAGTGAGTACGTCCATCATTTCATCATGAGTAACGACTAGAAAAGCACGTGTACGACGTTTATATTCATCAAATCTGTCCATGTTGCACATATGCATTTGTCTGGCATACTGATTGTTATCCATTGTGAGTAAGTGAAAACTGATTATATAAGAATTGGAATCTAAGCTTTCTTATGAGAACAACTAGAGGAGATTTAGAGCAAATAAGCTTTTTAACAATGGCTTGTTAAAGAAACACTGCTCTGATACCAATTGTTGGTCCCTTGGAAAGGCTAACACAAGTTTAGGGGGGGTGAATAAACTTGTCACCAAAAACTGGATTTTAAGCAAATTAGAGTTCAATTAAAACTTGTGTGGAGTTAAGCTGACTAAGCTGAGTTCAAGTCAAGCGACTTAAGCAAAGGCGAGTCAACTGGCAGCGGATATAGTTCTAGCCTTTTTCTTTATCTTGTTATTCTATATGAAAGATGAGTGTGCTGAATTGAATTCTGATGAATGTCAGTTTGTGAACTGTGAGGTGTATAACAATCAATTCTCAGAATGCTGTACATAAATGCTAAGTAAATAAATAAATGCGTAAAGTAAATGAGGCAAATATTATAGAGGTTCCAGTTGGTGTAATCCTGTACGTCCTCTCTTCCCCTGTGGTGCGGAGGAAAATTCCACTAGAACTTCTTGAGGTGAACTATTACAAAAAGTCCTAAGCAATAGTCCTTGGCTAATCCCTAGCTTCACTATCTAAACAGTTGTAGAACAGGTAGAATTGCTGCTCTTCAATTGCTTGAACACTGGTCCTTGAAGGGTTACGTATGCCTCTTCACCAGCTACCACCACAAACACAGTCTACCCGACTGCTGTGACAACTGTCCTTGGAAAAACCTTCCCGGTTTGCTTCACAGTCTAAACCTTTGATGTAGAATCAAAGTTGGGCTGAGAATCAATAGATTGATTCTTGTTTGTGGTTCTTCAAAGTGTCTAAATCTGGATAAATTCTGTGTAGCTTGAACACTTGAAGAAATTCTTGATGTGATCTTGTTATAGCGCAGAGATGATAGCAATTCGAATAAAATGACTAATGCACAAAAATGCTTGTTGATCTTGATAATTATTGTCCTTTTGTTGTATCTTTTTCTTTAGTGCAAAGTCCACTATTTATAGTGTGAGGTCCAACGTTCATCTTGTTCAAATTCGAATTGTATCAACGTCTATCTTGTAACGGCTATATTTTGTGACCGTTTTGATGTGTCAGTATTTCATCCAATAGAATTCCTTTCTTTATAACGTTCGACTGTACTATCAGTTTGTTGGATGACTGACATATAAAACTGAGTTTCTTTATCAGTTTTATATTGTGTTTATCAGTTGTCAGTTTATTCACTGACTTGGAGCGTTAACTGAGATTTTACTTTTCTTCAAATATCAATACTCCAGTTTTTCATCTGATTATAATTGACTTAATCAGAGTACACCATAAAGACTTATCTTCTAAGAATTCATTGTCTTTATGATTCTTAGGTCTTCATACAAGATCCATAAAGTCAGTTCAGGTCACCACAATCTTGCCTGAAGTCTAACTTTATAGTCTCGACTTGTAATCTTCATAACTGAGTTTGAACCCTCAGTTCTTCAATCTTCTATAAGCGAGTACGTGACCCTCGGTTCTTCATCTGCGAGTTTGAACCCTCAGTTCTTCAATCTTCTAGATAAGCCAACCGAGTCCGTGTCCCTCAGCGAACTTATCTTCTTCAGTTTCATATTGGTGTATTCTGAGTCAGTTTGTTTATCTTAATGATTTCAAGTTTTCTAGATGACTTCCAGTTTTCAGTTTCATGACACACTAACTATTACAGTGCTTGTCTGATGTAACTTATACAAATATCAAACTCTAGAAAAACTAATACATTCAGTTCTAGACATCTTTTAGCTTTTCACTATAACAACTAGCTTCAGCACTTCATCAATGAGGTTAAGATAATACTTTGAATAAATATGATGAATTATCATCAAAACATAAATTTTATTTCCAACAAAAGAAGATCATCTGGAGATCGGACACTCGGCTCGACCACAGATCCGTCCGAGAGAAGATATGCCTTACAGGGCCGAGATCTCCTATCGTTGAACATGCCACATGAACAGGTGCTCACGGATATGGCAAGGAAAGGTTTAGCATGAACTCCCTCTCCAATGCGAAGTCCTCCAGAGAGGGGAGACCAAAGTAAAACCTGCACGTATCACAAGGATATTGGGCATGACCTAGACGGATGCAGGGATTTCCAGAGAGATGTGGATGCGAAAATTGCTGAAGGAAAGCTGGATGAGGTTGTGGATCGACCTCATTCTAACGAATAGCGAGGTCGGCGTGACTACCCGCGGAGGAATTACAATCAAGACCGGGGCGACAGAGAGAGCCCTAGAGAAGAAGAGACCGATCTCCAAAGGGAGACCAACGGATAGACAACCGCCCTGTTGGTCCCTTGAAAAGTCTTTGGTTAAGTTTAGAGGGGGGGGGGGTTTGAATAAACTTAACACTTAAAATTTTTGGAGTTAACAAACTCAGCAACTTCGGACGACACTCGGTTCTGCATCGGTCGTAGTCCGTCGACCGTTGAGTTTTTGAATTTGTTGCATCGGAATATATTAAAATTAAGCCTTATTACTTGTTGTTAAAAATATGATACCAAGTATTTGATACTCAGTAGTGTAAGTGTGAGATTCAGTTGCTAGTTTCAGTAGGTTGATGTGCTAAGTATACTAAATGCAAAAATTAAATGCAGAAAGTAAGTAGGCAGATTTTATAGTGGTTCCAGGTGGTGTAATCCTGTCAGTCCACTCTTCTCCTGTGATGTTGGAGGAAATTCACTAGAGATCTTTGATGTAGCTGTTACAAAAATCTCTAAGTTGTTTGTCCTTCACCAATAACTATGGCTTCACAAACTGAACACTTGGAACAGGTAGGATTGCTGCTCCAAAGTCTTCCACTGGTCCTTGAAGGGTAGGATTGCCTCTTCACCAGCTGCACCACAAACAACAGTCCTTGACACCCTAAGATGCTTCACTGTCTTTAGTAGGTTCTTGTAAAAGAAAGTTTGAATCAAGTAAGTGATTCAGCTTTCAGCAGCTTGATCAGGATGATACGATCAGCAGCTTAATATCTTCAAGTGTGTAAACTTGATGTAGCTTGACAACAGATTACACTTGAAGAATATTCTTGATCAGTAGCTTTAAGTTCAGTAGGGTTAGCAGGGTGATTTCTTGATCAGAATTCGAAGCTCAAGATTACCTGTGTTTTTCCTCTATTTTTCATCATCTGTATCTGAATTAGGAGCCCTCTATTTATAGGTAGGAATCCTTGTGACTTATGTTTGAAATTCAAACATAGCCGTTTCAGATTTGCCCCATCTTGACTTGCTTTCTGTCCCTGTACATAGTACTGACACTGTCAGACTGCTTTTCGGCAGTTTTCAGTTGTCCACCCTTTGACTTGTATCCATTGGATAATCCTCTTTTCTTCCCAACGTCCATTTAATCTTAGCCATTGATTTGTTTGATAAAATCAGAGGTTGTTACCTGTCCTTATCCTTGTATTCTTTCAATGTAACCTTTGATTAATTCGAAATACATGTTCAGCAGGTTCATGTGAATGCAAATCTGCTGAAATGCATATTAGTCAGCTGATCCAAAGTTGCTGTGTTTATAAAACACTACAGCTGACTTCTCTTATATCTAACCTTTTATTATGAAGTTAGATTACACCATTTTGATCATGACTAAGTTCCAATCACCACTTAACGTATGGAACTTAGACCTTGTACACAAGGTATATGAAATCAGTTTAGGTCATCAAAGACTTCCCTAAATTCTGATTTCATAACCTTGACTTTAAATACTAAGTTTGATCCCTTAGCCTTCAATAACTGAGTTTGACCCCTCAGCCTTCGGTCTTCAGCGGGTTCCTAAACTAGTCTGCGACTCGGGTACCCTACGATATAGATAAGTCTGTTGATGCAAGTCAGCTGATCAATTACAGTGCTTGTTTGATCAAACCTATACAAAGATCAAACTCTAATAAGCCTATACATTTGATCTAGACATCTTTTTGCCTTTGCTCTATAACAGCTAGTCTGGCACTCATCACTAAAACTAAAAATAAGTCCAACAATTTCCCCCATTTTTGGTGATGATGCCAATACCCTCCTTACAGCAAAGCAAAAAGATTAAAAACAAAAACAGAACAAACTCAGTCATTTCTCATTAAAATCATATTTGTTCAAAAAGTATTACAGTCTAGATTCCGCAAAAAAATAAAGCAGATAAAGTATGCTGATCTAGTTTCTTCTTTCTCTTTCTTGCCTCTCCTTCTCTTGCTGCTCATGATATTCTCTTATTTCTTTAACCATTTCTCTCATCCATTCATTTTCAATAAGAGAGAAATCAATGTGGGGATTCACTTCTTTCCACCATTTCCATGCTTCAGGTAGAGTAAGGTTGATCTGATGTACTCTAAAGCCTTAGCGCATGTATAATTCTTTGAATTCATTCAGTGATTCCTTTGCTGATGTGGTAGGAAGACTTCTTCCACCTCTACCACCTCTACCACCTCTTCCACCTCTGCCACCTCTGGATCTTAAGGATTTGACTCTTGCTTCCCTAAACTTGAAACCCAAAAAGGAGTTTAGCCCTTCTTGAAAGCCCTTGTCATGATAAGGTCTCCTTTTATTATAGTAAACCTTCTTGTACTCCTTGAGAAGATCATCAGTAAGCTGTAGTCTGCCAAGTGCAGGCTCTCTAAATGCATTTGTATCAGCCTCCCATATCTTTTGAGCAAAGATCCTAGCAGCCTCTTTTGCTACTGCTGCCTGGCTCTCTTCCCCCTTATTGACATCATCAACAAAACGGGACAGCATGCCATGAACACTCTCCGGTGTGATTACTAGATTATTCAGCTGACCCTCCATGATTTCAGTTCTAGTGTCAACTGCAGTAATCCTTTCTTGCATTGTTTGCTCCAGTAGATTGATCCTCTCAGTGAACTTAGAATCCAATCCAGCAGGTTGAAGTGTTCCAACAGGTTCAGCCACAGCAGGCTTTGGTGCCTCAGCAAGCTTGTCAAGTTTCTGGTGAATAGATGCAAATTGTTCTTTCAGAAACTTCTCCTTCAGTGTATTACCTTGTTTAATCCCCTTCACATCTTGAGCTAGATCAGCAAGAGCATACTGAGTGGAAGTGATATTGGAGGCAACTGTTTCTGTAGTCCTCCCTCTATTTTCCACTAGATTCATCAAATCTTCAAACCTCTGCTCTTGCCTGTCAAGTTGAGTTCTTAACCTTGTAATGTCATTTCTGACAGTCCTCAACTCATCCAAAACCTGTCGCCGGTACCCCACCGGCCATTCCTCCGACCATATGTCCGGCGGCTTCATCGGCGAGGCTCTTCAACATTGTATTGTGCCCTCTGTCTGCTGACAACCATGGCCCAGCTCATATCTCTCCCAGCAGGGTTAGGACCTTGGAAATCCTCTAGGATAGGATCTAGGGAAGGTTCCTCAAAAAGTGGTACAAATGCCTGTGGTGGTTCATCATCATTTGGTTCTTCCTCAGGCACTTGAAACTCCTCATCACTGAAGTCATAGTCCAGCAGCTGTTCATCCTCATCAATAACAGCAGTCTGCTGACAATCCTTCCCTTCGGTAACCTTTCCTCCGGTAGGCTCTACTACATCAGCCTGTTTTTCAATAGCAGCAGGGGTTTCCTCCAAACCCATATCTAGTTCCAACCTTTGTCCAGGTGTTGTTTGAACCTCAGCAACTTGTACCACCTGTTCCAACCTTTGTTCAGGTGTTGTTTGAACCTCATCAACCTGTACCTCCTCAAACAACAACGGTGATCCTTCAAATCCCATCACCGTGTCCAATCTTTGTGCTATCACTGTTTGTTCCTCAGTGATCA
The DNA here is from genome assembly GCA_036785695.1 of Gentiana straminea. NCBI lineage: Eukaryota > Viridiplantae > Streptophyta > Magnoliopsida > Gentianales > Gentianaceae > Gentiana > Gentiana straminea. The sequence goes on from JAVUPR010000243.1 coordinate 7,483,519, forward strand.
ACACTCTCTGTACAAGAATTGCAGGGAATTCAGCCATATTTCCTTTCAAAACTCCTCTGGCATCTGCAATTTTTTGTAAAGTCTCAACAGATTTGGATATGGTGCCCTCAGTATCAATCCATTCTTGATATTGAAATGAATCCTCAGAACTGACATCAGGCTCACTATGTTCTACAACCTTTTCTTCATCCAAATTTTCAGTCTGTTGGTTGTCAGGATGTTCAACAGATTCTACAACAAATGAAGTATCAGACACACCAACCAGCCTATTTGCACCAATATGTATACCCTCATTGATCTGAGCTTCCAAATCATCCATGGTTAGATCCTCCATATCTTCCTCCATATGGCTAGTCTGCTGGCCCTCAGTAGACTTGCCAGCATCAGTGGACTGTTTCACACTTGGTTCATGCACTAATGCAGTCCCACTGACTTCTCCTGGACCAGAAGGATGATCATCACCAGAGTCAGATGATGAAGAATCATCACTATCTGATTCATCTCTTGGATCCCTGAATTTGATACTCTCTTCTTTCTTTTGCTCATCAATGAGATCCATCAATTTTGCTTCCAACAAAGAAGTATCAACCAGATCAAGTAAATTTTCCACTCATAACTTCCCAAAAGCCCACTCCTCAAAATCTGTCATTGGCTCAGCAGCTGATTTTTGTCTTTTATAAAATCCAAACTTCCACTGAAAGTAATCAGCCACTAGCTGGAGCTTAGGATCAACATAACCCTCTTTCTTCTTCTTTTACTTCCTTCCAAAGGGCATGTTTGGCTTTCTAGGAGCTGTGTGTCCACTCTGCTGACCTCCAAAGGTCTCTACAAGAAGATTTATGGTTTCTTCAACAGATGCCTCTAAATCAGTAGGTTGCTCAGATTGTACATTAGTGCCTACTACCTCCATCTGTTCCACACTGGCTTCCCCCTGACTTACATGCTCATCAGCAGGGTTAGCAACAGATTGCTCTTCCCCCTGAACTATTGCAGAACTGGCAGGGTCTTGTACAGTTGTTTCAATCACCACAGCAGGTGCAGATTCAGTAGTCTACTGTGGCTCTTCAACAAGTTGCTCAACAACAACTTGTGCAGCTTCAGTAGGCTCGGCAGCCTCTACAGGGGAGGATTCAACAACTTCTACGGCGGGCTCGGATGCGCGCGGTCTCGCTGTGATTCTTCTGTAGGTTGCTCAACAACAACCTCTTCAATCTCAGTAGGCTTAATAGTTGTTAGGGGCTCAGCTTCAATAGCCTCTTCTTCTTCTTATTCCCTTTGAGCCTCTAGAATCCTTAACTGTTTCCCCTTTCCATGTTTCCTTTTCTTTGCAATTTCCTTCATTCTCTTGGAAATTTGCTCTGTTTCAATCTCAGTAGCCTTCCTCTTCCTACTGATTTCCTTCTGTTGCTCTTTCAAACCTTCAGCAGCAGATTTCTTCTTTGTGAGTGCAGCAGGGTCAGTGACCTCAATTTCAACTGAACCTCGGCGGACTCGGCGTCTCTCTTTGTTTGCTTCCTTGTCTTCCTAGGCTTTAACATTTCTGTGATCTTTCTTGTGTCAGCAGCCTTTCTTTTCTCAACATTCTTCTTTGGTGCAGCAGGTTTAACAACTTTCTGAACCTGCTCACCACCAGCATCATCATCTTCACCATCATTATCACTTTCTGTAGCCTCTTCATCAACATCTTCATCATCATTTAATCCAGGAATAGGAGTAGCAACTTCTGGCTTGTATCTGGATTTGTTAATCTTCTCTGATGCAACATCAGGTATCTGAAAATGATTCAACAAGGTCTGAATCATTAGACCTAGGGGCTTGGTTTTGGACTTCCTTACACCATCTCTATCTTCAGTAAACACTTTCTTTATGTAGTGTATAAAGAATCCAGCCCAATCAAACTTCATACTTCTGCAGATGATGATCAGTAGGTCTATTTTAGGTCCGGATAGTGTATCTAGACTCCCAATGAATCCCAAAATGGTCTTGGCAATTAATTTGCTCAGCAGATTATACTCATATCCAATATGCTTCACATTAATGCCTAGAAATGAAGTTATCTTCTCATTTGTCTTTATTGCATCCACAATCTTCATTCTTGGCAGATTCATTGCTTCTGGATTGGTAGGAGCATTATTTCCAGGTCCAAAATGAAAAACCTCTCTCAGTAGATCTGAAGAGATTTCAATCTCTCTACCATTAACCGTTGTAACAAAGGCCTCTCTACCTTCATGTATAACTATGTTCTTCAAGAATTCCAATACATTTATATATGAAATTCGTTCCAATCTTCTATTGATAACATTTTCTAATCCAGCAATCCTTCTGATTCTTCTTCCGATGTTTATAGCTAACTCAGTAGAGTGACAGTCAGTAACATATCCTCTCACACTCTAACTAGTTCCAATATGAACATCATCCTTGTTCGCCATTATGAATGAGAAAGATGAAGAAGAAAGCTTATAAATCTGTGTTCACACAAGGTATTTGCAGAGAAAATCAATCAGAAATTTTTGTAAGTATACTCTGTGTATATGTCTGTATATAAAGCAGAGAGTGGTGGTTGGAAACTGTCAGACACGTACTGTAGCATTAACCACGATTAAATTTTGAATGAATGACATCTTTCCACGTGTCCCATGACAATCCCATAATGGATTGTAACCGTTCGATCGTGTAACTGCGGTTATAAAGATAAAATAAATATCCCGCTATTTTGCTTTTTGACTTTAATGAAGTTTGACTGTGTACTTGTTTCAGCAACCTTGTCTTCAGTAGACTTGGCTCGGCGGTCTGGCGACAAAGTATGTCTCGGCGGCACAGCGACAAAGTAACTCTGCTGATCCTCAATTTCTCTTGTTTTGTCCAACTGATAATACAATGATGAAGTTTAATACCAATGGCTGATCTGTCAAGTGAGCTCACCCAACAAGACAAAGACCAATCCCCTTGGCAACTTCATTTGCTCAATTGTCCAAATAAAAATAAGTACATGGAATTGTTGATACCAATGACTAATCTGCTAAGTGAGCTCACCCATCATAGCAAACACTAATCCTCTTGGTGAATTCCAGTGCATTGCTGATTAAAGCTGTATCAGTCAACTTTTATAATTCCAAGTTCAGTCCTTAGTTTAGCAAATCTTTCACTATCCAGTGGTTTTGTGAAAATATCAGCAAGTTGATCTTCAGTAGGGATGTAAAGAACCACCACATCTTTCTTTTCAACATGATCTCTTATAAAGTGATGTCTCACATCAATATGCTTGGTTCTTGAGTGCAAAACAGGATTTTCTGTGATTGCAATTGCACTTGTGTTGTCACACATAATTGGAATTTCTCTTTCTTCAATTCCATAATCCCTTAATTGTTGTATTAACCACAGTATTTGTGCACAGCAACTTCCAGCGACAATGTATTCGGCTTCGGTAGTGGAAGTTGATATAGAATTTGTTTCTTGCGAACCGGGAAACCGATCTATTTCCCATCAGCTGCCAGGTTCTGTGTGCTTTTTCTATCAATCTTGCATCCGAGCGCATAATCGGAATACGAGTAGGATATAACCTTGAAGCTTCCATCTTTTGAATACCATATCCCTACTCCCAATGTCTCTTTTAGGTACTTGAGAATCCTTTTGATTGCAGCTAAATGACTTTCCTTAGGTTTTGATTGAAATCTTGCACAAACACCTACAACAAAGGATATATCAGGTCTGCTGGCAGTAAGGTACAACAGACTGCCTATCATCATTCTGTATAAAGTTTGATCAACATCTTTGCCTTCTTTGTCTTCATCCAATCTAATGTTTGTACTCATAGGAGTTGATACCTTGGTGTTGTTTTCCATACCAAATTTCTTCAATAGCTCCTTGGTATACTTGGTTTGATGAATAAATATTCCATCTTTCATCTGTTTGACTTGAAATCCCAAGAAATAGTTCATTTCTCCCATCATACTCATTTGGAATTTACTTTTCATCAGATTAGCAAATTTTTCACATAGTAATTCATTTTCAGAACCAAAAATTATGTCATCAACATAAATTTGTACCAGCAGAGTGCTGTCTCCTTCATTGATTCTGAAAAGAGTCTTGTCAATGGTACCTTTGGTAAAACCATTGTCCACCAAGAATTGAGATAGAGTCTCATACCATGCTCTTGGTGCTTGTTTCAAACCATAAAGTGCTTTTTTGAGTCTATACACTTTATCTTCTTGATCTTTAACTTCAAATCCAGGAGGTTCTTGAACATAGACCTCTCTTCTAGAATGCCATTCAAGAAAGCACTTTTGACATCCATCTAAAAAACTTGAAGTTTTTTATAGCCGCATATGCCAAGAATAATCTTGATAGCTTCCAATATTGCAACTAGGGCATATGTCTCATCAAAATCTATTCCTTCGGCTTGAGAATAGCCTTTTGCTACTAGTCTGGCCTTATTCCTCACAATGGTACCAGATTCATCCAGTTTGTTTCTGTATACCCATTTTGTACCAATTATATTTTCATGATTTGGCCTTTCCACTAGTGTCCAAACTTGATTTCTTTCAAATTCATTCAATTCTTCTTGCATAGCAATTATCCAATCTGGATCTGATATTGCTTCTTCAACAACTTTAGGTTCCATTTGAGATAAGAAACAAGTAAACATTGCTTCTAATTATCTTATAGTCCTCACACCTTGCTGTATGTTGCCAATAACTTGTTCAGCAGGGTGATCCTTAACCATTGTGGATTTTGGTTAGATTGATTCTCAGGAACATCATCTTCAGTAGGGTCTGTTGTAGCTTTAGGAGGTTCAGCAGATCCTTGAATTGCCTCAGTTGTTGCATCAGTAGTATTACCAGCAGGGTGTTCAGCAGGGGCAGAGTCAGAAATCTTTAACTCATTTATCCTTTCCAAAACATCAATACATTCTGGATCAGTGACTTGTTGATTCTCAGCAGGTTCTGAAGCTTCATCTTTCATTCCAGTAAACTTTGGTTCATCAAATACAACATGTATTGTTTCTTCATGTTTCAGTGTCCTTTTATTCGGTACCACGAATGCCTTGCTTGCTGAAGAATATCCCAAGAAAATTCCTTCATCTGATTTTGGTTGGAATGTCTTCAATTGCTCCTTATGATTTAAAATAAAACATTTGCTTCCAAATGGATGGAAATAGGATATATTAGGTTTTCTTCCATTCCAAATCTCATAAGGTGTCTTCGGCGGCTTCTTGTTCAACGAGGTTGTTTTGTGTATAGCATCTTGTATTAAGCTGCTTGACCCAATATCTTTCGGGTAATAATGCTTCACAAATCATAGTTCTTCCTGCTTCATTCAAAGTCCCATTTCTTCTCTCAGCAACCCCATTTTGTTGAGGTGTACCAGTAGCAGCTAGTTGATGTAGTACACCATTTTGTTCACAATATTCTCTTATAACTTTATTGAGAAATTCGGTACCCTTGTACGATCGATCTTTACTCTTGTCAAACTTTTCTCATTTTGCAATCTCTTCAAAAGTTCGGGCATCTTTTGAAGTGTTTCACTTTTCTTGTTTATGAATACCACCCAAGTGTATCTTGAATAATCATCCACAACTACTAAAGTGTACTTCTTTCTGTTACACTTGTTGGTGTTCTTGGTCCAAATAGATCCATGTGCATCGGCTCCAAAACTCTTTTAGTTGATTGCTTAGTTTTTGACTTGAAGCTTGATTTTGTTTGTTTACCTTCTTGCGACGGGCATCACATATAGCATCCTTCTTGAATGTGATCTCGGGTAAACCAATTACCGATTTCTTCTTCACCAGCTTGATTGATATCATCAAAGTTTAGATGATTCAACTTCTTATGCCATAACCAATTAAGTTCTGACTTGGTATGCACAATCAGGCATGTCTCTGGTACAGCAGTAGACCAATCCACAACATACATGTTTTGTTGTCTTTTTTGCAGCCAACACAACTTGATCACCTCTTTCACTAATGACAATACATGTACCTTTGTCAAAAGTGACCTTGTAACCCATGTCACAAAATTGTCCAGTGCTCAGTAGGTTGTATTCCAGTCCTTCCACATATGCAACATTCCTGATTGTTAATCCATTTCTCACAAGTGTGCCATATCCTCTTGTGTATCCTGATGTATTTTTGTTGCCAAAATTCACTTTTGGACCATACTTTGCCACAAAATTTGACAAACAGTGCTTATTCTTTGTCATATGTCTGGAACATCCACTGTCAAAGTACCAGACACTACAAAACAAAGTTAATGCATTTTAGGTACCCAAAACTGTTTGGGTCCATAATGGTCAGTGGTAAGCATGACCCTTGGCAAATTTCCATAAGGTCTTTTCTGAAAAGTGTCATAATTTTGTTCATACATGTATTCTACACATCCATAAGGTCTAACAATTGGTTGAGTAGGATTCACATATGCTTCTGGCCTTTTGGTATGTAGTTATGTTTGAAGTGATTTCTGTTGTTAGAAGCATTAGCATAACCATTGGATTGCTGTCTGTTAGGAACAGCCCTGTAATATGGAGTCTGCTGAGGTCCTTGCTGAGGTCTTGTATAAGTCCTCTGATGAGTCCTTATTTGAGGTTTTACCCTAGCATTGTGGTTACATCTATTGTTTCTAGCAGTGGGGGCAGGAATATTCCAATCATCATCAGTAGGGAACAGTCTACCTTTCCCCTTGAGATAAGTATCCCTCAAATGATTGCCATTTTTAGGTTTAGGATTCTTATCCTTGGAATAATTCTGATTTTTGCCTTTTTTGTTGTCCAGCAGACTTGGTAGCAGGTCTGCTATCAGTAGGTCTAGAAGGTACAACAGTCCTAATTTTAGATTTATTCCTTTTATTAGGTGCTGCTGACCTTTTTGACATCTGATTTTGCTTCCTTGAAGCATTCTCAGTAGGCTTCTTTGCCTCGGCAACCTTTTTAGGAGTTGGATCTTGTGCGGGCACAAACTTAGGACCAATTTACGGTACTAGGTTCGGTGACCTTCTTGGATCCACTCTTATTAGATTGTTGAGTTCCAAATCCAAGGCATGTTCTATCACCATAAGGCTTTTAGATTTGAATGCGGTGGAGGAACAAGATTGTTCGGCGGATTCGGTGACTGCGAATGTACGGCGGGCTTATCTTGATTTGTCCAACCTCTTTTTCCTTTCCTTTGAGAATTCTTAATTCGGCTTTTAACCTTTCAACTTCTATTTGAAGAGCTTCTTTTCAGCCTTCACAATCTCATAACCAGATTGTATTATCCTCGGTTGATTAAGGATGGCATCCAAAGTTTCTTCATTATCAGAATTTTTAGGATTTGAACCACAAGTTGATTCACAATCACTTCCAGCAAGAGTGTTTATAGATACAGAATTGTATACCTCCTCTGTTTCATCCATATTTGCCATTAAAGCATAATCATCCATATCAGCAACAAGTGCAGTATCATCAGATTCATTTCCTTTTTCTGATTCTACTTCATATCCTGATTCATCTTCAGCAACCATACCTTTCTTGCCAGATCTTCTTTGTTGACTTTTACTCTTCAGTAGGTCTGGACAGTCTGGTCTAAAATGTCCAGGCTTCTTACAATTAAAGCAAAGATAATAAGGTTCATTTTTCTGTTTTAGTTCAGGACAGTCAGGTTTGAAGTGTCCTGGTTTCTTGCATTGATAGCATAAGTAATCATTGTCTTTCTTGGATTCTTCCTTCTTCTTTTCATTGAACTTCTTTGTGAAATTCCTTGGAGAACCCTTTCCAGTTTTCATCATCCTAATTTTCTTGCTCAGTAGGGCAATCTGCTCTTGCATCTCATCCAGTAGATTATCTTGAGCTTCTGATGTTTCTTCTTGATGTGTAGCAACCAATGCAGTGGTCTTTGGTTCTTCCTTTTCAGTGGTAGGAACCAATTTCTTACTGAATTCATAGGCCTTAAGATCTGAAAACAATTTGAAGGTGTCCTCTTCATGTAGACTTCTCATTTCTTCTATTGCAGTCACCTTCATCTCCCAAACTTCTTTTGCAGGTAATGCTTCCAGGATTTTTGAATTGATTTCTTCCTTTGAGTATTTTACACTCAGTAGGGTGATTTCATCCATGATTTCATTGAATCTTGACTCTATTTGCTCAATAGTTTCATTTGATTTCAATTTGAACTCTTGGAACTTCTTCTTTGCCTTCTTGATTGCATCAGTGCCTTCACAGATTAATTGCAACTTGTCCAAAAGTTCCTTTGCAGTCTTGCAATCCTTCACCTTCATATACATATTGCTATCCAAGGTTCTGTATATGATATCAATAGCAATATTGTTGAGGTTTGCTCTTTTTCTATCTTCAGCATTCCATTCTCTTTTTGGCTTTGGAATGTACCGAGTCTCATCTCCCACTGTTACTGACTTGGTGATCTCCAGTGGTCCATTTGTCAGCACATCCATCATCTCATCATGTGTTGCAGCTAGAAAAGCCTGCATACGACGTTTATACTCATCAAAACGATCTAAAGAACACATCAACATTGTTCTAGCATACTGGTTGTTATCCATGATGCAAAGCTTTGAAAATCAAAACTTGAAAAGTTTTCAAAGTATTTTCACAAGCACAACAAGTAGGATTACTTCAGAACAAAAGCATTGCTCCGATACCAATTGTTGGTCCCTTGAAAAGGCTTTGGTTAAGTTTAGAGGGGGGTGAATAAACTTAAGACTTAAACTTTTGGAGTTAACAAACTCCAGCAACTTCAACGGACTGCGGCGATTTGGTCGATAGTATCTTTGCGGTACTCGATAGTCTGCCGGCGTTGAGTTTCTTGAATTTGTTGCAGCGGAATATATTAAAATTAAGCCTTATTACTTGTTGTTAAAAATATGATACCAAGTATTAGATACTCAGTAGTGTAAGTGTGTGATTCAGTTGCTAGTTTCAGTAGGTTGATGTGCTAAGTATACTAAATGCAGAAAGTAAGTAGGCAGATTTTATAGTGGTTCCAGGTGGTGTAATCCTGTCAGTCCACTCTTCTCCTGTGATGTTGGAGGAAATTCACTAGAGATCTTTGAGGTAGCTGTTACAAAAATCTCTAAGTTGTTTGTCCTTCACCAATAACTATGGCTTCACAAGGCGAACACTTGGAACATGTAGGATTCTTTGCTCCAAAGTCTTCCACTGGTCCTTGAAGGGTAGGATTGCCTCTTCACCAACTCCACCACAAACAACAGTCCTTGACACCCTAAGATGCTTCATTGTCTTTAGTAGGTTCTTGTAAAAGAAAGTTTGAATCAAGTAAGTGATTCAGCTTTCAGCAGGTTGATCAGGATGATATGATCAGCAGCTTGATATCTTCAAGTGTGTAAACTTGATGTAGCTTGATAGCAGATTACACTTGAAGAATATACTTGATAAGTAGCTTTAAGTTCAGTAGGGTCAGCAGGGTGATTTCTTGATCAGAATTCGAAGCTCAAGATTATCTGTTGTTTTTCCTCTATTTTTCATCATCTGTATCTGAATTAGGAGTCCTCTATTTATAGGTAGGAATCCTTGTGACTTATGTTTGAAATTCAAACATAGCCGTTTTAGATTTGTCCCATCTTGACTTGCTTTCTGTCCCTGTACATAGTACTGACACTGTCAGACTGCTTTTTGGCAGTTTTCAGTCTGTCCACCCTTTGACTTGTATCCATTGGATAATCCTCTGTATCTTCCCAACGTCCCTTTAATCTTAGCCATTGATTTGTTTGATAAAATCAGAGGTTGTTACCTGTCCTTATCCTTGTATTCTTCCAATGTAACCTTTGATTAATTCGAAATACATGTTCAGCAGGTTCCTGTGAATGCAAGTCTGCTGAAATGCATATTAGTCAGCTGATCCAAAGTTGCTGTGTTTATAAAACACTACAGCTGACTTCTCTTATATCTAACCTTTTTATTATGAAGTTAGATTACACCATTTTGATTATGACTAAGTTCCAATCACCACTTAACGTATGGAACTTAGACCTTGTACACAAGGTATATGAAATCAGTTTAGGTCATCACAGACTTTCCTAAATTCTGATTTCATAACCTTGACTTTAAATACTAAGTTTGATCCCTTAGCCTTCAATAACTGAGTTTGACCTCTCAGCCTTCAGTCTTCAGCAGGTTCCTAAACTAGTCTACTGACTCGGGTACCCTGCGATATAGATAAGTCTGTTGATGCAAGTCAGCTGACCAATTACAGTGCTTGTTTGATCAAACCTATACAAAGATCAAACTCTAATAAGCCTATACATTTGATCTAGACATCTTTTTGCCTTTGCTCTATAACAGCTAGTCTGGCACTCATCACTAAAACTAAAAATAAGTCCAACACGCCCAATCAATACCATCAAAAATATAGTAGCCAGCCCCAGTAACACATTTGGGGAGGGCGGCATCCCTAACGCTCGACCTGAGAGCTCGCATGCAAGTAGAAAAGGTCAAGCCCCTGCTCGAGAAGTGACTTATGGTCCCAAGTGTTAGGAAATCACTAGTTTTACGCAGCGGAATTTAAAATTTTGGTTTCCAATCCTAAGATCGACTTCGTTTAATACAATAAACACGTTAAGTAGTTTGACGGTATATACATTGGCTGATCTATAAGATCGACGCTTTGACCGTCAAGAAGAGTAGTACCGTGCGCAAGCCGTCCACGCTTACGGCCTCTATCGATATCCACACGAACTCCTCGCCGGAATCCTCCTTGGATTGCTATCAGAAAAATCCGGCTGCTAGACCGGCCTTTTTCTCTCTCTCTCTAAACTCACTACTAGAAACTCTCTATTTTCTCAAGAACAATTAGCTCTTGGAATTGTGATGTACAAAAGAGGTAGCCAACCCTTTTCTTATATAGGTGAATGTGGCGCCCCTCTATGCCCTAATCTGATTAGGAGAAGCTTTCTAGAAGATAAATGAAAGAGAAAAACATTTTCCCAATAAAATAAGGAAAATCACATTGATTGATTTATCACTTTTATTACATTATCTTATATTGAATAAAAACTAAATATTGTCAATATCTTATATTGAATATATTTATCTTATTACCATAAATCTATTTTTCCAAAATCAATTAATATCCAACATTAATATTATGGTAATCTTATTAATTAAATTGCACAATGCAAGTGTATCTAATACACTTAGAAGTGGCGCCCCATATTGCCAATAATTGGCATCCGGAATATTCTTTAATTAATATCTTGTATTATATTTATTCATAATAAATAAATACCACCATATTAATTTACCACTATAACCCTTATAGTCATGAGATAAACTTTCCTTATTTGGCTATCAACTAAAACCACATTTTAATCCGACTCGATGTTCTTATGTGTGTGACCCGATAGGCTTCCAAATATGTTGGCCGTAGACACAAAATGCAAATTACGAAAATGCCTTTCATACCTAACGATCACGGGATAGCGTCTAGAAACACACCGTGACACCCAATCATCGGAAGAGTCAAAAGCAATGACTACTACCTTTCATGTGAAACAGTTACCGTGTAAATTACAATCCTATCACTGTAATAATATCCATATGATCGTATCTTGAGTGTCAGTACATTAACGATCGTATCTTATAATCTGGATATCATGCTATTTCGGAATAACACATTTACTCCCACTTTGCAAAGATTCTCGAGAGCTAGACATTCCTTATAAGAAGGCCATTTCGGATATTCACTCCCAATCATAGGATACGCGATTCCCAGACGAACTAACATGTATACTCCGCATGCTTCAGTATCACACCCAATCACTACCGCATGATCGCCCCGTGGCTAGGGGAAATCTCAATAGTGTCAAAGTATGACAATCCATACCGTGATGCCATGTAGACTATGGTCTTAAGGATAATTACACTACTGCCACATAGTGTGACACTTAATGTAAGTGGGTCAGTCTAACGTACGTGATGATGCATAAATCATCACGGTTGTTTTAGTGGTGTTTGTGTTGTGGATATCTGGCTTATTTGGGGATGATTAAGTGTTTGCGAGCCGGAGGTGTGCGGCGGCGATGGGAGGAGAAAGAGAGAGGCAGTGTTTTCGCAGAGCTTTGGCCTGCTTTTGCATTAGAATGTATATATGATTTAGGTTACACAAGACTTCCTTTTATAGGAAGAGTAAGCTTAAGAGCTAAGTAAAAGACTGGCGGTGTGAAGCAGCTTAGTCACTAATTTTACTTAATAGCTAAGTAAACATTAAATATCTAATCTGCAAGTGGATAGAATATCTGGGCGGCGACCCTTCGTGGCCGCATAGGCCGCCGGCCTTGTTTGTAATATCCCGAAATTTTGACTCCTACTATTTAATTGATATTTAATTGAAAAAAAAGGGGTTCAATAACTTGGGGAATTATGTGTTTAGTAATTATTTGGAAGGGTTGATTAATAATTAAAATGGAATTTTTATAATTCTTTAATTAAAAGGAAATACATTGGTTAATAATTAAAAGGGGAGGGGGACTTCTTTTATTCCTTCTCCATCTTTTTCCCAATTACACGTGAAACCCAAACCCTCCCCATTGCCGCCATATTTGTGTGAAGAAGAAGGAGAGAAAAATTTCTCTCCTTGGTGTTGAGGATTCGTCGTCGTCGTCGGTAAGCATCGTTTCTTTCTCTCCTACGGTTCGAGCGTGACGATCGGCCGGCCAAAGGCCATGGCCGATCCACTCATGCGTGTGGAGGGGGAGTGATTTCGATTTTCATTAGAATTGTGTTGTGATGTTTTATCCTTCCTTCTATTTGTAGATATAGATTCGGGCTTCGTAGAAGAACGGTTTTAATTCGTTAGCAAGAGCTTTCAAGAAACACGGCACAACCGGTAAGGGTATCTCATGGCTGTGTTTTAGTTGGTTCGAAAGATGATATTTTTAAATGATATGTGAGTTGTGTATGATTTTGGGATGATTGGTGTTGTGGTTAAGGTTTGTTAGGGGTAATTGGGGTTGTTTGAGGCGTTTTCGAGAATGTAATCTGTCACCTTATGTAGTGTAATCTTGTCAATGTTTTGATTAAACGCGTTTACGCTTGGTTGTCATGTTTGGGGATGCTAAGCATCCAATCTAGTGAGTTGTGGTTTCGTTTTAAAGCCTATGATGTTGTGGTACTTTTGGGTAAAGAATTTATGAGCTGCTCTTTGCGTTGTTTTCTTGGTTTTTTGGGGTTGAGAATCGAGATGAATCCGTGTTGAAGATTTTAGGGTTTTAGTTGAAACCCGAGTGGACGGGCGTACGCCGAGAGGACGGGCGTCCGGTTTTGGTCTCAACTCGGACGGGCGTCCGGATTCTGGACGGGCATACGAAGGGCTACTTTTGATTCGGGATGTAAAGTTTTCGGTGGACGGGCGTCCAAGTATAATGGACGGACGTCCGAGTGCTAAAAATCGATTCGGGATGTAACGGGTTTCCTTGGACGCGCGTACGAGATCTTGGACGGGCGTCTACTTCTTCCAAACGGGCGTCCAACATTTCGGACGGGCGTCCGGTTTAAGTGTTCTTTCTTCCTTGTTAGTTATGGATAAACCTTATGAGCATGCTTTGTAAGTTGTGTTTGGATGAGACAACGGTATTGGTAACATTGGGTTTTGGATTTTGGGCATTGAAGTTCGTAGACCCGTAGTGGTTGGGCCGGATAGGGTAGCTCCCAAAGCCGTAAACCCGGGAAGGTTTCCTTACGACTTCAATGACTTTGACGTATTTGGGGAGTTGCAGACAGTGGTGTGGTCGGGCCGGATAGGGTAGCACCCGAAGCCGGGAACCCGGGAAGGTTTCCTTGCACCCCAGTACGCGATGGGCCATTTTAATGGTACCATTGGATGACCTTTAGGATCCTCCTCGTTAAGGGTTACCCGTTTGAGGGATGTGCACATCTCGGGACCTTTAGGTTGAGTTAGTGTGATGGATTGTATCTTTATGTGTTGGTTGTGTTTGCTTTGTCTTGGTTTTGATATCTGTTTTAGAAACTTTCTTAATTTTGTTAACAGCTTTCATCTTACGCATACTAGATTTATCCTTACTCAACGTTTAGTTGACGGTTTCTATTTTTGTTGATCTGCTATGATCCGTTTTGGGGAGCAGACTCTTAGCAGGTAGTCCTTTGGATTGATTGCTCGTTGCGGGAATGTCGCGGGGTCTTGAGAGCCGCGTAGTTATAGACAACTATTTACTTTCCATTTTGTCAGATTTATGAAACTTTAAGTTTTATAGTTGTTCCGCATGTTCTCACTTTTGATAAGAGATGGCACACATTTTACATTTTAAATAATGAATGGTGGATGTTTAATTTCTCTCTGTTGTGGAATGTTGAATGTTACGCCTTGTGTGTCGTGATGAGTGGCACTACGGTGACCAATACCGGCGGCCGACGGGATTGGAAACCGGGGTGTTACAAAGTGGTATCAGAGACGTTCGACTCCAGGACCACCACCTAAAATGAACCTTAAGAATAAATTCACTAAAATAAGCACAGTGAGGATGTGTGGGGTAGGTATTAAGTTCTATGTAGGGAAGGTACGGTGAATTCGATGTATGTGGAAATGTGTTTGCATGTTGCAATTCATTTTGGACGGTAAGTGTTAGTATATGTGAAATATTCGTGGCATGATATAGGTGATAATTGAATATGTGATTGTTTATTTTTGTAGCTTTAGCTATGCCCTCTAGACAAGGAAATGAGAAGGATCGGTGATTGATCGGTGGTCAAGATGAATCAAGATCGATTCAAGCGGTTAATAAGGCGACGGAGGACCGTTCTCGGGGGTCAGCTGCGGCATGACTAGGGCCGTGAGTCGGCGAGAGGCCTAGCCGGTATGATGGCAAAGGAGACCAAGGGGCTTGAACGGTGGATTAGAGAGTTTGAGAAGATATTTGCCACTGCGGGCTGTCCGGAGGAATTGAAGGTCGACCAATTTGCTTTCTACTTGGTTGACGGGGCTGATTTGTGGTGGGGTGCGAACAAGGATCGGTTGGCGCAAACGGAAAACGAGCAAGGGGAAACGGTGGTGGTACCGTTGAAGCTGGACCGAATTTAAGCGAGGAAGCGAGACGTGAGTTCTTTCCCGAATCTAAGAGGAAAGAGCTGCGAGTTGAGTTCGATAATCTCCGACGGGGGGATATGACGGTTCAAGAATATTACGAGAAGTTTGTTGATTTGGCGGTCTATGCATCGAGCTAGTACCGGCGAAGAGGCTAAGATGGTGAAGTTCGAACAATACTTAGATTTGGCGATCCGGGATCGTATGGGGGCAAGCGGGGGCTTCACAAGCCTAAAGGAGATGTGTGAGGTAGCATGCAATATTGAGAGGATTCGAAAGGAGGTTAAAGCGGCATATGCTACCAATAATAAGAGGAAGAGCATCTCCGAGAATAATCGGGGCCCGCGCGAAGCGGAGTAATCTTGGGGACCAACCAGTGCGACCATCTTTCTCGGAAAATTCCCACTTTACTAGGGGCAGCGGTGGTCAGCCAGCAAGGGGTAACTCTCAGGGGTTCAGTCGACCACGAAACTATCATTGTAAGAGGTGCCAGAGAAATCATCCGGGTACGGATTGTGCAGGTGTACAAGTCCAGTGTCATAATTGCGGAAAGCTTGGTCACAGAAGATTTGAGTGTTTTACGGCCCCTGACACCCGCCGGGTCGGCATCGGTTACAGGAAGCAACATGGGTGGGACTCCAAGGAGCAACCCGGGAAACATGGGTAGGGGTAACCAGCAGCAGAGTAGTACCCCAGCACAGAGCCGACAGGGGGGTACCCCTACGGCCACCGGTGGAAACAGAAACCGACCATCAGGGTCGGCTAGTACAGTCCAGGGAGGCTGGGGGAATCAGACGGGGAAGTTATTCGCATTGGGCAGAGGGGAGGCCGAGCGAGCAACCACGTGGTGACGGGTAATTTTACGGTTAACTCATTTTTATCCTATGTACTTTTTGATTCGGGTGCATCATGTTCCTTCGTAGCAAGTTCGCATGTCTCGAGGTTAAGCCTAGTTACATTTGAGGTGATTGACGGTAAGTTTATGCAACCATCGGGAGAGTTAGTACCATGTTCTAAGTTGTATAGAGATGTACCGTTAGTGATTTTGGGAGTCGGCTTGTCGGTTGACTTGATCGAGTTCCCTCTCGAGAACTTCGACGTTATTTTGGGTATGGATTGGTTGAACCGGCATAAAGCCAAAATTGATTTGTGAGCGAGAAGAAGGTGACTTTGAGAGGCCACTAAAGGGGTGCGAGTATCTTACAAGGGATTTGTGGATAAACCTAATGTGAAGATCATTCCGGTGATGTCGTTGAGATCTCTCGTCGAGAAAGGGTACCCGTTGTTTATGTGTCACGTACATGATGTAAGCACGGGGGATCTAAACTAGCGGACATTGATGTAGTCCGTGATTTCGAGGATGTATTCCACGATGAGATACCGGGCATGCCACCCCGAGAGGGAGGTAGAGTTTGCGGTGGAGTTGGTGCCCGGGACCGGACCGATATCGAAAGCACCCTATCGTATGGCACCTAAAGAATTAGCGGCGAAGGTACAATTGGAAGAAGCTGCTCGATAAGGGGTACATCCGACCGAGTGTGTCACCGTGGGGAGCACCGGTGTTGTTTGTGAAGAAGAAGGACGGTAGTATGCGGTTTGTGTATTGATTACCGGGAGGTGAACAACGTCACGGTGAAGAACAAGTATCCGTTACCGAGGATCGATGACTTGTTCGATCAACTACGGGGGCGGTATTTTCTCGAAGATCGATTTGCGATCAGGGTATCACCAGCTCAGGGTAGCAGATGCGGATATCCCAAAGACCGCATTTCGTACCAGGTACGGACACCTATGAGTTCACGGTCATGCCTTTCGGATTGACCAACGCACCGGCAGTTTTCATGGATCTGATGAACCGTGTATTCGGACCCTACTTAGACCAGTTTGTAGTAGTTTTCATCGACGACATCTTAGTCTACTCTAAGACTAAGGGAGAACATGCCGAACACACGAGGACCGTCTTGCGGGTTTTACGGGAAAAACAAGCGTATGCGAAAGCTGTCTAAATGTGAATTACGGTTGGAACGAGTGGCATTCTTGGGGCATGTTGTCTCGAAAGACGGTGTATCCGTTGACCCGAGCAAGATAGAGCGGTGGCGAGATGGCCAACACCTAAGAATGTTGCGAAATTCGAAGCTTCTTGGGTTTGTTTGGATATTACCGAAGATTTGTAAAAGACTTTTCCAAGATTGCGAGGCCGATGGCTTGCGTTGATGCGAAAGAGAACCGTTTTAAGTGGGATGACAATTGTGAGAGGGCGTTCCAACTACTCAAAGAACGGTTGACTACGGCTCCGGTGTTAGCATTGCCGGATGGGAATGAGGACATCGAGGTTTATACCGATGCATCGAAGAATGGCACTGGGTTGTGTCTTGATGCAACGGAGGCGAGTGATCGCGTATGCATCAAGGCGGCTTAAACCGTATGAGAGTAACTACCCAACCCACGACTTAGAGTTGGCGAGTTTGTGGTCTTCGCATTGAAGATATGGCGACACTACTTGTACGGAATAACTTTCAAGGTGTTTTCGGATCACAAGAGTACGAAGTACATATTCACACGAAGGAGCTCAATATGCGCCGGGCGTTGGTTGGAGTTAATTAAAGATTATGACATGGAAATTCAATACCACGAAGGAAAGGCCAATGTAGTGGCGGACGCTTTGAGTCGGAAGTCGATTCATTCCTTGTGCGAGGAAGTAGCACGGATCGGATTGCGAGAAGAGTTGGACCGTATGGATATTTGTGTCATCCGAGAAGGCGGAGATAAAAGCGACTTCGTCTTGCAACCCGAGTTGTATCTTTGAAATCCGGGTGAGACAAGTGGGCGACAAAGTAATCGAGGCAAAGAAGGCCAAGATTGGTGCGATGGAGCGGCTGATTTTACGTTACACGAGGATGGTAGTATCCGGTTTAAGGGTCGGTGGTGTGTACCGGCCGACGAAGAACTCAAGAGGCGGATCTTGAGTGAAGCTCATAGTACGCCTTATTACGTTCACCCGGGAGGAGACAAGCTGTATAAGGACCTCAAGAAAACCTTTTGGTGGCCCAATATGAAACGCGAAGTAGCGAGAATTTGTGGCAAAGTGCTTGACTTGTCGAAGGTCAAGATTGAACATCGACGGCCACGGGGTATGCTTGCGGCCGTTGGATGTGCCGGTTTGGAAGTGGGATTCCATCTCCATGGATTTTGTATGCGGATTACCGAGGAGCCCTAAGGGGAATAATATGATCTGGGTCGTTGTGGATAGGCTGACCAAAGCGGCGCATTTCATTCCGATGAAAGACACTTGGAGTAAGACGGAGTTGGCTATGGCTTACCGGAGGAATATTGTGAGACTACATGGTATACCCAGCAGCATTGTGTCAGATAGAGATGCGAGATTCATATCTCGGTTTTGGCGGGAGCTACGGAACGGCCTTGGGGACGGAGCTACGAATGAGTACAGCTTTTCACCCTGCTACCGATGGTCAGACGGAGAGGACCATACAAACTTTGGAAGACATGCTGAGGGCATGTGTGTTAGAATTCAAAGGCTCTTGGGAGGAAAAGCTCGATCTTATTGAGTTTTCATACAACAACAGCTACCATGCCAGTATTAAGATGGCACCTTTTGAGGCACTTTATGGTAGGAAGTGCAAGAGTCCGGTTTGTTGGGACGATTCGTCCGAGGCAGCGATTTTGGGACCGCAGATGATCGAAGACACGATTAAGCAGGTGCAGATAATCCGAGAAAAGATGAAGGCTACCCAGGATAGGCAGAAGAGTTATGCAGACTTACATCGCCGGGATATTGAGTTCGCCGTGGGCGATAAAGTATTGCTACGGGTATCACCAACCAGAGGAGTAATGCGTTTTGGCAAAAAAGGGAAGTTGAGTCCCAAGTACGTGGGGCCATATGAGGTCTTGGACCGCATAGGTGAAGTGGCATATCGACTAGCCTTGCCACCGGCGTTGGATAAGGTGCATAACGTGTTCCATGTATCTCAATTGCGCAAGTACGTGAGTGATCCTTCTCACGTGATTGAACCGGAGGTGGTTGAGCTAGATCAGTCCTTGACTTACGAGGAGGTACCGGTGCAGATATTAGATACTAAGGTACGGAAAACAAGGGGACGTGAGGTTAGCATCGTCAAGGTCTTATGGTCTAACCATGCCACCGAGGAGGCGACATGGGAAGCTGAGGATGCTATGCGACAGAAGTACCCGCATTTGTTCTCTTAAGGTATGCAATTCTTAAGCCTTGTACGTAAAATCCTTTTCTTACCTTCGGGGACGAAGGCTGTTTTAAGGGGGTGGAACAACGTCCGGTACGAACCCGAACTTCGAGGACGAAGTTTTGTCTTAAGGGGGGGAGGATGTAATATCCCGAAATTTTGACTCCCTATTTAATTGATAAAAAAAAAAGGGGTTCAATAACTTGGGGAATTATGTGTTTAGTAATTATTTGGAAGGGTTGATTAATAATTAAAATGGAATTTTTATAATTCTTTAATTAAAAGGAAATACATTGGTTAATAATTAAAAGGGGAGGGGGACTTCTTTTATTCCTTCTCCATCTTTTTCCCAATTACACGTGAAACCCAAACCCTCCCCATTGCCGCCGGCTTGTGTGAAGAAGAAGGAGAGAAAAATTTCTCTCCTTGGTGTTGAGGATCGTCGTCGTCGTCGTCGGTAAGCATCGTTTCTTTCTCTCCTACGGTTCGAGCGTGACGATCGGCCGGCCAAAGGCCATGGCCGATCCACTCATGCGTGTGGAGGGGGAGTGATTTCGATTTTCATTAGAATTGTGTTGCGATGTTTTATCCTTCCTTCTATTTGTAGATATAGATTCGGGCTTCGTAGAAGAACGGTTTTAATTCGTTAGCAAGAGCTTTCAAGAAACACAGCACAACCGGTAAGGGTATCTCTATGGCTTTGTGTTTTAGTTGGTTCGAAAGATGATATTTTTAAATGATATGTGAGTTGTGTATGATTTTGGGATGATTGGTGTTGTGGTTAAGGTTTGTTAGGGGTAATTGGGGTTGTTTGAGGCGTTTTCAGAATGTAATCCTGTCACCTTATGTAGTGTAATGCTGTCAATGTTTTGATTAAACGCGTTTACGCTTGGTTGTCATGTTTGGGGATGCTAAGCATCCAATCTAGTGAGTTGTGGTTTCGTTTTAAAGCCTATGATGTTGTGGTACTTTTGGGTAAAGAATTTACGAGCTGCTGCGTTGTTTTACTGGTTTTTGGGGTTGAGAATCGAGATGAATCCGTGTTGAAGATTTTAGGGTTTTAGTTGAAACCCAGGCTGGACGGGCGTACGCCGAGAGGACGGGCGTCCGGTTTTGGTCTCAACTCGGACGGGCGTCCGGATTCTGGACGGGCATACGAAGGGCTACTTTTGATTCGGGATGTAAAGTTTTCTGGTGGACGGGCGTCCAAGTATAATGGACGGACGTCCAGGTGCTAAAAATCGATTCAGGATGTAACAGGTTTCCTTGGACGCGCGTCTGAGATCTTGGACGGGCGTCTACTTCTTCCAAACGGGCGTCCAACATTTCAGACGGGCGTCCAGTTTAAGTGTTCTTTCTTCCTTGTTAGTTATGGATAAACCTTATGAGCATGCTTTGTAAGTTGTGTTTGGATGAGACAACGGTATTGGTAACATTGGGTTTTGGATTTTGGGCATTGAAGTTCGTAGACCCGTAGTGGTTGGGCCGGATAGGGTAGCTCCCAAAGCCGTAAACCCGGGAAGGTTTCCTTACGACTTCAATGACTTTGACGTATTTGGGGAGTTGCAGACAGTGGTGTGGTCGGGCCGGATAGGGTAGCACCCGAAGCCGGGAACCCGGGAAGGTTTCCTTGCACCCCAATACGCGATGGGCCATTTTAAGGGTACCATTGGATGACCTTTAGGATCCTCCTCGTTAAGGGTTACCCGTTTGAGGGATGTGCACATCTCGGGACCTTTAGGTTGAGTTAGTGTGATGGATTGTATCTTCTATGTGTTGGTTGTGTTTGCTTTGTCTTGGTTTTGATATCTGTTTTAGAAACTTTCTTAATTTTGTTAACAGCTTTCATCTTACGCATACTAGATTTATCCTTACTCAACGTTTAGTTGACAGTTTCTATTTTTGTTGATCCTGCTATGATCCGTTTTGGGGAGCAGACTCTTAGCAGGTAGTCCTTTGGATTGATTGCTCGTTGCGGGAATGTCGCGGGGTCTTGAGAGCCGCGTAGTTATAGACAACTATTTACTTTCCATTTTGTCAGATTTATGAAACTTTAAGTTTTATAGTTGTTCCGCATGTTCTCACTTTTGATAAGAGATGGCACACATTTTACATTTTAAATAATGAATGGTGGATGTTTAATTTCTCTCTGTTGTGGAATGTTGAATGTTGCCACGGCGTGTGTCGTGATGAGTGGCACTACGGTGACCAATACCGGCGGCCGACGGGATTGGAAACCGGGGTGTTACGCAAAGCAAACGGTCTTTGAAGCAACTTTGGGTCTATATTGCGACCTTGTCGTTTGATGCGACTTGTTCACTAAGGACCGTGCTTTCAAAGCAAGCGGTCTTCGAAGCAACTTTGGGTCTATTTTGCGACCTTGTCGTTTGATGCGACTTGTTCACTAAGGACCGTGCTTTCAATGCAAGCGGTCTTCGAAGCAACTTTGGGCCTATTTTGCGACCTTGTGTCTGCGAGGCTATCTGCTTGTCCATGGATTATTGGGGCAGTTCAATAGTCAGATCGTGGCTGACGTTGGCTCCCTCGATAACCGTAATTACGTGGGCATTGACGCCCTTGGTAACGGCCCGTGGAGGCACGTGGGCATTGATTAACTCCCATAATGATGGCAGTTTTTGAATTTTGGAATCCGAATCGACAACCCTCAACCATTGGATAGATTAATTCCTAGCCACACGATCGAAATTCCGTTGCCTATATAAGGCTGGCACCCCGCACACCTCCTCACGTTTACTCTTTTCTCTTCCTACAGTTTTCCTTTTAGTTTTCTCTCTTCTTTTTCTGGGGTTTAGCAAAGGTTTTCCGGCGAAGGTTTGTAGAGGATTTGGAGGTGGTCGAAGCGAATTCAAGGTTTCCGGCAAGGATTTGAAGGCTCCGGCATGCTTTTGCGGCTGCTCATTTTATTTCTCTTCCCAGAAACAGGTAGATTCTCCCCTATCCCTTTTTCCTTGTTTTTCTGTTTGCCTTTCGAGCCTTTTTATGGAATTTGATCCGCTGTTTGGCAATGTGTTTATATGTAAGATGTTTTTTGAGAAAAAGTTAAGGTTTTTGGGTTGATGTTCTTATTGTGGGGGGTGGTTTTTCTGGAAAAAAGGGGGGAGATTGGCGATTTAGCCCAAAAAACCTCTATCTTTTGCTATGTTTGCTTGTCGAATTTGTATTTCCCTTTCTGGCAACTTTCTTTCCATTTCTCCTGTAAAAACGGAGGGGAAGGTGTCGAGATGGGTGCGATTACCTTCCTGGCTTAATTCTTATATCCCAGGTCTGAAAGCTCCATCTTTTCCTCTTGTTTTTGCAGGATGTCCGACGGAGAATACACTTTGAGAGTCGACTCTGACGATGATCAGGAGGCCTTTGATTATGCTCATGAGGGAGAGGATGACGACCCCTCTAGTCCCGATGTGTCCGCCAGGGACGATCTGCTAGATGAGATAGCCACGGAGGGGGCCGCTGTCCATATGGATGACGACCCGTTTGGTTTGGATGAATTTCTTCCTGACCCTATCCCGCGACGTAAGAAGAGTCGCAAAGAAATGGCCCGAGCCTAAGGGGTAGGCACCAGCGAGGCTAGTGAAAGAGGGATGTCTGAGGTGGAAGAACAGGCCGTCGATCCCAGCCCTAGTGGCGCCGCTGAGCATGACGAGGCTTATATTGAGGACGCCGCTCTTCACGAGCTGATGGGGTTGAGTGAGGATGAGAATGCCCCCTTACCTCGCAATATTGTTTGGGAGCTCCCTAAGAAACCAAAGAGGAAAATGGATCCCAAAACAACTGTTGGGGAGGCCGCTGCCAAAGCAAAAAAACCAGCACCCAACAATCCAGAGGCGCTAAGAGAGTTCGCTATCCTGGCGGCGTATGAGAAGGCGCTGGAGGAAAAGTGGGTGAAGCTCCGTGACAGCGATGATCTCAACAAATTTATCCGTCGCCGATTTAAAATCGACACAAGTGTGTATAGGTTTTCTCTGCTCGATTACTCGAAGGAGAAGGATAAGTTTAAACCTGGAGACCGCGAGGATTACGTTTGTGCCCGCCGCCCAGATAATACCCTAATTCTGCATTTTGATCATTTCTATGCGGGGCTCCGACCTCCCTTCGACCCTTTCTTCGTTAGGATTTGCGAGCTGATGGGAGCTCTGGCCTCTGATTTCGCTATTGGGGCCGTCATTCAGATTATGGCCTTTATAGTGATGTGCCGGGTAATGAAGATGGAGCCCTCCCTGACTTTGCTGGGTCTGTTCCACTTATTCTGTAGGACGAGCACTACGGGACAAATATCCTTGAGGACTAAGATGCCTCGTTTGCTGTTTTTGCTACCAAACAAGATTCATAGATGGCAGGAGCGGATCCTTAAGGTGGAGTCCAAGGTTGGCTGGCCGTTTCCTAAGGCCGCAAAGCGCATGGGAAAGTCCACCCTTTCAATTGGCGAGCCCTTAGTTACGGAGCGGCACTTTGTCAAAGGACTCATGGCACTTATACAATCTGATGGGATCGAGGCTTCACTGAGAAACGTGGCTTGGGTCGATCTTATTGATTTGGCCCTTCCATTAGCGCGCATGGCTGGCGTCGCAGGTCCGGGTAAAGCAGAGCCGCTAGTAGACATGGTCCCCGAGGAGAGTGATCCTGATTGGATAGGAGATTGTCATCTAGACCAATGTTTTCCATCTGAGTGTCCTGTATGTGGAGGCAACCCGAGTAGAAGACCGCCTTGTAAATTTCCTTGCTTTTTATTTGCTCATTTCATAAGTTATCGTTTTATTCTTTCTTTTGGATCCGTTTTTAACGAACCCTTTTTGCAGGTATGGACGCTGCTGAATGCAGAGCTCAAAGGCAGAGGCTCACTGATGAGCAAGCCAAGACCCGACAGGCGACCTTGAAGCAGGTTCTGGGGAAAGTACCCCGCACTGTGGATGCATGTATTATTGATGAGACATATGATCCTACCCAGACCGTGGCGGCGTCCACTGGTGCGAGCCCAAGCCAGGTTGTTGCTCAAAAAAGATCGCAGGCCGATGAGCCCGCCAAAGAGACCTAGGGCCAGAAGCGATCCAGGACCGAGAAGACCAAAACTGCCGGCGGTGCTGGCAAAGGATCTGATCGCATGGATAAGCGAGCTGCTGATAAAGGCTCTGAGTGGGCTGAGGTTATTGTTGAAGAGGTCCCCGAGGGGGTGGAGCTGCTGCCGACTGGGACATTGCCCCGTGGCTACAAGGGGAAAGAGGCTGTGTGGCTGGATGCCAATTTCACCCAAGGCCTCGACATGACTAAAGCGAGCCAGATCAGGGAGGCCATTGCTGATGTCATTCCTTTGAGTCGCCTCACATGGGACTCGCCACCCGGGGTTCAAATAGAGATCGGGAGGGGCATTACTGCTCGCGTCGTGGTTCAAGATGATGCCCCTGCCGGTGATGAAGTCGCCGAACTCAAAGATCTGTCAGGTCAATTTGGGATTGCCGCTTCAATGGTGAGTTTTTATTTGTCTTGTATTTTTTCATTTCTTTCATATTTTGTGTTCCTGTCGGGCTTATAATTCTGTCTCTTTTTTAGCTTGGGACTTGCATAAACAGGGCGATTGAGGCCGCTGAGAAGCGCAAGGCTGAGCTGAAGAAAGTAACGGCGGCTCTTGAGGCCTCGGAGAAAGCCAGGATTACCTCTGAAAACAAAAGCTCGCGATCCGACGGCGAGGTTGACCGGATGAGAAAAGCTATGGCGGAGAGCGCCGAACCGGATGTGGAGGCGAGAAGAAGGTCTTTGGTTACGAAGGAAGAAGCCCGTAAATCGCGAGGGTTGCGGCCGCGCGTGAGGAGATCGCGAGTCCGAAGGAGAAGCTCGGCGCCGCAAATAAGGCCACTGAGGAGGCGGGTCCAATGGCTGTGGACGCCTACAAGCTTTCTGACGAGTTTTTTGCTTATCAAGAGGCGAGCTTCGATCAAGGCTTTAACCATCTCGCTCGCTGTCTTTGGGCCTACCATGGCAGGGAGAGCCTTTCCTTTGAGGAAATGCTCCAATGGATTGACCTGTCTCAGCGAACTCCCGAGCTATTGGCCCTTCACCCCGATATTCCTTATACGGCAGACCACATTGTTGCCATCCAGACTAACCAGATAGAGCGTGGCGATCCGATATGGGATCCTCCTCCAGTGAATCTTGTCAACTTTGCCATCTTGAGAAATCCTCCCGCGAGTGATCAACCCGGCGACGAGTATATTAACACTCCTCCCGGATCTGTTTAATTGATCGGGCCTTTGTTTCGAAACAATTTACTTTTCTGCGATCTTGTAATAACAATGCCTTTGTTTCTGAATTGCTCCAACATTTTCTTCTGATGATTGTAATAATTTAGCTTTTATTTTCCGTATCGACATTGTGGCCGTGTTTGGCTTGTTGAACTTGGTTTGTGGCCGCTTTTGGCCTCTTAATTTATGTATTGCACTTGTTTCTTTGATTTATTTCCTGCATCTTGCATGTCTTGTATGTGTATGCGGCCCCTTTTATTTTGGCGAGGTTTGTTGAGCTCGCTAAAATAACTAAAGCGGACGAGCTGAGAGTTGATCGAAAATTGCTGTTGTGGCCCCCTTTATCTGGAACAAGGATGGCAGCGACCCATATTGCACGTTTTAAAATTTCCCTATCCCCCCTGCTTTGGGCGAGGCCAGAAGGGGCTCGTGCGAAACAAGCTTTCGTCGCTACCTTGTAGAACTCTTGGTCGCTGCGGACTTGTTGTAAATAATATTCCTGCGACTTGTGCTGAATTTTATCCTAGGCTTTGCCGAGGATTTTGCAAGGCTTAATGCGGCCCCCTTGCTGGAGGCGAGCTATATTTTGCTTGGTTTGTTGACGTTTGAATTTTTCTGGTTGCGGCCCCCTAAGTTTTAGGCGGGGTAGGTGCTCGCCTAAAACTTGAGAACTAAATTGATTGGACTGAATTAACCTTTCTCGACTGCTGTGTTGCCGGGAATCCAGGGATTTGAACCGATTTGACAGCTCACTGGCAGCGCATGCGTGGTCAATGTGGCCTAAATCTCGGGCTAGTAACTGTGCGTTAATATAGCCTAGAATCTTGGGTTGATAACTGACAGACATTAAATGCGCCCTTTGAATTTCAAATTTCAGATAAACCGCGTGAAGGCTGGCCGTAGGATCTTGTTGATCGTGGCTGTTCCTTTTGCTAACCTTTGCTATAAAAGGAGGAGGCCAGGCTAACTTCATTTTCATCCCTCTTTTGCATTCTTTTGCATAAATCTTTGTCGTGAGAGCCATGTCGTTTTCATATGGAGAGGGTAAAGTCCGAGTGTTTAAAGCTCGTCCGTTACGTGATGTATCCCCTTTCTTCCTTTCTGTTTCTCTTGTTGCCAAAGATCACTTATGGCGTTATTTTGATGTGGTTAAGCTTGCGAGGGAGAGGGGTTTAAATGAGAGCAAGGTTGAGGGTGATGGCTCTCTGCTACGGGTGCGGCTTTCTGGGTGGGCAGATTTTGTCTTGCCACCACCATTTTCCAATCTTACAATGGTGAGGGAGTTTTACTCCCTTTTATCTGAAGTTGCATCTGAAGGGATTGTTAGCTGTATTACCCATCGTGGCGTCGCGGTCACTTTTACTCCGGAAGCTATCAATGGTGCCCTCCGTATACCTGCTATCGATCCCTCATCCTATTATGAGGTCGCTTGGAATCTTGGCGATGAGTCAAGTATACGAGCCCGCTTACGTCGGGCAATCCGTGAGCTTTTTCCAGATTCTGAACGGCCTCGTGCACTGGGACGTGCGTCCGACCTGGGACGCGCCTTACCGACCGTGGACCCCGAGGCCATTAGTGAATCTGAAGCTCTCCTTTTGCATGCGATTCGCGACCCCAGGTTGACATTGATTGGGGGATCTTGATTCACCGCGAGGCAGTTAGCTTTGCGGTTTCAATGGATCGCGATCGTCGTATTCCGTTTGCTTCGTTGATAGCTAGGCTATGTAGTTTAGTTAAGGTGCCGGCGCACTCATTGGACCGTGGTGGGTTCGCCTGAACTTTATTTGTGTGTTGTTTTTTTTTGTTACGGCCCCCTAGTTTTTGGGCCGCTGGTTTGCTGAAAAACTAATGTACCCCTTGTTGAATGAAAATGCCTTTATTTTGATTCCAGTCTTCACATGCTCTGCCCGCACGTAGCAGATGTACATTTTACATATAATATTTTTTCAAATTATCTGCGTGCCAAGGTCGGTTGTACTCGCGACCTTGGTTATCACTTATCACATAAGTCCCCTTCTTGACTACTCGAGCGATCCTCACTGGGCCTTCCCAATTTTCCGATAGTTTCCCTTTCTTGGCCTCGTGGCCAGTGGCTTGTCTCTTTCGCAAAACATAATCTCCGACGACGAAGTGATGATCGCGAATGTGTTTGTCGTGGTGACGCTTGGCAGCCTGTTTGTAATTGAGTAAACGGCCGTATGATTCGATCTGTCGCTCCTCTGCTAAATCAAGATCGAGCTTTCTGGTGAGCGGGTTATCGGCCTCGCTGAAATGGGCGACCCTTAAACTTGGTAGGGCCATTTCCACCGGTGCCATAGCCTCAGATCCATAGGTCAAAGCAAAATGAGTTTCTCCTGTAGTTGTTTTCCGTGACGTTCTGAGTGCCCATAAAGCCGCGGGGAGGTGATCATGCCATTTACCTGCCTTTTCGCCCAAACTCTTCTTTAGCACACTTAGTACTTGTTTGTTTGCATTTTCGGCCTGACCGTTTCCTTGTGGATAGCATACTGACGATTGCCAGTGCTTGACATTATTCTCACTGCAGAACGCATCGAACTCCTGAATTGAGGTCCGTGATCTGATACTATTACTCTAGGGATGCCGAATCTAGTCCATACTTGGTCGAGTAGAAAATAGATTATGTCTCTGGTGTTGATTTTTACCAAGGCCTTGGCCTCGATCCACTTGGTGAAATAGTCCACGGCGACCACGACATACTAGCATCCGGAGCGACCTTTTTTTAATGGTCCGATGAGGTCGATGGCCCACCGCAGCAAACGACCAGACAAGTCCGGCTTGTGGAGGACCTGCCGCAGTGGCGCGTCTGACAGTACTATAATTGAATGCGATGAAAAGTAAGCCCTTAATTTTCGGGCGGCTATAACAACGCAGTAGGCTAAATTTTCAATATTAAAATAACGAATTTCTACTGGGCTTAAAGCCTTAGAAACATAATAGACAGGCCTTTGCGAGGTGCCGTCTTCCTTGATAAGAGCTGCGGCGACGGCCCTATCCGAGGCAGCTAGATATAGTAGCAAAACATCTCCGACCACCGGACTAGTTAGCAATGGCGGGCTTGAGAGGTAGGCCTTAAGCTCTTTGAAAGCCTGCGAGCATTCTTCTGTCCATGAAAAGGTTTTATTTCCCTTCAGGATTTTGAAGAAGGGTAGACTCTTCTCAGCAGATTTTGAGATAAACCTTCCCAGGGCTATTACTCTTCCATTCAGCCTTTGTACTTCCTTGATACTAGTCGGCTCGCTCATGTTTACCAGCGCCTCGATTTTCTCTGGGTTGGCCTCGATCCCCTTTTGACTTACCATGAAGCCCAAAAATTTCCCTGCCTGGACCCCAAAAGTACATTTCGCGGGGTTTAGCTTCATCGAGTGATTTTTCACGTTTGCAAAGGTTTCGCGAAGGTCCACCAGATGATCCTGGCGACTTGATTTCACGACCATATCATCAATGTAAGCCTCCATGTTCTAGCCTATTTGCGTGCTAAAAACTCTGTTCACCATCCTTTGATACGTTGAACCTGCGTTCTTTAGACCAAACGGCATCATCTCATAGTAATATAGTCCGCCGGCGGCCCTGAAGGCCGTCAGCTCCTTGTCTTCGTCTGCCATCTTGACCTGGTGATAGCCCGAATAGGCGTCCAAAAAACTTAGCGTTTCAAAACCTGCGATCCCATCGACCATTTTGTCAATTCGGGGCAGCGCGTAAGGATCTTTGGGGCAGGATTTGTTTAAATCAGTGAAGCCGACGCACATCCGCCACTTGCCATTGTGTTTCTTCACCATTACCACGTTTGCCAGCCAAGTGGGATATTGAAGCTCCTTGATTATGCCTGCTGCTAAAATCTTTTCGACCTCAGTTTTTATTGCGACCTCCTTTTCTATAGAGAATTGGCGCGCTCTTTGTTGGATCGGCCTGAAGTTGGGGTCGACGCTTAGATAGTGCAAGGCGACCTCTGGCTCTACACCTCTCATATCGGTTACCTCCCAGGCGAAGGCGTCCAAGTTTTCTTTTAGAAGCTCGATCAGTCCTCCCATTTCTTTCTCGGTTGTTCTATCTTTATCTTCTGATCAGGGTGCCTGTCGTTTATGATAACCTCGACCAGCTCGTCCTCGGCGGTGAAATCCGGCTCGTCCCGGATTTGTAATGTTTCAACCTCTACTGTTCCCTCCAGGGCCTCTTTTATCATGGCGATCTGATCCGCAGCCATATTGAACCCCTCCACTCTGGGTCGCTTAGAATCGACCCTATTCTTGGTCATGTATTCGAGGAAGAATCCGGGTCGACTTGTGGCGACCCCAATTTCATCCCGTACGTGGAACTTGACCCTTTGGTGAGGAATAGATGCCACCATTTGAAATTTTCTCATAGCTGGAATTCCCAAAATCATGTTGTAGTATAAGGGGAGGTTGATGACTAAGAAATTTATTACCTCAGTTCGACAGGGCTCGTAGTCGGCCAAAGTGATGTTGAGGTCGATTGTGCATTTGACCCGCACTGTGTCGTTGGTGAAGCCCTCTAGCACTCCGAGGTATGGTTTTAACTTGGCCTCTCCGAATCCGATCTATTTTAAACAGTCGAAGTAAATGACATCGCGGCCAGCCCCGGTGTCGACCATTACTCTGTTGAGGCCATGTTTGTCGTTTACCCCGACCTTAAGGATGAGGGGTATCTCCATTGGACCGTCGACTGTGGTCAGCTCGCTTTTAGTAAACATGATTCCTTTCTCATTTTCCCCCAATACTATATGCTTTTCAAAGCCGCGTGTGTTGATTTGATGTATCTGGGATTTCAGCTGATTGTTGCTGGGAATATTCCCGTGTATAACTTGAACCTCCTTCTGATAGACGCGGGGTTGGCGTCCCTGATTGGGGCCGGAGTTCCCATCGTGCTTATACTTAGTCGTTGGTCCCTCACGGATTAACCTTTCTATTTCCCTTCTCAAGGTGAAGCATTCATCTGTGATATGACCATGGTCTTTGTGATAGTCGCAGTATTTCGATTTATCGCGACTGTCGGGATCGCCCCTCACAGGCTTGGGTTTATCGAAATGCTCGCGGATCTCAAACAGTATTTGGGATGCTTTTGTGTTGAGCGGGGTGAAATTATCCTCGCTGAATTTATAAGGTTTCTTAACCTCACGGTCATGGTTAGCATCTCTACCCCTTTCTTTTCTGCGATCATCTGTGCGATCTTCTTTCTGTGTAAGCTGATCTATTTTAGATTTTGCTCTCCCAGAGGATGGTGCTTCGCTAACTCCCATCATTCTGGCCCTTTCCAGCATTTCCCTGAGGCCCGCTTTGGGTGGTCGTAGGTTAAATTCCGTCTTCATCGGACCTTTGGCGATCCCAGTGAGAAAGCATGTTATGAATGCATCGTCTGGAATGTTTCTTGTCTGATCATATATTCTGATAAACCGCTCATAATACTCCTTTCCGGACTCATTTCCTCCCATGCGAATCTCGTACAGATCCTCAATGGTTTTCTTTGGTCTGCTCGCCGAAGCAAATTCTTTGACGAACTTTTCCGATAGATCTTCCCAACTTTCAACCGAGCCGCGAGGAAGCCCGCGTATCCAGGACGCAGCCCTGTCGTGCATGCTACCGACTAAAGCGATGCACCAGGCGGACTTATTTTGAGTTGCCAGGGTGATGCGGCCCTGGAAGGTGGTGATCGTCAGTATGCTATCCACAAGCACTGGCAATCGTCAGTATGCTATCCACAAGGAAACGGTCAGGCCGAAAATGCAAACAAACAAGTATTCTAGTGCCAGTTGCCAGTGGATAGCATAATATGGGGAGGCACTTTCGACTTGATAGCATAACGGTCAGGACGATTGCCAGTTTCCAGTGGATAGCATAATATGGGGAGGCACTTTCGACCTGATTCTTTTGAGGTGGGAGTAATTTTAAATTAATTCACTTAATTAATTTTATTTAATTACGATCTCATCTACTATGTGCATATTACTACGATAGCGTATAAAGTAAAACATACACAACATTCCACGCACAAAATAACCTGTATGATCATGGACTTTTCCTAGGTGCGGTTTCGAATACAAACTGACGAAACCGCGGGTCACAAACTAAGGGTAGCTGCAACCGCCAATACGATCTTTATTGATCTACGCCAATGGGTTCTTTATCTTTCTTTGGTCTTCATCTTCTTGCTCCACTCTTGTTACATAATAATTATCTAATAAATAATTACACCCGCCGCACACGGGGGGAGCTAATGGGAATGGGATAAATGCAAAAAGTAAACTAGGTCACGTTTTTCATAACGGCCTAAGACAATTTGAAAAACCAACATATAGTAAATCACTCTCATCTATCCTATTGGTCGAGTCCATGATCAATCGGGTCCATATAATCATATTATATCTACACATCTAATCCATACAATTACATCTTATGAAGAAGATCAAATTAAAATTTTAACTACTTATGCGTCTTATTTTATCACATTAAATAATTAATTAAATTTTAATTAATTAAATAACTTAATCAAAAATAAAATTAACATTTAATTTTAAATCGTTCTAATTTCAATTTTATTTATTTGGAACAATTCAAAATTAAAATCAAAATTAAAAGGGTCTATTTTGTTCCTTTCCTTTTGGTTCTTAACCAAAATGGATGTCTTTGGTTTCCTAAACCAAAAGGCATCTTTCCAAACAAAATTTGGTTGACTGTCTGGCCACTTTCCAAAATCAAATTTTTGAAAGTGGCCTAAGCCTAGGCCTTTCCCAAATCAAATATTTGGAAAAGGCCAAGGCCTATTCCAAACAAAGTTTGGAAAGACCTTTATTATTTTAATGCCATGTGGCATCCCAATGGCCCAAACTATTTGAACCATTGGTTAGCCACATTACACAACTAAACAAAAATGAGATACCAATGCACAATAAAATATCACAAAAACAGAAAAAAGCAAATTCGATCTCCCCATTGGATTGGCCGGCCGATGCCGGAAGCCCAAGGGCCGCCGACGCCGTGGATGGGGGCCGCCGCTTCAACCGAGCCCCCCAATCGAATTGTATTATTATTATTATTTTTGTTTCTTGAACTTAGATCTTGCATCTATCAATTAATTACTCCGCAATTCAATTAGTGCTTATTGCTTAAGTTCGAAGTTGTCTCCGATACCACTGTTAGGAAATGAACGCAGCGGAATTTAAAATTTTGATTTCCGATCCCAAGATCGACTTCGTTTAATACAATAAACACGTTAAGTAGTTTGACGGTATATACCTTGGTTGATCTATAAGATCGACGCTTTGACCGTCAAGTAGAGTAGTACTGTGCGCAAGCCGTCCACGCGTCCGGCCTCTATCGATATCCATACGAACTCCTCGCCGGAATCCTCCTTGGATTGCTATCAGAAAAATCCGGCTGCTAGACCGGCCTTTTTCTTTCTAAACTCACTATTAGAAACTCTCTATTTTCTCAAGAACAATTAGCTCTTGGAATTGTGATGTATAAAAGAGCTAGCCAACCCCTTTCTTATATAGGTTAAGGTGGCACCCCTCCATGCCCTAATGATTAGGAGAAGTTTCCTAGAAGATAGATGAGAAAAAAACCTTTACCCAATAAAATAAGGAAAATCACATAGATTGATTTATCACTTTTATTATAATAACTTATATTAAATAAAAACTAAATATTGCCAATATCTTATATTGAATATATTTATCTTATTACCATAAATCTACTTTTCCAAAATCAATTAGTATCCAATATTAATATTATGGTAATCTTAGTAATTAAATTGCACAATCCAAGTGTATTGTTAAGGGTGAATTTACGTGTTTTATAACGCTATATTTTATAATGTTTTCCACCACATTCGTATGAATTGCATGGAAATCACGTGTTTAAATGGAATTATTGAGCAAATGACATTTTTAATGAGTTAATCGCAAAGTTGGTGAATTTATATGTTTTAATTATGATTTTATGTTTATTGGAATTATGTTACGCTTTGCGGTGTTTTTGATGTCATGTAGGTACAATTATGTGGCTCAATTGATGATCAAATGTTGATGAATTTCGAGCTATTTCAAGTTAAAAGAGATAATGGTGAATTGGATAGAGAAGAAAAGAAGATAAAGATGGAATTATCAAGTCTTGATCGAAGCCGGACTAGCGTTCATCCGAGCCGAACGAGCGTCCAAGACCGAACGGGCGTTTGATAAGTGGACGAGCGTCCGTAATCATATTTTACATTCGAGAGAGTTCGACGCGTTCGAACGAGCGTTCACCTCCGTCCGAAGCCGCCGGACGAGCGTCCAAGATAGTGGACGGGCGTCCAAGCACCGCCTTAGCCTAAACCGACCTAAAAATCTATAAATAGGCGCGATTTCTCAAACCCTAGACACACAATTCGAACCCTAAAAACCGGGGGCGCTTGGCTGCGTTTTTCTACGAGCTTTTATCTACTTTTATGCAATTTAATTCCTAGATTAGATTAGATAGATTCATGTCTTTTATTTCATCAATTCGAGTTGCAACAAGGATGCTAAGAGGCTAAAACCCTCTTGAACAAGCGTTGTGAAGCCTTCTTTCAACAATTCAGTTTTGATTCGTGATTAATCGTGAGTATCTATTTCAAGTTCGTTTCTTTTATCATGTTTTGTATGTTTTTGCATGTTTAATCGAAAGATGCTTGCTTTGATGATTGTTTATTTGATGAAAGTCATGTTAACGATAGATCACCGTGATAAAAGAATAGATCTTCGATCTAACTAAAACGAGAGTTATTAGATTGATTTTCTAGATTAGAAATTGAAAGATTTCACGCCTAGGTTAGAAAGACGTAATCTTTAACATCGAAAGATAAAAGATTAGGAAACGAACTTGTCTACGAGAGTAGGAGTTTATGCCTTCGATTAGGTGAATCACGACTTGAGTAGAGATCACGAATTAATCCGAATTAGAATTGAATGTTGATAGGATAGGTGGATCAATTGCTTGTTCGTTCGTTATAATTTGATTTTAATCCTTGAAACTTGAATTGTTTAGCTTTAGTTTACTTTTTCTGCACTTTAGTTTAGTTTAGTTTATCGCTTTCAATCTTTCCTAGCTTTGGATTTCGTCCTCTCGTCTAGTTTATTTTTCGCATGTTTGTCCAGTTTTAGTTCCCCGTTTAGGTTAGTTTTCGTGACAATAGTTAGTTCAAAACAAAAGCTAGGATTCACATTCGTCTAGTTCCCCGTAAGATCGACCCGGCATAGCCTCTACACTACGATCCTTGCACTTGAGGTTAACCGGTTTATTACTTGTTGTTTTGTATTGATAAAATCCGGGACAAGTTTTTGGCGCCGTTGCCGGGGAACCGGACGGTTGTCTAGTTTTTGTTTTTCATTAGTAATTTAGGTTAGGTTTTTGTTTTTATTTCGTTTTTCGTTGGTGATTTAGTTGTTTTACTTATTTGTTTTTTCGTTAATTAATATTTGTTCTTGTTAGTTGTAGCATAGACTTTTGTTTTTGAGTTTTAGTCTCTCGTTTTTCGTTATCGTTTCTTTTTCTCGCTCTCTCGTTCGAATCTGTTCCGGTTGGACGAGCGTCCGGTCATACGTACGCCCGTCCAGCTTCTTCCTCCGGGAGGACGCCCGTCCGATTAATTGGACGCCCGTCCGTCCCGTCGCCATTAGTTTTTATTTTTATTTCGATTAGGTTTTCTCGTTTTTTCGTAGGTAAGTGTCGTAGGTAGGCTTCTTAGGTTGAATCATCTGACTCCACACCTTTCACGATCAAATTTTAGGATAAAAGGGTCCATTTTAGCACTTGATAGTATTTTGGCCATAACTTTCGGCTCGAGTGTCCGTTTGGCGCGCAGGACCCCAATTCGGAAAGCTCGTTCCGACGCCGTTTTCGAGGTCAAAATCCACTGTTTTCCCTTCCATTTTGGGCTCAGAAGATTTCAACACGTTTTTAGTGTTTCCTGTTTTTCTGTTTTTAAATTTTTCGTAGTTAAGTTTCGTAGTTTTTGATTCCTCTAGGTTTAGTTATCCTTTCCCTATGTCTGATCTGTCCTTTCGTCACTTTCTATCCTTTCTTGCTCAACACCCCGAGTTGGTGTTCGGTTTATGCAAACTCGTAGTCATAAGGGACCACTAATCTATTCCCCGACCCCGAGCGGACCATAGTCCGACCCAATAGGCGGAGACTTCGTTTCGACGAAGGAAACGCTCTAGATCAAGAATTTGAGCAATATCTTTCGGGGAGAAATCGAAAGAATAGTAATAATGGCGCGGAAGATAGACGGACGTTGGCCGACTATGCCATGCCCGGCACGGTCACCATCAACCCGGCTATCGTCATGCCTACCATTACCGCTCCAAACTTCGAGCTTAAACCCGGACTTATTCGGATGATGCAGCATGCATCAATTTTCCATGGTTTCCCATCTGAAAACCCCCACACTCACTTACACACATTCTTGCAAATATGCGGTACTACCCGTATCCAAGGTGTAAGTGATGATGCCATCAAGCTCAAACTATTTCCATTTTCCTTACGGGGGAGGCACTCGAGTGGTATCACTCCCTCCCCTCTCGAATCCATCACTACGTGGGTGAGCTCGAGAAGGAATTTCTAAGTCAATACTTTCCTCCTTCAAAAACAGCCCATTGTCCGAACGAAATCTTCACATTCCGTCGGTGGAAAATGAGTCATTCTTTGAGGCGTGGAAAAGGTTTAAGTCTCTCCCGCGCAAGTGTCCCCATCATGGCTTGCCAAAGCAAAGGCAAGTCCATACTTTCTTCGGTGAATTGACCGAGCTCACCAAGGGCATGGTCAATAGTTCCTCGGTGGGGCATTTCTCAAGAAAACACCTGATGAGGGGTGGGCGCTGTTCGAGGACATTGCCAAGTACAATTATGCCCCCTCTTATCAAGCCATTCAAGCACCTCCTCCGCCTCCCAAGGTCGAAGAGGTGACTATGCAAAATCTCGTTGCCATGTTGCAGAAGCAAATGGCAACCTCTCAAATGACAGCTGCTCAAAGCTTCTCAAATCCGAGTTCTCTGGCTCCTTCACCTTCACAGAACTCTCAAGTTCTGTACTGTGAAGCTTGCTGTCAGACTGGCCATATGACTGGCCAATGTCAATTTTCTTCCCCTCTGCTCAGCAAGTCAATGTTGTTCATGACTATGGACAGCATAATCCAATCGCATGCCAAGTATGTGATAGCATGGGGCATCTCGCTCGCTTCGTCCCATGATTGGGCGAATGCGGAAGTCAATGCTTTCTCCGGCCGACAAATCGAGATTCAATAACCAATTCTGCGGCGATCAGTTTCCAAAACCAAGGGTTTAATCAATCTTCGGGATTTAATCCTAATTCGAACTTCAATAGAAACCCTGGTATTAATCGAAACCAAGCTATAATTCTTCCAATCCACAGCAAAGGTTCAATCAGAATTGGCCCGCCAATTCTAATTCTGCATTCCAAAGTCGGCCAAGCCAGCCATTTCCCCAGAACTTCCAAAACTCTCAAGGCACCTCCCACCAGGACGATATAAAAGCCGAATGGAATTCATTTCGGGAGGAGCAAAGCAGGACGATGAAAAGTCTTGAGAGGCAAATCGGGCAATTGGCTGAGCAGTTAGCCTCTAGACCGTCAGGGCAGTTTCCCAGCTTCACGGAAAAGAATCCAAGAGGCGGGCACGTCGCTCAGGCCGATTTAAGCAAAGCAGTCAATGCACTGACCTGGTACCTTCACCTCCATACGGTAGAGAAGAGGCCAGTGCAATGAATTTGAGAAGTGGTTCTCAAGTTGGTGGTCCCCCTGGCTTCCAGGGAAACCACTAGCCCCTCCTGCCATTGGTAAGGCAGGAGGGGAAGTTGAGCACCCATCATCCCCTTGGTCTGCGAGAAGGAAAATCGGTGGCCGATCCCCCGATAGAAGAAAGAGTTGAGATTCCTCAAGTGGTTGATCCTTGAGGAATAAAGAATCAATTGGAAGTCCTCGTGGTCGTTCCCCCGAGAAGTGAAACATTTGAGGATCCTCGGGTGGCCGATCCCCCGAGGAATGATGAGTTAAATGATAGTCGGTGGGTCGATCCCCCGACTAACAAAAAGAATGAAAAGACGGTTTGATGGAAAGATTTGGAAGACAAGGCCGTTAGTTCGCCCTCGAAGAAAGTATTTTCCGAGGAGGATTTGAAAAAGCTTCCCTTTCCACCTAGAAAGAGCAACATCCCATTGAGCGAAGATAAGAAGTATGAAAAGGTGCTTAATTTGTTGAAAAATACTCGGGTAAATCTTCCATTGTCGATGTCTTGGTAGAGATGCCTAAGTACACCAAATTCATAAAGGATGTTGTTTCTTCGAAGAAGAAGTTAGCGTAAATGGATCGGCAATTGGTGAGGATTGTTCAATGATCAATTATCCGGACTTACCAATCAAAAGAGGTGACCCCGGGAAATTCGTGCTCACATTGCGATGGGAGGCCTAGTCTTTCCAAATTCTTTATGTGACCGGGTGCATCCATAAGCTTGATGCCATTATCTATTTGCAAGCAAATTTGGGTTTACAAAGTCTTCTAGAACCCACTACCATGAACTTGCGGTTTCGATAGATCTTCAAAGAAAGCCTCGGGGATCCTAAAGGACGTATTGGTGCAAGTTGGTAGGTTTACCTTTCCCGTTGACTCGGTATGTCTTAGATATGGAGAAAAATGAAAATGTCCCTCTGATTCTTGGAAGACCTTTCCTATCTACAGCTAGAGCCCTCATCGATTGTGATGGTGAGAAAGTAACTATCCGAGTTGGTGACCAAGAGGTGAGCTATAGTGTTTCTAAATCTATTCAAGTACCCTCCGGTTCTCCAACCGGCTTTTCCATTGAGGAGACGTCTGATGACTTCAATGACTTCATGGATAAGCAAGTCTTGGCTGTAGAAGCAGAATCTGAGCGATTGATCGATAATCTGAATAATCATGGTGTGGTCAATCTAGGCCAGTTAGCAGCTGATTTTGAGGATGGGCTAAGAGAAGAAGCCTTGGCAGTAGGACCACTGAGTAAGCTCAGCGATGTTGAGTTGAAGAGTGGTGATCTTAAATCAAGTCTAGAGGATCCTCCCGTAGATTTGGTACTGAAGCCGTTGCCTAAACATCTTAAGTATGTGTTTTTAAGAGAAGGTGACAAGCTTCATTTGATCATCTCGCCAAGCTATCTCGTATAGAAGAGCTTAAATTGTTAAGCGTCTTGCGCAAAAATGAGAAAGCCTTTGGATGGCAAGTGGGAGATATCAAAGGAATATCTCCCGACATCCGCATGCACAAGATCAAGACTAGTGAGGGTGCTAAATGTGTAAGATGCCCCAAAGGAGGCTTAACCCTCACATGCAAGAAGTTGTTAAAAAGGAAATCATCAAACTTCGGACATGGGAATCATTTATGCCATCGCGGATAGTGAATGGGTTTCCCCGACTCAGGTTGTTCCCAAGAAGGGTGGAATTACTATTGAGAAGAACGAGAAGGGAGAAGAGATAGCACTGAGGCTCGTTACAGGCTATATGGTCTGTATTGACTATAGAAAACTCAATGAGGTCACACTGAAAGATCATTTTCCCCTTCCATTCATAGACCAGATGCTTGAGCGTCTGGCGGGGCACGCATTCTATCGCTTCCGGATGGATATTCGGGATACTTCCGATACCC
Source organism: Gentiana straminea (assembly GCA_036785695.1). Taxonomy (NCBI): domain Eukaryota; kingdom Viridiplantae; phylum Streptophyta; class Magnoliopsida; order Gentianales; family Gentianaceae; genus Gentiana; species Gentiana straminea. Next base: position 7,522,711 of record JAVUPR010000243.1, read on the forward strand.
ATCGACCCCGTTGACCAAGAGAAGACCACTTTCACTTGCCCTTATGGGACATTCGCCTACGGGCGGATGCCATTTGGTCTCTCGTAATGCCCCGGCCACCTTTCAAAGGTGTATGATGGCAATCTTTGACGGGCTAGTTGAAAAGTGCATGGAGATTTTTATGGACGATTTTTCGGTCTTCGGTCAATCCTTTGATGATCGCCTCAATAATCTTGATCGTGTGTTGTCTAGATGTGTGGAAAAGGACTTAGTACTCAATTGGGAGAAATGCCATTTTATGGTCGATGAGGGGATAGTTCTTGGCCACAAAGTGTCCGCCAAGGGTATAGAAGTAGATAGGGCCAAGGTAGAAGCCATTGAGAAGATGAGTTATCCTAAGAATGTACGCGAAGTCGAGGTTTCCTCGGACATGTCGGTTTCTATAGGAGATTCATCCAAGATTTTTCCAAAGTAGCCAAGCCCCTATCTACTCTGCTCAAGGAAGACGTTGAGTTCAATTTCGATGAAAACTGCGAGCAAGCGTTTGAGGAGCTCAAGAATCGGTTAATATCCGCCCCAATTCTTATTTCACCTGACTGGAACCTGCCCTTTGAGCTTATGTGCGATGCATCCAACTCGCTCGTTGGTGCGTCTTAGGGCAAAAGCTTAATGGAAAGTTCCAAACTATCTATTATGCCGATCACACACCGAATCCTTCTCAAGTTAACTACACGACAAGGCGAAAAGGAACTATTAGCCGTAGTCTTTGCTATGGATAAGTTTCGTAGTTACTTGCTGGGTGCTCAAGTGATTGTGTGGACTGACCACGCTGCTTTGCGATATCTCATGACCAAAAAGGAAGCTAAACCGCGCCTACTGCGTTGGATACTGACCCTCCAAGAGTTTGACGTTCAAATCAAAGATAAGAAGGGCAGTGAGAACGTAGTGGCGGATCATGTTTCTAGGGTGTTAAATGAGGAAAAGGATGAACCAGATGATATAGATCTTTACTTTCCTCACAGAGAACATTATGTTGATAGACGGTTGTCCTCCCGATGTTCCATGGTATTCCTCCATTGTAAACTACCTTCATGCCCGTTATCTCGATCCCGAAATGTCTTATCAAGAGAAGAAGAAGTTCTTCTCGATATGAAATATTTCGTTTGGGATGAACCTTATCTTTTCAAGATCCGTAAAGATGGTTTGCTTAGGAGATGTGTTCCGGAATCCGAGCAACGCGATATAATCGAGCAATGCCATAGTGGACCCACAGGTGGTCACTTTGGTCCTTGGAAAACGGTTGCGAAGATCTTCCGAGTCCGGTTTCTATTGGCCCACGATCTTTAAGGACGCAGAAGCTTTCTGCAAAGCTTGTGATCGTTGCCAAAGAACCGGAGCTTTGACAAGGCGGTTTGACATGCCATTGAAACCCATCCTTGAATGCGAAGTCTTTGATGTTTGGGGCATCGATTTTATGGGACCATTCCCATCATCTTGTGGCAACAAATACATCTTAGTACGCGTTGACTATGTGTCGAAATGGGTGGAGGCAATTGCCACTCCTCACAATGATCATAAAACGGTCATGAAATTTCGAAGAAGAACATCTTTGTGAGGTTTGGATGTCCACGTGCCTTGATCGGTGATGAAGGGACACACTTCGCAACCGACCTTTGGAAAAAGTCCTCGAGAAGTATGGTGTTCGCCATAAAACCGGCACACCATATCATCCGATGACTAGTGGTCGGAGTTGAGCGAAGCAACCGAGTCTTAAGAAAATCCTGGAGAAGACGGTGAATAGTCATAGAAAAGACCGGAGTTTGAAGTTGGACGATGTACTTTGGGCATATAGATCGCCTATAAGACCCCTATGGGTACATCGCCATATCAAATGGTCTACGGGAAACCATGTCATCCGCACTGTCGAGCTAGAGCATAGAGCTTATTGGGCCACAAAGTTTTTAAACTTTGATGCCCAAACTTGTGGACGAGCATCGACTTCGGCGGTTACATGAGCCGGACGAGTTCGGACTTCGGGCATATGAAAGTGCCGGGATCGGTAAAGAGAAGATGAAACTACTCCATGACGCCAAGATAAAGAAGAGAGAATTCCGGGTCGGCGAGCAAGTTCTCTTATACAATTCTAGGTTACATTTGTTTCCTGGGAAGTTGAGAACACGTTGGTCCGGTCCTTTTGAGATTCTCCAAATCATTCCTGGAGGTGTTCTAGAACTACGCGGTTATCCAGACCAACCGTTTCGAGTTAATGGTCAAAGGTGCAAGCACTACATTGGTGAACCTAAAGAAAAACCTTTGATTGTTAAATTTCTCGATATTCTCGGATGTGGTGTTCCAGAGGTCAATGAATTTGATGAGTTTTCATCCGATTTATTCTCCGAGAATGACGGTATTGGTTCATCAGCAGAAGTTCTAGCAGGTAGTTGGGATATGGAGGAGTATGAAAGAGAGCAAAAGCTTAAACGTCATCAGAGGAATCAGAGAAGAAAGAAATCAGCCATGGGGAAGATTAAACGAGTTTGGAAGGCTATAAAATATTTTACCCCATGTGTTAGATGTCGTTTTCGCGTACCACACTACGGACCGGAGCTTAAACGAGGTAGTGGCTGGCAGAAAGGTTAAATGGCCTGATCCAGGCTGAGCTTCAAATGTGTCGAGCTAACGACGATAACCATTAGCGCTACTAGGAGGCATCCTAGATATCCCTTATTATATTAGTTTATTTCTTTAGTTATTTTTCCTTGTTCTAGTTGTTTTAATCTTATTCGGATTGTGTTGTTTTTGTCAGTCAGCCGTCCTAGGCTTATAAAGGGTCGAAGTGTTGTTTTGCTTACGATTTCCTCTTATCTTTATCTCTATCACTTTTGCGCGATATGATATAATTCCTTGTATCCCCGAGGTATTTCTTTGTTTTTCAAGTGTGCAGGATATTTTCGATAGCGATTGTGAGCTTTAGACGATTTCAGTTTTCCGGTGGATGGTCCACAGTCTACTGATTTCCTCAAGCATTTCTGGATCCGGACCATGGCCACTTCCGGACTTGCCACTTTCGAACTACAATCGCCTAAGTACTTTCTTTCTTTTTTAATTTACGCACAACATGAGGACATGTTGTCATTTAAGTGTGGGGGAGGGGAATAAGCTATATGTATCTACACATTTGCTTACATGATATTAAAATGAGCCAAATTTTCAAAATTTTTGTTTTGTCTCGAGTGAGCAATGCATGTTTTTGTTCGGTTTGTTATATTCATCGATGCTTTATGCCATATGTTCCATAGGTTAGATGTTTCACCAAGATTTATTTTTCACAAGCCATAGTAAATGATGAGCTATTTATAAAGTTATACCCCTTTTGATTAGTAATTTTTGATTTTCTTATAAGTCATGTGCTTAGTGCTACGTATGTATCGTGAGATTTATGATAGTTTGTATTTAGATCCGAAGTATGAGATACTGTGAATATCTAGAAGTTTGAATGTGATAAGTAATACGTAGCTAATGTCATTTGAAAAAGTTGAGTTAATAATGAAATCAATAGTGTGTGTCGGAAGCTGGTCGATGATTTGAGTGCGGTAAGGCATTATCTCGAAATGTTTTATTCCACTATGATGACCAAAAGCTCACGACAATCGGGAAGAAGTCGCTTTATGATGTGAGTAAGGTAGGGTATACCACGTATGTCCTATTCTGCTATGATGAGCAATAGCTTATTCTGATGTGTGTTTAAATGTGAAATCAATTGAATCTACTTAAGAATTGGTATGAAAAGAATGAAATGAGACTTAGTTATCGTTAATCTTATCCCAGTATAAACTGATAGATATGCTGTAGGGATTATCCTCTGAGTATTTCAGAAAGGCCCTAGACATATTCGATCATTCTTCTCGGGATATGTCACGTTTGTAGGGTGCATCTTATAAGTATCTTTTATTACTAGTTTGAAGGGGGTATTAGCTGGTTTTGCTTGAAATATTCAAGTTTGGATTTAGTGGAAATTTGCTATGGTTATGCACACACACACGGGTGAACTTCTAATTTATTGACTATGTGGTGTATGTGTTGAGGTGTCTATATTCTTTCCGAGCCTTTATCTTGTTTTGTTTTGCTCGGGACGAGCAAGGTTTAAGTGTGGGGGAGTTGTTAAGGGTGAATTTACGTGTTTTATAACGCTATATTTTATAATGTTTTCCACCACATTCATATGAATTGCATGGAAATCACGTGTTTAAATGGAATTATTGAGCAAATGACATTTTTAATGAGTTAATCGCAAAGTTGGTGAATTTATATGTTTTAATTATGATTTTATGTTTATTGGAATTATGTTACGCTTTGCGGTGTTTTTGATGTCATGTAGGTACAATTATGTGGCTCAATTGATGATCAAATGTTGATGAATTTCGAGCTATTTCAAGTTAAAAGAGATAATGGTGAATTGGATAGAGAAGAAAAGAAGATAAAGATGGAATTATCAAGTCTTGATCGAAGCTGGACTAGCGTTCATCTGAGCCGAACGAGCGTCCAAGACTGAACGGGCGTTTGATAAGTGGACGAGCGTCCAGAATCATATTTACATTCAGAGAGTTCAGACGCGTTCTGAACAAGCGTTCACCTCCGTCCAGAAGCTGCTGGACGAGCGTCCAAGATAGTGGACGGGCGTCCAAGCACCGCCTTAGCCTAAACCGACCTAAAAATCTATAAATAGGCGCGATTTCTCAAACCCTAGACACACAATTCGAACCCTAAAAACCGGGGGCAGCTTGGCTGCGTTTTTCTACAGCTTTTATCTACTTTTATGCAATTTAATTCCTAGATTAGATTAGATAGATTCATGTCTTTTATTTCATCAATTCGAGTTGCAACAAGGATGCTAAGAGGCTAAAACCCTCTTGAACAAGCGTTGTGAAGCCTTCTTTCAACAATTCAGTTTTGATTCGTGATTAATCTTTGAGTATCTATTTCAAGTTCGTTTCTTTTATCATGTTTTGTATGTTTTTGCATGTTTAATCGAAAGATGCTTGCTTTGATGATTGTTTATTTGATGAAAGTCATGTTAACGATAGATCACCGTGATAAAAGAATAGATCTTCGATCTAACTAAAACGAGAGTTATTAGATTGATTTTCTAGATTAGAAATTGAAAGATTTCACGCCTAGGTTAGAAAGACGTAATCTTTAACATCGAAAGATAAAAGATTAGGAAACGAACTTGTCTACGAGAGTAGGAGTTTATGCCTTCGATTAGGTGAATCACGACTTGAGTAGAGATCACGAATTAATCCGAATTAGAATTGAATGTTGATAGGATAGGTGGATCAATTGCTTGTTCGTTCGTTATAATTTGATTTTAATCCTTGAAACTTGAATTGTTTAGCTTTAGTTTACTTTTTCTGCACTTTAGTTTAGTTTAGTTTATCGCTTTCAATCTTTCCTAGCTTTGGATTTCGTCCTCTGTCTAGTTTATTTTCTGCATGTTTGTCCAGTTTTAGTTCCCTGTTTAGGTTAGTTTTCGTGACAATAGTTAGTTCAAAACAAAAGCTAGGATTCACATTCGTCTAGTTCCCCGTAAGATCGACCCGGCATAGCCTCTACACTACGATCCTTGCACTTGAGGTTAACCGGTTTATTACTTGTTGTTTTGTATTGATAAAATCCGGGACATGTATCTAATACACTTAGAAGTGGCGCCCCATATTGAATTGGCTTCCGGAATATTCTTTAATTAATATAATTAATATCTTGTATTATATTTATTCATAATATATAAATACCACCATATTAATTTACTACTATAACCTTATAGTCTTGAGATAAACTTTCCTTATTTGGCTATCAACTATAACCGCATTTTAATCCGACTCGATGTTCTTATGTGTGTGACCCGATAGGCTTCCAAAAATGTTGGCCGTAGACACAAAGTGCAAATTACGAAAATGCCCTTTATACCTAACGATCACGGGATAACGTCTAGCAACACACCGTGACCCCCAATCATTGGAAGAGTCAAAAGCAATGACTACTATCTTTCATGTGAAACACTTACCGTGTAAAGTACAATCATATCGCTGTAATAATATCCATACGATCGTATCTTGAGTGTCAGTACATTAACGATCGTATCTTATAATCTGGATATCATGCTCTCTCGGAATAACACATTTACTCCCACTTTGCAAAGATTCTCGAGAGCTAGACAATCTTCATAAGAAGGCCATTTCAGATATTCACTTCCAATCATAGGATACGCGATTCCCAGATGAACTAACATGTATACTCCGCATGCTTCAGGATCACACCCAATCACTACCGCATGATCGCCCCGTGGCTAGGGGAAATCTCAATAGTGTCAGTATGACAATCCACACCGTGATGCCATCACTAAGAGAAAAATGGTTTATTGTGAGAAAACATTTGTTAGAACATTCAAATCCTCTCACAATAATCATATACTTTAAACTTATTGTGAGAGTAAAAAATTTATATAGCTAATTGTTGCAGTTTTAGTTATAAACTCTCTATTCCCAACACTATTTGTATCGTATCCCGTCCTTATTTACACAATAAAATGGTCCTCTTATTAACGAATTTAATTTTTCTTATTTTTTTAAAGTAAAACATAGACACAACCATTGTGTCACAATGAATGATAATTTACACCGTTGATAAATATGAGTCTAAATTGATCATGATATAAACCATTATGATACAATATGTAGATAAACATTGTGTCATTCGTTGTGACATAACCGTTGTACCCGTATCGTTCTCAGTTTTTTTATGTTTCAAAATTTGGAGACCCAATGATAGGCGGCAAACCTTCCCTCCATTATTTTTGGGCAAAATATTATTTCCAAATATAATAACCCAGTTATATAAAAAATATATACATATATATACTCTTGTGATAAAAAAAGATCTCTAAAATATCTTCACTCTTTGTAAGTGCGGCAGTTCTTCATCTGCTTTTCTTTTTTTTGAAAATTCTTCCTCTACTTTTCAATCGTTAGGAGTGTGGTATTTTTCTATCTGATATACTGTTTTTCTGAGTCGTATTTCTCACCATCAGTCGACCGATTGTTTGTTTTCATTTTGATCTAATCTTTAGGGTTTGGTAGCAGCATCGGTGAGCTTCAATTGCAACCGCAATCAAGGATTAGTATAATCAAATCAACCCAGTAGCATTCTTCCTACCATGTCTAAGAACCTGGTGACTATAATTTTTGTGTTGGCTTGAGATTTTGGTGTTGGGTTTGTATTTTGGTGTTGGGTTTGGCTTTTTCATACAATTGATATGATAGATTTTAATCGGATTGTGATTGCTGGTTTTGCGGGAATTTCCATAATGAGTTTTATTTAGCTTGTTAGTGTCAGCTGGTTTTCAGATGAAATGGGATGAGTGGCAAGTTATGCATTAGTTACGGAAAATCAGGATGGTTTTCCTCAGATTAAATCCAAATAATTACGAAATTTAACATTACTTTTTTTGATGAATATGCCTAAATGGGCAGATCCTTCCCTTAACCTGACATAAGTGAGATGGTTTCATGTAAAAGACCTGCACCGTGTAATAGGAATTTGTAACGTAGATGTAGTTTTATAGTTGATAGCTTTTTTCTAGTAGTTGTATTCAATTTGCATTGGCTTGAGATTAGGGATTTGGTAATATTGGCATCATTGTTCACAAATGATAAAAAGCTAATTCCCTCGAATCCCGTTGAAGTAGAGGATTCTAAGTACGTGAGTCATGAGGAACTAAAAGAGATGTTGAGAGAAGCATATGCAGGGAAAGAAGGCTTAAAACTATCCCCTTGGTTAAGACTAGTAGTTGACAGCTTTTTGTTCAAGTGGTGGGATCATATGGAGAAAGGGAACTTGCTAGAAGCTGCTGAGATGAAAACTATCCATAAGTTGATTTAAAGATGCAGAGCAGGCCTTGTCTAGTATTGTTTGCTACTTTGCTTGTAATAATATTTTTGGATGGTGAAGGAAATATTAGAGCAAGTATAATCAAACCTTTACTCAATAAGTAAAAATCAAAGTTTAATGTCATTTGTTATATCTGAGACTAATATTCATGTATCACTGTAGCTCAATAATGTACCTGAAGAAGTTGATTTCTTAATGGAGGTAGTAGCACAAGTTCTTATTTTTTTTTTTTTTGTTTCTATTTTGATCATTTTTGTTCACTTAACACTTTGTCTTTATTTTAAATGTTTATGTCATCCACATGTGTAGCTTTCTGATTGGTTTATTTGGATTATTATAGGAATATAGGTCGAAGATCTTGATCGGTTGGTGGAGCATACGGATAATACGTACAAAAACAAAGGTTGCTTGATGGTTTCATGTAATTGAGGTCTTAATCAAATTTTGTCTAGGGACTTGCTTTATGTGATTTGGTCTTTTTCTTGCCCCTGTTTTTATGCAGTTTGTGTAGTATTATTACCTTAAACTTGAGTATTGTTCTGCTATTGTCTATTTTCATTTGATTAAAGATATATGACACGGTAATGCAACTCATATAGTCCCTGGAGCAGGACACGACTTATTTTTCGATGAATCTTAGGTTTGAATTTTTGCAATATCAACTTTTCTTCTTTTAATCCACAAGCTAAATTCGAAGATGATCATTTCATTACCTCTTTAAATGATGATGTGTGCATACTGAAAAAATTACCTCCATGGCACAAGAAGAAAATTAGGAGAGTTATATTTGTTTGTCAAGGAATGAGTTGATAGCCTTTAGTGTCATGTTCAAGTTTTGTCTGCTTAAGAGTCAGCCATGTTAGCATGATTATGAGTTCATAGCTGATAATTGAGTCTTATATGCTTGTTCCTATTTGCAATATTTTCCGGTCTATTAAATATGTTTGACTATTTATGAATCCGCCTAGAAATGTATACATTTTCCAAGACCTTGTATACTTCACTCCTTAATCTCGGGTCCTGTTAGTCTGCCTACGTGTTTAATTTTGTGTTTAGAGTTTGAACATACTTAGAACTCTACATAACAAATTACATTGATAACCATTATGTCTTGTATGCATCAGGTTATGCGTAAATTTGAGCCTCTTTAACACATACAAAGTATACACATGAACATTTACCTTCTACACTGGAGCAAACCTTACGGGAATTGCAACTCGACAATGATGACTTATACCTAGTAAGTTTTATTTTCATCCCTTATCTCTTTCCTTACTCACTCCCGGACTCTTCCATATTGCAACAATTAAAAAAATCATATCAAACGATTGAAATCTACCTGTGGGTTTTATTTTTCCCTTATTTGAGCAATGAAACATGAAGTTGTAGTGTTGTAAATCTTTGAATTCTTTGTAAATTGAATCAAAATACGACACTGATGGAATGTAGTAAAAGAATAATATTATATTATTTGTGTTTTATTTCAAATTTTAAATTTATTTGGTCAATTTACTGTCGGTGGTCACTGTTTTGATGAATTAAATTTTGGTCCTTTGTTTATTTTTGTTGTACTTCTCAGTCGCTCTTCGATCTTATGAAGCTGTTAAATAATCACAAGTTAGGTCCTTCATGGTAATGATTTGAACAGTTCATTATTGTTCTTATTATTGGGGCTTGGTTATATTATAATGAACTTACTATCTAGTTGCTTTGAGACTGGTTGTGTGTTGATGAATGCCTAAGTTTGTTGGTCCCTTGAAAAGGCTTTGGTTAAGTTTAGAGGGGGGGTGAATAAACTTAACACTGAAAACTTTTTGGAGTTAACAAACTCAAAGCAACTTCGACGAGCTCGTCGATAGCTCGGTAGTCCGTCGATCGTTGAGTTTACCGAATTTGTGCAGCGGAATATATCGAAAATTAGCCTTGTAACTTGTTGTTAAAATATGATACCAAGTATTAGATACTCAGTAGTGTATGTGTGAATTCAGTTGCTAGATTCAGTAGGTTGATGTGCTAGATATACTAAATGCTGAATATAAATGCAGAAAGTAAGTAGGCAGATTTTATAGTGGTTCCAGGTGGTGTAATCCTGTCAGTCCACTCTTCTCCTGTGATGTTGGAGGTAATTCACTAGAGATTCTTGAGATAGCAGTTACAAAAATCCTTAAGTTGATTGTCCTTCACCAATAACTATGGCTTCACAAACTGAACACTTGGAACAGGTAGGATTGCTGCTCCAAAGTCTTCCATTGGTCCTTGAAGGGTAGGATTGCCTCTTCACCAGATCCACCACAAACAACAATTCTTGACACCCAAAGATGCTTCACTGTCTTCAGTAGATTTCTTGTAAAAGAAAGATTGAATCAAGTAAGTGATTCAGCTTCAGCAGCTTGATCAGGATGATATGATCAGCAGCTTGATGTCTTCAAGTGTGTAAACTTGATGTAGCTTGAATGCATATTACACTTGAAGAGTTGGACTGCATCAGTAGCTTTATGCTCAGTAGGGTTAGCAGGGTGTTTGATCGATTTAATTCTGATAGCTCAAGATGGATCCTTAATTTTCTTCAAAAATCATCACTTGTATCTGAGTTAGGAGTCCTCTATTTATAGGTAGAAATCCTTGTGACTTATGTTTGAAATTCAAACATAGCCGTTTTAGATTTGTCTCCATCTTGACTTGCTTTTTCTAACTGTTCCTAGGACTGACACTGTCAGACTCCTTTTTGACAGTTTTCAGTCTATCCACCCTTTGACTTGTATCCATTGGATAAAGGTCTGAATCTTTCCAACGTCCCTTTAATCTTAACCATTGATTTGTTTGATAAAATCAGAGGTTGTTAGCTGTCCCTTTCTTTGTAATCTCCCAATGTAGCCTTTGAATAATCCGAGATATACATCAGCAGGTTCCTATGAATGTAAGTCTGCTGAAATGTATATTAGTCAGCTGTTCCAATGTTGTTGTGTTTATAAAAACACTTTAGTCGACTTCTCTTATATCTAACTTTTTATTGTGAAGTTAGATTACGCATTTTGCATATAACTAAGTTCCAATCACCACTTAACTTGTGGAACTTAGACCTTGTACACAAGGTATATGTAATCAGTTTAGGTCATCACAGACTTCCCTAAATTCTGATTCCATATCCTTGACTTTAAATACTCAGTTTGATCCCTTAGCCTTCAATAACTGAGTTTGAGCCCTCAGCCTTCAATAACTGAGTTTGAGCCCTCAGCCTTCAGTCTTCAGCAGATTCCTAAACTAGTCTACTGACCTAGGTGCCCTACTGATATAGACAAGTCTGCTGATGTAAGTCAGCTGACCTTTTACAATGCTTGTTTGATCAAATATATACAAAGATCAAACTCTAATAAGCCTATACATTTGATCTAGACATCTTTTTGCCTTTGCTCTATAACAGCTAGTCTGGCACTCATCACCAACAAAGTTGCAGTGGCTTTCGCTACTATTTTTTTGTTATTTAGTTGCTTTGTACAAACTTGAGTGATAATGTGTTTAAATTCTCTTTAAGAAAACTGTGAATCTTAGCGTATGTCTTGTATGTGCCCTTATAGTTTTGGTTAAGATAAAGTTGAAAGTCTTTTTTATATGGTTTTAAAATGTTTTTCTTTTGGTCTATGTTTGTACTTTATCTTGCTGCTCTTAAAGTCTGTTGGATGTGATAAGATAGAGACTTCTAGTGTCTGACAATTAAGTCTGAACTTGGTTCAACCGCTCTTATTTCAAGTTTTTACATTTGTCTTCAAGGGTTCTATACCGAGTCCTTGTTTTTTTCCCCCGTTTTCCGAGGTTCGCAGTATACTTGCTACATGTGCTTTGTAAACCGATTTAGCGTATATGTCATTCCCAATTTCGTTCGTTAATATATTTGTGTTTTGTTTGTTATTTGTATTTTGTTCATTCGAGTGTATGCAATCTGTTTTCTAGTTAATCTTATAGTCAACCTGATCTTATGAGTCTTAGAGTCTGTTTTGTTCTCAGCTTGTGTCATTTGTTTTTTCTCAGTTTAGGTATTTATCTGTCTGGTCACATGTTACGCTTTGAGTCTGGAAATATTTCTTTGATTTGTTGTGTTGCATCGGTTAAAGTATTGAATATCATATTAGGTGTCTAAAGTGACACTCAATTGAAAATATGTCTTGAGTCCGTCTGCTAATGTTTTCATCATGCCCTTTGAGTTAAGAATTTAGTTTGCCTTAGTCTAAGTCTTTGTTCAGTAGTGTGTATGGTACGTCCCGGTTTGGTGCTTTCTTGGAATCATATATGATTACCTGCTTGTATGTTTAGGTGAACGGGGTGTCTGTCCAACCTGCTTATCATCTTTGTCTATGTGTGTCATGATGCTCATTCAAGTGCGTCTGATGGTCTGTTTTTCTAAACACTCTATTGTCATGTTAGCATCAAGTACATAGTCTAAGTTTTGGTCTATTATGAATCAGGGTTGTTCACATATTTGACATGATTTTATCTTCTAAACTTGCCTGACTTTCTAGAGTCCGGTTTGTCCATGTCCTATTTTTCTTACATGAGAAACTAAGTCTGACAACCTGTTGTATGTGTTCTTATGCATATGTTCATTGTTCATCTCTCGTTATGTCTAGTAATCAGCCTGTATATGTTTTTATGCATATATATGTTCATCATATCTACCATGTTTTCTATGTATTTAGAGCTAATTAAATTATGGTAAGTAGAATTTTAGTTTGGGAAACAATTATAATGTGATCTGATTTAGCTCTTTGCTTCAACCATTTTGCAGAAATGTATTGATGCATGCTATAACTATCCTTTACAAGGGCTGAATAATAACAACGCACAAGAGGTCACATTTACAGATTTAAGTTGCTGATTAAATATCCTTTGATTTGCAATCTATGCAGCCATAATGACGCACTTTCCTTAAACACGAGATGTAGATCATAGGCTGAAATTTTAATCTTTCACTTTTGTTTTAGGGATTATTAAACACTTTGTTATTCCAGCTTTTGAATTGTTTGTATTATTTAACAATGTATTTTTTTTCTTTTGATGATGTGTTTCATAATGCTGTATAATGTGGGTATATGTCATTATTCAGTCATGATTTAGCTTGGAGTAGATTTACATACAATGAGGGTATATATTATCATTAAACAAATTTGAATAGGGGCAATCCGGTCACAAAAAGTCATATCTTTCTGGTCATTAAAAACTTTTAATGATGGGAAATGTACTCTCGTCGCCCCTCCTTATTGCTTCTCTATATAAAGGCATATAGTGAGAGTAAAAGTTCCCGTCGCTATTTGACGTGAGCCTTTCCTAGTGCTATCACAATCCTTACCGGCAGTGTACCGGGTCAAATCGTAGTGCTAGTATGGTGAGTCAGAGTGTCGAATCCTCGGGAACTTGGTAATTCTTCTAAGTGTGGTTAAACACCAAAGAAATTCGTTATTAACTCGATCTAAATCGCAATTTTATAAATACGTATAACTACTATTCTACTTAACATAAAATAAATACGTAATTTAAAAGTTATTCTAATATAATATATATAGATATATAAATAAAAATAGATGTACATGGATTGCAAAATATATATATAGATATAAATATATAGATACCAATATATAGTTAATAGACTAGATAGATAATTTTATAGAACTAGCCAAAGTTTATATAATTGATTTATACGATCTTTTTCAGTAAACGGAATGTGCTCGATCTTCCTTTTATATTAGGTCCAATTGAGTAAATGAAACGGTGCACTCCTGAGGTTAACAATTCCTCCTCACACGAGCGTATGAAATTGTCATGTGTCAAATTGTCATCAGTTCAATCTCCACAACTGCCCCATGCTAATCTCAGTTAGTCTGAACAGGTACCGAGTACAAATCTACCCCGGATAAAAGAGGTTATTCCGTTTGTCAGACGGCCGATGTTATTCAAAAGGCTCCGGTTGTCAGGCGGATCGATTTAACTTTCCGGTGTTAGTTTCAATTAAACCGTTGATTTTAACATTATTACGATCTTGAGCACAAATTTCAATAAGACTCATCTTTCCCAAGACAAATCTGTCCCCGGGTAGGAAATAGGATTCCGTTGTCACGCTTTCGCACGGCCAATTTTACCCTCCGGTTTTTCTATCTTTTATCTCATATCCTAACTTCTCTGGTCAATTCATCGTTAGGTTATATGGTGCGATTCATCTTGGTTAATTACGTCAATCCGAATATTATCAATACGTTGCAAAATAGAAAAAGATTCAATTAACTCAATTTTAGCAAATTTCTTAGACAGCATTCCTTTACCGAAAAGATTGAAATAAAACGATTACATAACTTTGGCTAGTTATTAGATTTAGCCTAAAAACATTATAAAGACGAAAAAGATAAAAACAAACATAACAAACATAAATACTTTAGAAATTTTACCCGATTACAAATCTTCGAATCGAAAGTTCGTATTCTTCCGGATATTACAACGACTTCAACAACACCGAACTTCCGATAATTTCCCGAAAGCATTACAACAAGATTTACGATATTATTATTTTTCGCATAAGCGCCTATTTACAAACTACGAAAATAAAAGAAAATAGAAGGAGGAGATATATATATATATAGGATATTGTATATATATATATTGGTACACTCCCTTCGGTTGCAAATGAGCTCCCTTTTATAGAAAAAAGTCTTGGGGCCGGACCGGGCCGAGAGTAAACCGGACGGGCCGGTATAATGATTAGGTCCATCCCCCTTAATTCAGATCATGTGCAGTATATATATATATATATATATATATATATATATATATATATATATATATATATATATATATATATATATATATATATATATATATATATATATATATATATATATATATATATATATATATATAATTATTAAACTTCTAAAATTCATATCTCGAGTTCCCGATCTCCAAACAACATGATTCAAGAGGCATTGGAAAGCTCTCGGGAAAATCTACAACTTTCATGAAGAACTCTTCTTCAGAAAATGTCGTTTTGATGAGCCATTCGTTTGTCGAAGATATTTCTTGATTACCACTTAATCAAATCGATTAGCCACTTGACCACTTCGATTGACCACTTGACCACTTAAGCAATTCGATTGACCATTTAAGCTCGTGACACTTTCCAAATCCTTCCAAAGATACGATTATACTTCAAAATGTCGATTCTCGGGGTCTTGGCTTATAAATCTGCAATAAAATACCACAAATACCCACGTAAATCTGACACGACATTCCGATTTACTAAAATCGGTACAAAATGACAACTTTTTACTATTATTACTAAGTTTTACTACTAACTACTCTAAACTATAAAGATTAACATTTCATATTATTTATATCATAATTTCATATATTTTATATAGAATTCGTTGATAAAACATAATAATATAACGTATATTTAATCATATAAAAGTAGTATATCAACTACTCCCCACTTAGCTTTTGATCGTCCTCGAGCAAAAATAAGCGGTAATAAAAGATAATATAATTGATCAGATTATAATTTTTAATGTAATTTATATTGTCAATATTATAAATACATTACTTATGCTAATTTAAAATTATAAGAAGACAAAAAGTGTATATAACTTAAATAGCTTAAACATCAAATATTATTTAGATGAAATCGTACATGTAATACTTAATAAGTATAAATAAAATATTAGAATTATTTTTAATCGCAACTATTATGATATCCTGGAATCGTAAACTTGGTCAGGTAATCGACAAAAATGGCTTATAAAGTTTAGGCTCAAGATGTTGGTTAATCGGAAAAAAGAAAATCAAAAAGAGAAAGAGGCAAGTCGTACGTACTTACATCTTCATATTCTTGATCAAAAAACAATCTCGATTAATAGCATCCTATTTTTTTCAGATTTTCTCTCTCTTTTTCTTTTTTTTTTTTCAATTTAAATTTAAGAACTAAAAGCGTGAGTGTGTGTAGAGAATCAAACTTACAAGCATCGCTTCATTAAGATTGATCGGAGTACTACTCTTTCGATCGAAAATTACAAGTCCGGTTTCCTTAAACTTGTAATCATTCTTGAGATCTTATGATTCGACTTTTTCTTTTTCATTTTATGCCTTCATTCCCAGCAATAGGACATTTCGAGATAATACCCTAGCTGGACTACTATCATCAGGCAATCGGGAGCTTTTAAACCTCATAGTGATATAGGACATTTCGTGATAATACCCTACTGCACTCAAATCATTGGTAGCTACAACCGATATGTTCTTTTTATTTTTAAGTTTGTCGATCAAAGATAAGGAAGATACATGATATTTGATTAATTCTGTGTAAATATGGTGCTTCGTTCTTAATTCTTTTACAGAATATTAACATATCCGAACTCATTGCCAAAATCGACTATCTTGCAAGTGTCATGAGGTAAGATCGAATATACTAATACTTATCTAATTTTTCCAATCTCAGATACACCAAAACTTAGCTTTTATGTCTTCATCTCTTTTCATAAGTACGTACAAACTTGCGGAATTTTCAAGGAAATGTAGACCAAAATTAGCTAAAGGTCGGTTACTTAATGGCAATTTCGAGTGAGGTCTTGATCACTCTAATCAAGGCTGAGGTATGAACAAAAATTGGAAATTTATTTAGGTAGGCTATTTGGCTATAGTTTATATTTTTGTGGTGCCAAAAATCGTCACCCCTAGTCCAATTCCAAACTCATAATTCATATTGAAAAGAAAATTATTCTAAAAATTTTACTTATAAATATCAACATACCTATATAATTTCATGAAAACAATATTTAACATTAATTATTCAATTATATAAACTTAAAATCTCGTTAAAATTTAAATTAGACATAAAATATAATTATAATATATCTAATATACTTTACTTAATTAAAAACTTATTCTTCCAATTATATCATTTTTTATTCATATTTAATTTTTATAATTTATATTATTTTTTCAAAAATTTTAATGAATTTTCTAACCTTACTCTACTCCCCACTTACGAAGTGGCATCGTCCCGATGTTCAATGAGTATTAAAAAAGTAGGTTTGAAAATAAAATTAAAATTATCTATTATCGTTATTATTTTGAGTTCATTCTTAGCGTATACTAATATATTATTAAATAACAAACAAACTTAAAAAAAACTGAA
Source organism: Gentiana straminea (assembly GCA_036785695.1). Lineage (NCBI taxonomy): Eukaryota > Viridiplantae > Streptophyta > Magnoliopsida > Gentianales > Gentianaceae > Gentiana > Gentiana straminea. The sequence continues at coordinate 7,539,809 of JAVUPR010000243.1, forward strand.
ACATATATATTAAACAAGATAAACGATTACACTTAAAAAAACATAAACTTATTACTACTAACTTAACTTAAATTAACTTATTAAAAACTTAAACCATCATAAACTAACAACCAACAAACCATCTAAATTGTTGACGAACAACCCGGTGTATCAACCGGTAACAAGCCAACTCTATTATCTCTCGAAGGAAAGATTTCATCATTCTCCAACTCACCCACTCCATTCATTTGAACACACAATCTTGAAATCATCCATGAAGAAGGCATAGGCTTCCCCCCACTGCCCCTCGTTATTGCAAATTCCAACACCGTCCTCTGAATTAAAATACCCCAATCTACAAATTCACCAAATGTCAAAGCATATAGCAGAAGCATTTCATTCTCGGCAAGGCTTGCAAAATCCCAGGTGGGATATACTCTAGAATTAATAAAATGCTTCCACGCCTTTAGGTGTGGAAGTAAAGCACGTGTAGACATATCGTGATTTGTGTCGAAAAGTGGAAACAGACATTGCAAAGACTCGTGCACTTTATTCAAATGATTATATGGATTTTGTAGTTCCCATTTCATCTCGAAATGTTGCAGCGTAACAGGCGGAATTTCAAAAAGTTGCTTGATAATAGACGAAGAGAAGGGAACAGCCACTCCTCTTACTGAGACAATTTGAGTAGACTCAATCATGGGTGTCGATATCAAGGCTGAATAAAATTCTTGAACAATCGAGATGTTGACTCGCCCTCTCGGCGCACTTACAAACTTCTTCCAGCCGAATCCTCTGATTGCAGTTTTACCCCAACGATCAAGTTTATCGACATTCAAACTTTTCTCCAACAGGATTGGAGAATTAACAAAACGAGGGTGTAAAATTACATTATCGTTAGATCCGTGGGATTCTGGACCTACCACTTCCGGTGTGTGTGGTTCATATGAATTAACGGAGGGTGAGGAATGGTTTGACATTTTTAAAACAGATGAAAAGTTAAAAATCGAGTTGAAAGTAAAAAGATAGAAAGTGAAAAGAAAGTGAAAGGAATGGTAAGGATTGCTCATGCCCTTACCTCTTTTAATAGATAGGAAAATTATACATACGTGGCTGCATTAGACGAACTCAAAAATGACTCACCCCTTTTTCTTCACGGCTCGGTCCGAGAATAGGCCGGCTCGGTCCGGCCTCAACATTATTTCACCGAGTACAGAGGTAAAAGTCAAATTGGTTTTGTTTTTACTTCTCACATGTGTAACAATACATATGCTTTGAAGATATTTTATGAAGCTTGAATTAAATTCATCTAACTTGGTATGAACTGATAAAACGACACATTAATTATATTTTGAAAACGACTTAGTAATGATACAAAATTATTTTTAGGTTTTTATAGTTTATAAAAACGATTTAGAATGAAAATAATATTTCGATAAAACGATTAAAATGTTGAAAATGATTTACTAATGATACAAAGTTCGTAAATAATTTTAGTTTTATTAAATTTAAACGGTAATTTAAAACGATTAGAATAACTAAGATGATACTCTAGATAAACGAAACATTGAAAACAAACCAAAATCTAAATGAAAATGTCGAAAATAAAAACGTGCAGTAAAAATGTTTAATCAAACATAGTCATGAAATTCAATCTTCTTCATAATCTTCCTCAGAATCAACATGAAAGCTCGAACTCGGAAACGACTGAGAAGCTGGCGGCTGAACTGTAGTCGTGGTCCTGACTGAACTATCAAGACCCATCGAACTCATGCCAGTAGTGATATGTGCAAACTCAGTGAATCCTCCCCAACTAGACATCGCGGGTCTCTGAATACCTGTCGAAAATACACCTGTACCACTTGATTGGCTTCCAAAAGGATAAGACGTTGGATGAAAGCTCGAAGGTGGTGGAATAGGTGCTACCCAATCTGGTAAGGTATACGGATCGGACTGACAAGGTGGATAGGCAGGATCATCAAAAGTAGGATTACGAAGCAACTGCTCATTTCTCCTTAAACCTCTACGAATATCGTCACACCACTGCCTATTACTTTCAGCATACAAAGCCATGTTGGCTTGACCACGTGCAACGTCTGAAACTAAAGATTGAAACATGTCATAAGTGATTGTGTTGGAGAAAGTAGTTTGTTGAGGCTGACTAGAAAAAGATGGAAAAGAAGAAGATGTGGAAACTGGTGGAGTTGGTTGAGTTTGACGGCTTCTAATCAAAGAGCTTATTCTACCATCTGGAAGCCTAGTCAAACTTGGTCCAATCAGATTTGCATCTGCCAGAGCTAACTTGTCATTAGGCAGGAATGGTACTCCCGACCTACGACATAAATCCGATATAAAACAAGGGAAGTACAGATGACTCCCTGGTCTGGCGATGACAATGATTTCGAAAATTCTTTTAAACATTACTTTTCCAACATCCACCTTTACATCATTTACCATCGCCCATGTGATACAAACATCTTCTTTCCCATAAGCAGTATGTTTACTCGAGGGATAGAGATTATGGCTAATAAACCTTTTAATCGCCCTTAAACCTCTAAAACACTTCCCGTAGTTAAATCTATTTTCAACCCACACAGCGGTTGAATCAAAAGCATGCTGAGCTCTTAAGGCAGTCTGCTCAAAGCTTGCAGGATCATCTAGATTCCAAACTACCCGGTAATCTTCATCATCTGGGAAAACTTCAACTCCTAAAATTGCATTTATAACGGCAGGGTTAAAAGGAACAATTCTAGCTCTTAGGGGTACAAACTTTGTTGATATAGGAATGTTCGTGTAGTGCCCGAAAGACAATAAACAAAAAATTTGTGTATTGAAATTTTTTAATAATTGTTTTTGTGACAGAATTTATCTCACCTTATTACTTGCTTTGTGCTTGTAAGTAATACACCGCCGCAAACCCTAAGTATATCGTATGTAACCGCTTAACTCAATGTATGGCATGCACGTGAGGATTGAGTTAGTGGAGATATGCTTAAAGCGTTAGTCCGTGGTGAACTTAATCGAGTTTAGGTCTCTTGATTAAAACACCAATAATGCGCCCGTAACACCTTAGGGTGTGATAGTCTTATCCGGACTATCGGTAGAGGGTACCTACGTGGGGCATTTATATATGATGGCATTCATATAGATCGGACCGATTTAATCCGATTTTCTCGATATAATTCCGTAATCGAGGAATCTTATTAAATCATTAGATGATCATATATGGATCAACCTTAATCCCGAGGTGATCACAGTGGTGCCGCTTGTCCCGGGGTAGTGTTTGATGTGTTAGTTACGGTTCACTTAAATATGTGTTCCAAGCCACTTCTCATTGGCACTATCTCAGGATGAGTGAGTAGTTCGATTTTCACGGACATGGAATCCATTCCTTCCTCGCGGGAAGTAGAGAGACAAGTCCCCTTATTTGTTAGCCCTAAGAAAGTGATCGATCCCGGGAGTTCGCATTTGACTAATTAGCTACTAGTCGATATGCGTACTAATTGATCATCGGGGGTTAATGGTAAATAAGGATAAGATATTCGAGTCGGGTTCACGGAGACTTCCCACTCATAATGGACGATCTATGGAGGGTTAATCCGTATGTAGTGATTATATCAATGGACGCTTATTCACTCTACGGGTTGAGTATAAGTATACATCTATAATCGGTAGAGTTCGGTTTCGGGTTTATGGTGGCGTAATCCCGGAATTAATAATTAATGTACTTATTTCGTTCGATGAATAATTAATTATTGGAGCTACCGGTTATAGGTCCATGGTCCCCGATGTGGCTTCGTAATTCGGACTAATAATCTTGTTATTTGGGCCTCGTGATAATTAATTGGTGGGCTAATTAATTGATATGCATGTATATTATTTAGTTGGGCTAAATAATATAATACACATAAAAGACATTTTATGTGGGCTTAGAAACCCTTAAATGTGGCGCCAATAGATGTTCATTTAATTAGAGAGAAATTAATTTTCTTGGATAATTATTTGACATGTGATTTATCTTTTATTTGTTAAATGATAATTCATGGAATATTAGATAATAATATGATTTATCCTAATTTGTTTGGGATAATCATTTTATTTATCTTTTATTTGGAATAAAGGATTTATGTAATAATTATCTCTTAATTATTAAATCCTTGGAGGACAAGGATTACTCTCCTATATAAAGAGAGTTCTCCCAAGCCTTAAAGAATTGGCATAATTTCGACCACTATAGTAAAAGGGAGAGAAAAATTTAGTTTTTTCTTGTCTTGGGTTTTAGAAGAAGAAAAACTCTAAGTTTTTCTTGGTGTTGCATATCGAGGAGGTTCGTGTATCAAGAAGGGTGTCCACCAACCGCCGTTTGGAGAACACATCGGAAGATCTTGGCTTCTCTTCCTACTATTGGTAACATGATCTTAACCCCCTTGTAGTAGTTTAAGTCCTTTAATTATGTATTGTGATGTATAAGTCGTGATCCATCCGCTGCGCGTAGATCTAACTCGCTTAGATCTAAGAACATGCATCCTTCATGTGGTATCGAGAAAAAACACAGATAGGTTCCACGATTTATATAGTCATAATCATAATTAAACGATTTAAAGGAGTGGAATTGCATGTAGGTAAATTTTATTTATTGTTTTATGCTTTGATAATGATTAATTGCTATGGTTGAAGAGATGGATTGGGGGTTGGCACTTTTTACCCGTTAGATCTATTGTAAACTCATATAAACGATGAAAATTCGTTCATATGAGTATAGGAAATTATGTAATTTATTTTTATTGCAATTTTAATTTCAAGAAAATAGATCTGTTTAGTAGCTGTTTAGTTATTTCGTTTTTCCCGTTGATCGAGCCGTTGAAACGACGATCCCTCCGGTCAGAATCAAGATTGGAAGATGATGAACAATTCCACAAAATTTGGCGTCGATCGGAGTCCGTTTTGATATCCGTTCGTTGCTGCAAAGAAGCTGCTGTAACAGAAAAACGCAGGATTCACAGAAACCCTACCTGTGACTTCCTCGAATTTCTGGGAGAGTTTGGACCGTTGAAACACAAATCCAACCGGTCAGATCGAAAAATATGGAGTTTTTGACGTGGGATAAAAATTTCAGGTCGATCGGGATTCATCTCGATTCCCAATCGGCCTCGGGAAGTCATTGATGCGCTGCTGTAAAAGTCAGATTCAGCAGCAAGTTGGGCGGCTCACTGGAGAAAATTGACAAGTCAAAGCTCCGATCCAACCGTCCATATTGAAGCCCGAGGAATGAAGAACAGATCTGGAGATTTTCGTTGCGATCCGAGTTCGTTTGGTTTGCCGATCGTCGAAGTTTTGAACAGCTACAGATTAGGGTTTCTAATTTTATTTTATTTTAATAGATTAGATACGGGGGTGCCAACGGTCCATCTCGATGTTTATTTTCCGCACTAGTATACATGTTTAGATTGTATGTGTAGAACCGGAAAATTGCCATGACATGCATCATATCATGAATTCCACTCCATATGCATACATGTAGAAATTAATTCGAGGAATTAGTTAGGCATGTATAAAACACGCAATTAGTTTTAATTAATTGTTTGATATTAATTAGAAACTAATTAGGGTAAAAACCGAGGAACACGGGTTTTTTCAATCGTCGAGGTTGGGTGATGGATTCTCGGTGAATCCCACTCGCGAAAGCATAAGGAGTAAAGTCCCGAAACCTCGTGGTTAAGGTGTTGGATTCTCGGTGAATTCCACCTTACCTAGACGAGATTACGTTTTTGTTCCGTAGTGTCTACGTGAAAGTTTGATGTTTAAGGATTGGATAATCACGGGCAAACATGGTTCGAAAGTGGTTTAACCACGGTTGGGTGGTCAATAGTAGCTACGGCTCGATCGACTTCACCCTCCACGTGTGGCGTTTGCACGGGGGTCTGGCAAGGCTGAGCCATCCGAAGAGCCACTACGGCTCAACGGAGCTCCCCTAGTCTTGACCCGTCCGACGGCCACATATGTTCCAACGAATAGGTCGGGTGGGCTAGCCCACATAACCGACAACATTTGGGCCTATGATTTATTGTTCCTTAATGTAACATCAAGTCCAAAAACGTGATCAGTAAACCCACCACTTTTTCAAAATATTGAGTGGGAGCGGGAGAGGCGACGGCCGACCCCACGGCCTCTACCGTTGACACAAGCAACGTGAGAGAATGGTGACGCCTCGTGCCGGCTCGGGACCGGCCTCCCTAAGGAAGGCCTTCACCGCTATCAAAATTCAAGGCTTGGTCTCCGAAAGGATAGGATTTTGGGTACTCGTCGGGTCACCGACCGACCCTAAGGCGGCACACTCGGGGTCTACCTAAAAATGCGAGACAAGTAGGTCACACTCATAAAGGGTATTTTTGGTAGTACCTTGGCTGAAAAGGAAAGGTGATTGACGATCACAAATGAGATGTTCGATTCTCAATCGATCTTCAATGTTAATCGAAACCTCTTTGACCTACCCTAAGGCGGCACCGAGGCATTAGATTAAATCCTTGGAACGGTAGGATAGACTATAAGTACTTAGTTTATGTTCCTAAAATTTATTAGTAGTGTATGATTTGGATTTATTTTCTCGTCAATTTTATTTACAACTATTTATATATCTCTCTAGGGTGCTAGACTCGCTAGTGTAAAATTGACTAGTAACGACTTCGTTAAAAGTGGTAAGTAACTAGAACGTTGTACTTATTAATCTTACATGCGATTAATTTTTCGGAAGAGATATAGCTCTTGAGCCTTCAAGACTTAAGTGACGTAAATAAGGATGTCACTGTTGTCAATCGTGTTGAACGAGAGACGACTGTAGTTAGTTTGAAAGATGAATGGGACGATAAAATTCTTCTAGTGAATTTTAATTGTGTAGTGTCTACACGAGAAATTTTCTAATAGAAAAATTGGAGAATCACAAATTAAAGTGTCGCTAGTTAGACGGTATTTGGAACCGATAAACTAGTGGGAGCTTTTATCTTATGTTTTTCATCGATTTATTAGAAAATTAGTCCCACCGGGTAACGCTTTCATTAGACATCCCACGGTTCACGAGTAGTGTCTACTCAAACGAACTCGCTAGTTCAAGACTATTTCCTTTTAAGGAAAGTCAAGAATGGGAAAGAATGTCTACAAGTGTTAATCATCTAAACTAAGTTTGAGGCTAAACCGAAACATTAAATAAAGAAAGTATAGGATAAGGAAAGTGATTTCGGATCACTTAACCAATGAATCCTTAGCAACTTTCTTAACCGAGTAACTTGACTCGGTAGCTTAGTTCTTTGGAAGAACAAGGAAGCTGTGCATTAACGATTAATAGAGTAACAACGGGCAGTAATTTCAGCTAGTATAGTGGGAGTGGAATGAGGAAATGAATTTTGGATTCGATCCTTGAATATCACAGAAAAATTTATTTTTCTGTTTACAGATTCGTTGAAACAAGTGGATTCACTTTCAACTCGATATATTGTTGCCTCATAGAAAGTGAAGATGACATTTGTAGTACGAATCCGAGACTCGGACTTTTGTTTGATAAAGTCAGAACCACTAAGAAATGCTGAAAAGGTATATGTAACACATCTTAAACTATTATAGGCGAATGGTTTCCGTATTAAGATAAACGATTCTTCAAAATCTATTAATTAATGCATATGTCCTAGAGATTAGACTTAATGACTGGCTAAGGGTGATTCCTATCTCCCAGTCTCGGAACACTTTCTCAAAGGAACAATGACTAAGCTTCCTTTCTATTTGAAAAGGGTAATAGATCTGAAGAAGTAACGTAGCTTGTTCACAATGACCTTCGGGGTCTAGTGAAAGATACAAGCTAATGGGAGCTTTTGAGTGGTGACATTTTGTCTGATAACTACTCGAAACACGATTTAGTTTATCGAAAGAATACGAGGAGGAGTCTCTGATTTTAGCAGAGAATAGAGTATTCCATGCTCAGAAATAGGCTATCGCATAGTCTTGGGACTGATGCTCGGCCTGCCTCCTAGTGAAATGTTTCTCACTGAGGAAGAAACCATAGACTTGCCCTATATAGTTATTGATGTGCTACAATACACTGCTGAACTCGATTAAGATAATAGGTTGCAAAATAACGGTTAACATTATAATGTAAACCGAGAAGTCTACCTAGAAGATGCTAGTGAATTTATGGATAAGGAGTGAATTCGGTTCACACAACTTCCGTAAATGTAGGCATTTAGCATTTAATGCTTGAAGGTAGGACGGGAGATTTTGCGCATACGTTCAGATTGTAACTGTTCATGAAATATCTTAATGTGACGAGTGGAGGTTGGTTATAAGATTCTTGAGATCAGAAAGTGGCAGTTGAACTGTCACAAGGCTTCTGATAGAATCTATAAGTAATAGCCTTAAACCTTAGAGTACGGTTACTCTAGGAAGTTACTATCTGATTTAGTCAGTCCACGTCCAACATCGGTTGTTGGTGACTACACTGATAAATACTACTAGATCAGAATGTCAATCCACCTAAAACGCAGTGGGAGTATGGTCTAACCGTTGACCCATTGTGGTTTTGTGGACTTTACAGTCTGCTGGGGTGATTGATAACCTATGGCTCTTTGTGGGCTGTGTAGGATTTTGATCATAGAGGTTGGTTTGAAAGCCTTAACCCTGTGAATGGAGTTTTGGTACTCCAGTTCTGTTCAGCCTCTTGTAGAACCACCTGAGTGTCTCAGGCCCAGTGGGAGCAATTGGATTTACACGGAAAGGAGTCGAATGAATAGGAAAGTTTAAACTTTCAGCGCAAAGCTGAGTGGTATAGGGGTGATTCCCTGAAAAGTAGAGAGTTAACCAGACCTTGAACTCTCTCACCACTCGGTCTTGTTAGATTTCGTTAGAAAGCAGAAAATAGGGGTGATTCCCTGAGACTTTCTTGCCAAAAAACGGAGTCTGGATTCATTCAGAACAAAAGGGTCTTCGTTAGAACAAATGGCAAGATGACTGCCGCGGCTTATATCCTTTGTGGATTTAAGAGAACCTCTCGGTCATTTAAAGTCACATGTTTTAAAATATGTGGACTTGACCAGAATATTGATAAGTCTTTCGAAGACTGGATATCAATATTGGTAAAGTAGTAGTATTAGTGTTCATGAATGATAACACTGAAACGGTTGGAAACAACATGGGTGTGCTATCTGAAGTCGGAAACTGACACGCCAAGATTCTCTGGATGAGAGAATTGGACTATATTCTAAGAATTTGATACGGTCAAATTCACAAGAATGAGTCATTGGCTATCCCATCCGTCTTATTAGTTAAGATGATCATGCATATACGGATGCAACGTTCAACGAGAGTAGTCCTACCCTACCTCTCAGGAATGATTCTCTAAATCTTCGGATAAAAAGAGAAAATGGGATAGAGTCTCTCTTGGATAACGGCAAGTCAGGTTGTCACAAGTCAATAATAGTCAAATCTCGGATTCGAGCATTGAATAGCGGTTTTAGTACATCCTCAAGTATTTTTGAAGAACGAGGAATAATGTGCTTGTATATTCGGGTGCAAACTTGAATATGGTTGACTACACTGATTCTGACTTGTAGTTAGATTAAGGATGATCGTTGGAACGATCTCGGGCTCAGTGTTTACTCATAGTGCTTAGAATTTCCTTTTTGGTCTGGGAGTAATTCCAGGTCTGATACGCCGATATCACTTCATCGTGAAAACAGTGAAGAGATATCTTAGAAAGATCTTCTCAGTCACAAGAAGTCAAAAGCATATTGAGACAGAGTACCGCCTGATTGGAAGGACCGGCGACGTTTCGATCCTAAAGATCGTCTCGAGTCGACAACCTAACTAATCAGTGTACCAAGTCGAGTGCTTGGAGGGTACGGCATTGATGGATATGTCTCATTTGCTTTTAGAGCAAGTGGGAGAGTGTTGTGAATAAGATGAGAATGGGTGTGCTCTAAAACAATTATTACTTGTCATTTCGTGCAAGTGGGAGATTGTTAGGTGTAGTGCCCGAAAGACAATTTGTGTAATTATTTTTGGTGACAGAATTTATCTCACCTTATTACTTGCTTTGTGCTTGTAAGTAATACACCGCCGCAAACCCTAAGTATATCGTATGTAACCGCTTAACTCGGTGTATGGCATGCACGTGAGGATTGAGTTAGTGGTGATATGCTTAAATCGTTAGTCCGTGGTGAACTTAATCGAGTTTAGGGTCTCTTGATTAAAACACCAATAATGCGCCCGAACACCTTAAGGTGTGATAGTCTTATCCGGACTATCGGTAGAGGGTACCTACGTGGGGCATTTATATATGATGGCATTCATATAGGATCGGACCGATTTAATCGATTTTCTCGATATAATTCCGTAATCGAGGAATCTTATTAAATCATTAGATGATCATATATGGATCAACCTTAATCCCGAGGTGATCCTGGGTGCCGCTTGTCCCGGGGTAGTGTTTGATGTGTTAGTTACGGTTCACTTAAATATGTGTTCCAAGCCACTTCTCATTGGCACTATTTCCGGATGAGTGAGTAGTTCGATTTTCACGGACATGGAATCCATTCCTTCTCGCGGGAAGTAGAGAGACGTCCCCTTATTTGTTAGCCCTAAGAAAGTGATCGATCCCGGGAGTTCGCATTTGGCTAATTAGCTACTAGTCGATATGCGTACTAATTGATCATCAGGGGGTTAATGGTAAATAAGGATAAGATATTCTGAGTCGGGTTCACGGAGACTTCCCACTCAGAATGGACAGTCTATGGAGGGTTAATCCGTATGTAGTGATTATATCAATGGACGCTTATTCACTTTACGGGTTGAGTATAAGTATATATCTATAATCGGTAGAGTTCAGTTTCGGGTTTATGGTGGCGTAATCCCGGAATTAATAATTAATGTACTTATTCTGTTCGATGAATAATTAATTATTGGAGCTACTGGTTATAGGTCCATGGTCCCCGATGTGGCTTCGTAATTCGGACTAATAATCTTGTTATTTGGGCCTCTCGTGATAATTAATTGGTGGGCTAATTAATTGATATGCATGTATATTATTTAGTTGGGCTAAATAATATAATACACATAAAAGACATTTTATGTGGGCTTTTAGAAACCCTTAAATGTGGCGCCAATAATGTTGAATAATTAGAGGAAATTAGTTTTCTTGGATAATTATTTGACATGTGATTTATCTTTTATTTGTTAAATGATAATTCATGGAATATTAGATAATAATATGATTTATCCTAATTTGTTTGGGATAATCATTTTATTTATCTTTTATTTGGAATAAAGGATTAATGTGATAATTATCTCTTAATTATTTAATCCTTGGAGGACAAGGATTACTCTCCTATATAAAGAGAGTTCTCCCAAGCCTTAAGCATTGGCATAATTTCGACCACTATAGAAAAAGGGAGAGAAAAATTTGTTTTTTCTTGTCTTGGGTTTTAGAAGAAGAAAAACTCTAAGTTTTTCTTGGTGTTGGGCCTGAACTGAGGGAATTGTGATCTGATGACTGTGGCATCTTCCCATGTTGCTGCAGCTTCATCTAGGTTAGTCCACTTGATCAACCATTGTACCACGGGGTATGGCCCCTTTTAATAGTCCCGACTTGTAGCAAGGCTTCGGGACAAATGAGCAATTGGCCTTCATCATTAACTCTTGGTGGTGTGAAGTGACAGAATGTCGAGCCCCACATACTTCTTAAGCAATGAGACATGGAAAACCGGATGAACCCTTGAACCTGAAGGTAGCCGTAATCTATATGCTACGCCCTATTCTTTCCTCAATAAGATATGGACCAAAGAACTTTGCTGCCAATTTGACATTTCGCATATCGAGGAGGTTCGTGTATCAAGAAGGGTGTCCACCAACCGCCGTTTGGAGAACACATCGGAAGATCTTGGCTTCTCTTCCTACTATTGGTAACATGATCTTAACCCCCTTGTAGTAGTTTAAGTCCTTTAATTGTGTATTGTGATGTATAAGTCGTGATCCATCCGCTGCGCGTAGATCTAACTCGTTTAGATCTAAGAACCTGCATCCTTCAATTAATCTAAAAAATTATGAAAAATACGAAATTGATAACTAAATAAAATAAATAATACCTTATAATGAAGAAAACGTTGAAAAATAGGCCGGAAAGGTTGTAAAGTCGCCGGAATAAAACGGAGCTTGTTTTCGATCCTTTTTTATTTTTGTAACTTTTGTAGAAGAGAGTAGATGAAAGGAGGAAGAAATCAAGTGGTGGTGTAGTGTGAGATGGATTTTTATGGAAGAATTAAAAAATTTGAGTGGTGGGGTTTTGGGTGTGGGGTGCGGCGAAAAATTTAGGGAAGAAGAAGGAGAAGAAAAAAGGGATCCCCGTTTTTTTTTTATGTTTTTAGACCCCGGATCGGTCCGGGTTAAGGCCGGATCGGTCCGTGCACAATTTTTTCACTTTTTCCGATTTTTTACTTTTATGTTTTTTTGATTAAAAACTTATAAAAATTCTAATAAAACTAAATTAAACTTGATTAAAATCTTAAAAATAATTTTATAACAATTTTATAAAACTTTTACAAAACTCCTTTTATAAAGATCCAATTTTTTAAAATTTTCAGAAGTTATGAGAAAATTTTATAAAATACTAATAAAACATAAGAAAACACTCGAAACTTAAGAGGTTCCTAATTCTTCGATTTCTAAATCTTCCAGAGTTCTAATATAACGTTCAATCAACCTAACTCCTAAAAACGAAGCATTTGAATTATCTCTCGGAATTCCGTCGGGATTTTCGGATAACTACCTAATCGTTCCCTTCCTAACAATATTCAAACACTCATCCTGGGATTTGGTTGTGTTTTTCCCACAGCGTCCAACATGTTCACTTTTTCCACAGATTCTGCATCTCATCAGAAACTTTGCCCTTCTTTTTATTGCACTCCTTGATGTTCCATTACAAACTTCTTTCAATCTAATCTCTCTCAACAATTTCTTGTTTTGTTCAAAAACTAAAGGTTCTATTTTAAACGCAACATCTTTATCTAGGCCTAATTTCAAAAGTAAAACAAAAACTCCTAATCTATCTAAAAAAGGCATCCAGTTCTTTTACGTCTATCCGGTAAAAGACGAAAAGAGTTTAAACATAAATAAAACACAGAAAAGTAGAGTAAAGATAGATAGCACCTGGTACTCGGCTGATTTCAGTTTCTCTCGCTTTTCGAGCTTTTTCGGTTTTTCTGCTTTTTCAATTTGTCGGGGGATCAATCGGTAGTATTACTTCTTCTTTCGGTGTGATTCCTTCTCCTTCCACAAATAACTTTACTCGTGGCCATTGGCTATAAAAGTCGTATTTCCATCGTTAGTTCAATGACTCCGCATTTGTAAACCCGTGTTACTTTAAATGGACCCGTCCATCTTGATTTAAGCTTACCCGGAAACAACTTTAAACGTGAATTGTACAAGAGCACTCGATCACCTCCATGGAACTCACGTTTATAGATTCTCTTATCATGGAAAGATTTCGTGCGTTCCTTGTAGATTCGAGCATTTTCATAAGAATCGAGACGAAATTCTTCTAGTTCGTCAATTGAAGCAATCTATGATCACCGACAAACCTTAGGATCGAAATTCGAAATCTAATAGCCCGAAGGCTCGGTGTTCTAACTCAACCGGGAGATGACAAGACTTACCAAAGACTAGCTTATAGGGAGAACAACCAATTGGTGTTTTAAAAGCTGTTCTGTACGCCCATAATGCATCATCTAATTTAATTGCCCAGTTTTTACGATTTGAATCTACTGTTTTCTCTACGATTCTTTTGATTTCTCTATTCGACACCTCTACATGTCCACTGGTTTGCGGATGATAGGGCGTTCCTAACTTATGCGTTACACCATATTTTTCAACTATCTTAGTAAATGGTCTATTGCAAAAGTGTGAACCTCTATCACTAATGATAGCCCTCGGAATGATATATCTGGTAAATATATTCTTTTTAAGGAATCGTATGACAACTTTGGTATCATTAGTGGGAAGAGCTTCAGCTTCTACCCATTTTGAAACATAATCTACCATTACAAGAATAAATCTTTTTCCAAAAGATATAGGGAAAGGTCCCATGAAATCTATACCCCAAACATCAAATAACTCACATTCTAAAATAGGTTGCATAGGCATTTCATGTTTTTTAGATATATTTCCCCATTTTTGACAAGACTCACAAGATTTAACATACTTATAAGCATCTCTATATAGTGTAGGCCAATAAAAACCACATTGTAAAACTTTAAAAGCGGTTTTCCAACCTCCATGATGACCTCCTGCCTCACGATCATGACAAAATGATAAAACACTTAAAATTTCATTATCGGTACACATTTTTCGATTATCCCATCCGAACATTTACGGAAAAGGTCCGGTTCCTCCCGGTAATAAAATTTTAAGTCATAAAAGAACTTCTTTTTCTCGTCGCCAAGTCCAATGAGACCGAATATAATCACAAAGTTAAGTAATTAATGATATCTCCAAACCACGGTGACATTTCCTTAGAAGGAATTCTATTCTTTAATAAGCGCATGGTTGAAGGAGTATCTATTCTAAATAGTTGTTCATCGTGAAATGAATCTTTAATTTCATTTCCTATTCCTTCATCATTTTCCATTCTACTTAGATGATCCGCTACTACATTCTCACTTCCTTTTTTATCTTTAATTTCAATATCGAATTCTTGAAGTAAGAGAATCCATCTAAGAAGACGAGGTTTAGCATCTTTCTTACTTAGTAAATACTTCGATCTTGAATGGTCCGTGTAAATTATTACCTTAGAACCAACAATATACGATCGAAACTTATCTAAGGCAAAAATCACACCAACAGTTCTTTTTTCGTAGTTGCATAATTTAGTTGAGCAAAGTGTTTAATGTGTGAGATGCATAGTAAATAGCTTTGAGAATTTTGTTATATCTTTGACCTAAAACGACTCCTACGGCTAAATCACTTGCATCACACATAATCTCAAACGGTAAACTCCAAGGTTTGGTGCTACTAAAGCGGTGCAAGTAGTTAACCTCGCTTTTAAGGTCTGAAAAGCTTCCATACATTTACTGTCAAAGTTAAAAGGTACTTCCTTTTCAAGCAAATGACTTAGAGGCTTTGCTATTTTTGAAAAATCTGCAATGAACCTTCTATAAAATCCTGCATGTCCAAGAAATCCTCTTAGGGTTCTTAAATTAACTGGTGGAGGTAACTTTTCAATTACTTCGACTTTAGCTTTATCAACTTCAATACCTTCTTCAGAGATTCTATGTCCTAAAACAATTCCTTCTGATACCATTAGATGACATTTTTCCCAGTTTAGAACTAAATTGGTATCTTCACAGCGTTGTAACACTCGTTCTAAGTGTAACAAACAAACATCAAATGAGTCTCCGTAAACACTAAAGTCATCCATAAAAATTTCTAAGAATTTCTCAACCATATCGCAAATATAGCCATCATACATCTTTGAAACGTAGCCGGTGCATTACATAAACCAAACGGCATTCTTTTATAAGCAAAAGTTCCATAAGGACAAGTGAACGTAGTTTTTTCTCTATCTCCTGCTGCAATGAATATCTGTAAATATCCTGAATAACCATCTAAGAAACAGTAATACTTATGTCCACTTAAACGTTCCAACATCTGAACTATGAATGGAAGTGGATGATGATCTTTCTTAGTATGATCATTTAGTTTTCTAAAATCAATGCACATTCGATAACCTGTAATCTCTCTTGTCGGAATCCATTCATTCTTTTCATTCTCTTTCACTGTGAAACCTCCTTTCTTTGGTACCACTTGAGTTGGACTTACCCATTCACTATCTGATATGGGAAAAATTATCCCCATTTCTAATAGCTTAATGACCTCTTTCTTAACAATTAACTGCAAATTTGGGTTGAGGCGGCGTTGCGGTTGAATACAAGGTTTAGCATCTTCCTTCAGAATTATCTTATGAATGCAAATCTCAGGGCTAATACCTCGAATATCGGCAACTATGCATCCAAAAGCTTTCTTATGCTTTTTCAACATTCTAAGTAATTGATCTTCTTGTTGCTCAGTTAAAGATGATGAAATAATAACCGGTAATAGATTATTAGTTTCAAGAAAAGCATACTTCAGATTTAAAGGTAATGGTTTCAATTCCATATTCTTAGGTGGATCTTCCAGAGATGGTTTAAGAACTGGTCCTTCTAGTTCTAATTCCAAGTACTTATGCCATGATGTTTAAAAATAAAACTTCCTTTATTTAGAGAAAGGATTATCTCTTTCATTTCGGTGTCTTTCTCATCTTCCTTATAGATAGACAGAGTTAAGCATTCTTCTAATCTGTCTGCAAAAGTTGGTAACTGACTATCATAGACAGAATGAATATCTTCTATAGAAGAACATGATTCTGGTGATCTGTATGGATGGTTCATAGCTTTGAAAATATTGAAAGCAACTTCATCTTCATTGACTCTCAAAATTAACTCTCCATTCTGGACATCGATTAACGTTCTTCCTGTAGCTAGAAATGGTCGACCTAAGATAAGTGGCGCTGAATATCCTTCTTCCATTTCCATGACTACAAAGTCTACTGGAAAATAGAACTTGTCTACTTTAACCAATACGTCCTCAATAATTCCTTTAGGGTATTTAATCGATCTATCTGCCATTTGCAGAGTCATTTCAGTCTTCGTAAGCTTTCCTATGCCTAGCTTTCTATAATCCTCATAAGAAATGAGATTTATACTAGCTCCAAGATCACATAAGACCTTCTTAAGCAAGAAATCCTCCAATTTCACATGGAATGGTAAAACTTCCGGGATCTTTCGGTTTAGGTGGTAACTTATCCGCAAAACTCGAGAACATTCTTCATTTAGGCATATATTCTCATATTCCTCTAATTTTTTCTTGTTTGACGAATATCTTTCGAAACTTTCCATAAGCAGGCATACTAATTAGAGCTTCGATAACAGGGATATTAACATGAATATGACGAAAAGTATCAAGGAAACGAGCATACTTCTGATCAGTTTTTATCTTTTTAATTTGATCTTTAGGTGGGTAAGGTAAAGATTCTAAATCTATAACCTTTGATCCCAAAGTCATTTTCTCTTTTCCTTCCTCCTTAATATTACTTGATCGCCAAGTATCATTATCTTGAGTTTTTTCTTTTAAAACATTCCCTGAATCAATTTCTTCTTTAGATTCCTTCAGTTCTTCTTGTTTTTCATCCTTGTTTTCATTATCTTCTATTCTAACATGTTCCTTGAATAAAGTCCTTAAATCTTTATCCATGGGATCTTTCAAAATCCTAGGGATTTTTACCCATTTTTCACCTTCATTCTCAGGTTCCAAACTTCTATTCCTTTTCAAGAAATTCTCTATAATTTCTTCTTCCTCATCAGTGAATTCAAGTTCATCTTTAGTTTCATCATTTTTTCCATCTAAATCATTTTCTACTTCATTATTTCCGAAGTTTTCTACTCCATTACTACCACAGAGTTTTCTACTTCTCGTAACTACAACATTTACCTCTCTTGGGTTTCTTTCAGTATTACTTGGTAATCCTCCAGGAGGTCTACTGTTATTACGTTCACCTTCCCTACTCAAATGATCTTCCATATTCCATAATGAGGCTTCTATCGTTCTCATTCTGGTATCATGACCACTCATGGATGTTTTCATTGAACTCATATCCTTAGAGACTGTACCAATAGAAGTCATCATTGTTTCCATATTCTTAGCTTGAGTAGATACTACACCCATCATATTCTCCATTAGTTTTTCCCATTTTTCAACCCCTTCTGCAGGTTGAGTTGAAATTTGAGTTACTGGTATACTTTGAGTGGTATGTTGAGGATAGGATCTAGGTAATGATTGTAAATTCTGATTAGATGTATTTTCCTGATAAACTTGATTATTATTTATATTCCTATATGGAACTGGATATGGCGGTTGTCCTTGCTTACTAGGGTTTTCAGACCATCGAAAAGTAGGGTGATCTTCTAATAGCATTAAACGAGTTAGAGTATGCATTGTTCAAATTCCTATGCTGCTGAAGAAAACTCACCTCCTCTCTTGAATATCCTGTTGGTTCTTCAATCCCTAATGGCATATTATCCTGATTTGAGTATTCAGTTGGTGTACTATTTTCTGAACTTTGGTTTTTGTTCGATTGTAGGCCATCAAATTTCCTACTCAAATTTTCTAAATGTGCTAGAACTTCCGTATTCGATGTACATTCTCCTACAAAAGCTACTTTTCTGGTGCTAGAACCGGTTTCCTACATTCTGTTATTCTTGGAAATATTTTCTATAGCATCGTAAACTATTTGAGCTTCACTCATCATTAAAGAACCACCACATGCATGATCTACATCTGCACGTGAATATTTTCTTAATTTACGACAAAAAAGTTGAATTTGCATATCTAAGGAATAACCATGGTCGGGACAAGCTCTTAACAATTTTTTAAATCTTTCCCAAGCATTCCCAAGCGTTTCTTCAGATCCCTGTCTAAAGTTAGCAACCTCGACTTTCAATTCCAAATTTCGCCCTGGAGTGAAATATTGTTTCAGAAATTCAGTTTGAATATCCTCCCAACTAGTCAGTGAATGATGTGGGAGAGACATAAACCAATCTCGGGCTCGTCCTTTTAAAGAAAAAGGAAACATAGTGATCCTCGTTAGTTCCTTATGAGCACCTTGACTTTTGGTTGTATTGCACAGTTCTTCAAAAAGATAGAGATGATGATGTGGATCTTCATCATCCTCTCCTAGGAATTGGGCTCTTGCATCAATTAAACCAAAAAGATGAGATTTAATTTCGAAATTATTCGCTCCTTCATTGGGTAAAAGTATGGGATTATTAGTCTGGTTTCTTCTTATGGTTTGATCACAGATAGGTCTCGGGTTTGGTGGGTTATTACGATTATTCTGGTTCCGATTCTAATTATTTCTATTATTATGATTCTGATTATTATTAGGGTTAATAGGGTGTTGTCCATGCCCTGGAGCATGTTCTAGCCCTTGTTCAGGTGTTTCATCACTGATTTCGGCCATTCTCGTATTTCTGTTTGAAGATGATTCTTGGTCAGGATTTCCCTGACTAGTATGACCACGTTTACTCTCTACTCTTAACTGCCTTTCGTAAGTGTTTATGTCAGCCTTATAAGGAGTGAGTGGGGCCTTACCGCTTCTGGTCATCAACTAACGAAAATAGAAAAATGTTCGAAATTGATAAAAATAAAAATTGGTAACTTACCTATAAGGTAAGTACCAACGAAAAGTAAAAAAAAAGAAATGAGATAAGAAAAAGTGTTGACTTATTCTCGAGAATTTTGAGCTAATACAAGTAGTAACCATAGACACAAAGAAAAAATTAGCGACGTTCCCCGGCAACGGCGCCAGAAATCTGACGTGAGCCTTTCCTAGTGCTATCACAATCCTTACCGGCAGTGTACCGGGTCAAATCGTAGTACTAGTATGGTGAGTCAGAGTGTCGAATCCTCAGGGAACTTGGTAATTCTTCTAAGTGTGGTTAAACACCAAAGAGCTGTTATTAACTCGATCTAAACCGCAATTTTATAACACGATAACTACTATTCTACCGAACATAAAATAAATACGTAATTTAAAAGTTATTCTAATATAATATATATAGATATATAAATATATATATAGATGTACATGGATTGCAAAATATATATATAGATATAAATATATAGATACCAATATATAGTTAATAGACTAGACAGATAATTTTATAGAACTAGCCAAAGTTTATATAATTGATTTATACAATCTTTTTCGTAAAACGGAATGTGCTCGATCTTCCTTTTATATTAGGTCCAATTGAGTAAATGAAACGGTGCACTCCTGAGGTTAACAATTCCTCCTCACACGATCGTATGAAATTGTCATATGTCAAATTGTCATCAGTTCAATCTCCACAACTGCCCCATGCTAATCTCGTTAGTCCGAACAGTGTACCGAGTACAAATCTGCCCCGGATAAAAGAGGTTATTCCGTTTGTCAGACGGCCGATGTTATTCTAAAGGCTCCGGTTGTCAGGCGGATCGATTTAACTTTCCGGTGTTAGTTTCAATTAAACCGTTGATTTTAACATTATTACGATCTTGAGCACAAATTTCAATAAGACTCATCTTTCCCAAGACAAATCTGCCCCCGGGTAGGAAATAGGATTCCGTTGTCACGCTTTCGCACGGCCAATTTTACCCTCCGGTTTTTCTATCTTTTATCTCATATCCTAACTTCTCTGGTCAGTTCATCGTTAGGTTATATGGTGCGATTCATCTTGGTTAATTACGTCAATCCGAATATTATCAATACGTTGCAAAATAGAAAAAGATTCAATTAACTCAATTTTAGCAAATTTTACTTAGACAGCATTCCTTTACCGAAAAGATTGAAATAAAACGATTACATAACTTTGGCTAGTTATTAGATTTAGCCTAAAAACATTATAAAGACGAAAAAGATAAGAACAAACATAACAAACATAAATACTTTAGAAATTTTACCCGATTACAAATGCTGAATCAGAAGCTGTATTCTTCCTGATATTACAACGACTTCAACAACACCGAACTTCCGATAATTTCCCGAGTATTACAACAGTACTACGATATTATTATTTTTGGCATAAGGCCTATTTACAAACTACGAAAATAAAAGAAAATAGAAGGAGGAGATATATATATATAGGATATTGTATATACATATATATTGGTACACTCCCTTCGGTTGCAAATGAGCTCCCTTTTATAGAAAAAAGTCTTGGGGCCGGACCGGGCCGAGAGTAAGCCGGACTGGGCCGGTATAATGATTAGGTCCATCCCCCTTAATTCAGATCATGTGCAGCGTATAATTATATATATAATTATTAAACTTCTAAAATTCATATCTTGAGTTCCCGATCTCCAAACAACATGATTCAAGAGGCATTGGAAAGCTCTCGGGAAAATCTACAACTTTCATGAAGGACTATTCTTCAGAAAATGTCGTTTTGATGAGCCATTCATTTGTCGAAGATATTTCTTGATTACCACTTAATCAAATCGATTAGCCACTTGACCACTTCGATTGACCACTTGACCACTTAAGCAATTCGATTGACCATTTAAGCTCGTGACACTTTCCAAATCCTTCCAAAGATACGATTATACTTCAAAATGTCGATTCTCGGGGTCTTGGCTTATAAATCTACAATAAAATACCACAAATACCCACGTAAATCTGACACGACATTCCGATTTACTAAAATCGGTACAAAATGACAACTTTTTACTATTATTACTAAGTTTTACTACTAACTACTCTAAACTATAAAGATTAACATTTCATATTATTTATATCATAATTTCATATATTTTATATAGAATTCGTTGATAAAACATAATAATATAACGTATATTTAATCATATAAAAGTAGTATATCACTATTGAACTTTCTCATTCAGTGACGGGTATTTTACTCTCTCTGAAAACACATCATTAATGAGAGTAAGATACCCGTCACTAAATGAGAAGTTCAACAGTGACGGGAATTTTTACTCTCATTGTTTGCCTTAATATAGAGAAGAGATAAGGAGGGGAGATGAGAGTAAATTTCCCGTCACAAAAAGTCTTTTATGATGGGAAAATGACTTTTAATGACAGTATTTCCCCCGCTAAAAATCGATTTTCTTGTAGTGCATGTAGACTCCGGTCTTAAGGATAATTACACAACTGCCACATAGTGCGACACTTAATGTAAGTGGGTCAGTCTAACCTACGCATTCTCTAATACACGTCCACATACTGTCCAAGTGTCTCTACACTTCGATAGACGAGATTTATCCCTATCTTCAATAAGATAGAAGACATCCAATACGTGCTAGTCTAATCATACTATCAATGTCCCATTTGACAGTACATACGACTAGAGACATTTAAGTATCAAACTTATTAAAGTGATTCGAAATCTTATCAACCATAATCACTATCATGGTTTCTCTCTCACAGTTTGACACTAGGGATGTTACTATATATATACATATTCGACAATATGAAAATAAACAAATATATAATAACAAAAGTGCTTTTATTAATCATAATGAAGTTATTACATGAACTAAGATAGACTGTAAATGACCCGACTCGGTCGGATCCGGTCTAACCCGAGTGGGTTTAGGACACCATTTCAACACCAAGGACCCGCTCCCGTTGGTTACGAATAATGAAGGCCTAGTCATTGAAGCTATGGTGAACAAGAATCCGGTTAAAAGGATCTGCGTCGATACCGGTAGTGATGTTAACGTTCTCTACTATTTGGATTTTCAGTCGATGAACCTCTAAGAGTCAGAGCTAACTCCGGTCTCGGCACCACTGTTCGGATTCGCTCGCCCCCCAGTTCTGTTAGGAAATCATTAGTTTAACGCAGCGGAATTTAAAATTTTGATTTCCTTTTCTAGATCGTCTCCATTTAATGCAATAAATACGTTAAGTAGTTTGACGGAATATACCTTGGATGATCTATAAGATCGTCGCTATGACCGTCAACTGAGAGTAGTCCTGTGTGCAAGCCGTCCACGCGTCCGGCCTCTATCGTTGATCCACACGAACTCCTCGCCAGAATCTCCTTGGATTGCTATCAGAAAAATCCGGCTCCTAGACCGGCCTTTTCTCTCTCTAACTCTCTATAGGAAGCTCTCTATTTTACTCAAGAACTATTAACTCTTGGAATTGTGATGTACAATTGAGCTAGCCAACCCATTTCTTATATAGAGGAGGTGGCGCCCCAATGTGCCCTAATCTGATTAGAAGAAGCTTCCTAGAAGATAGATGAAAGAGAAAAGCATTTTCCTAATAAAATAAGGAAAATTGCTTTAATTGATTTTTCTCTTTTATTATAATATCTTATATTAAATAAAATCTAAATATTGCCAATATCTTATACTGAATATATTTATCTTATTACCATAAATCTATTTTCCCAAAATCAATTAATATCCAATATTAATATTATAGTAATCTTATTAATTAAATTGCAAAATCCAAGTGTATCTTATACACTCACATGTGGCGCCCCAAATGTCAACTAATTGGCATCCGGAATATTCTTTAATTAATTTGACTTGTGTATAATTAATATCTTGTATTTTATATATTCATAATAAATAAATACCACCATATTAATTTACCACTACAACCTTTATAGTCTAGAGATAAACTTTCCTTATTTGGTTATCAACTATAACCACATTTTAATCCGACTCGATGTTCATATGTGTGTGACTCGATAGGCTTCCGAATATGTTGGCCGTAGACACAAAGTGCAAATTACGAAAATGCCCTTCATGCCTAACGATCACGGGATAGCGTCTGGCAACACACCGTGACCCCCAATCATCGGAAGAGTCAAATGCAATGACTACTACCTTTCGTGTGAAGCAGTTACCGTTTAACTTACAACCATATCGCTGTAATAATATCCATACGATCGTATCTCGAGTGTCAATACATTAACGATCGTATCTTATAATCTGGATATCATGCTCTCTCGGAATAACACATTTACTTCCACTTTGCAAAGATTCACGAGAGCTAGACATTCCTTATAAGACGGCCATTTCGGATATTCACTCCCAATCATGGGATACGCGATTCCCGGACAAACTAACATGTATACTCCGCATGCTTCAGTATCACACCCGATCACTTCCGCATGATTGCCCCATGTATAGGGGAAATCTCAATAGTGTCAAAGCATGACAATCCACACCGTGATGCCATGAAGACTCCGGTCTAAATGATAATTACACAACCGCCACATAGTGTGACACTTAGTGTAAGTGGGTCAGTCTAACGTACGCATTCTCTAATACACATCCACGTACAGTCCAAGTGTCTCTATACTTCTATAGACGAGATATATCCCTATCTTTAATAAGATAGAAGACATTCAATACGTGCTAGTCTAATCATACTATCAATGTCCCATTTGACAATACATACGACTAGAGACATTTTAAGTATCAAACACGTTAAAGCGGTTAGAGATCTCATCAACCATAATCACTATCATTGTTTCTCTATCACAGATTGACACCAGGGACGTTACTATGTATATACAACCAATAACATGAAGATAAACAATATATAATAACAAAAGTGCTTTTATTAATCATAACTAAGTTATTACATGAACTAAACTAGACTGTAAATGACCCGACCCGGTCGGATCCGGTCGAACCCAATTGGGGTTAGGACACCTATTCAACAATCTCCCACTTGGCCTAAAGCCAATCACCCATATGCCTAAGCCCAAGCATGTGAACTTGTTTCTCATGCTTTGCTTGTGACAATGCCTTGGTTAACGGATCAGCTATGTTTTCATCCGTGTGGACTTTCTCTTGTTAGAAAATCTACGCGGGAACACAGCGGAATTCAAAATTTTGATTTCCTTTTACCCAAGATCGATGTCGCTTAAGCAATAAACAAATAAGCTAAAGACGGTGGTTACCTTGCTTGATAAAAAAAATCGACGCTTTGACCGTCTAAGGAGAGTAGTTGTGCACGGAGCCGCCCAAGCGTTCTGCCTCTACCGCTAGTCCACACGAACAACCCGCCGGAATCCACCATTGGATTGCTATTGGAAAACTCCGGTTGCTTGACCGGACTTTTTCCTCTCTCACAAACTCTCTATTGGAAGCTCTCTATTTTACATAAGAACTATTAGCTCTTGCAATTGTGATTTACAAAAGAGCTTGACACCCACCTCTTATTTATAGTCAAAGGTGGCGCCCCAATAGAGTGGAGGAGAAGAAAATATTTTCTCAATAAAATAAGGAAAATATAATTGATTGATTTATCTCATTTAATTTAATATCCTATATTAAATATTTCCAAGATATTGTCTATATTTATCTTATTACCATAAATATATTTTTCCAAAATCAATTAATTTCTAATATTAATATTATGGCAATCTTATTAATTAAATTGCATAATCCATGTATCATAATACACTTATAATTGGCGCCACATATCCCAAAGATTTGGCATCCGGAATATTCTTCAATTAATATAATACTATGATTAATTAATTTGCAAAATACATGTGTATCAATATACATATATATTTTCGACATATGTATCTAAATACATATATTTAATTAATCACCATAATTAATATCTTGTATTATATTTATTCATAATAAATAAATACCACCATATCAATTTACCACTATAACCTTTATATTACGAGATAAACTTTCCTTATTTGGCTATCAACTATAACCACATTTTAATCCGGATAGATGTTCTTATGTGCGTGACCTGATAGGCTTCCGAATATGTTGGCCGTAGACACAAAGTGCAATTTAAGAAAATGCCCTTCATGCCTAACGATCATGGGATAGCGTCTAGCAACACACCGTGACCCCCAATCATCGGAAGAGTCAAATGCAATGACTACTACCTTTCATGTGAAACAGTTACCGTGTAAATTACAATCCTATCGCTGTAATAATATCCATACAGTCGTTAGTCGAGTGTCAAAACATCAACGACCGTATCTTATAATCTGGATATCAAGCTCTCTCGAAATAACTCATTTACTTCCACTTTGCAAAGATTCACGAGAGTAAGACATTCCTTATAACAAGGCCCTTTCGGATATTCACCCCTACTAATAGGGTATGCGATTCCCAGACGACCAAACATGTATACTCTGCATGCTTCAGCATCACACCCAATCACTACCGCATGATCGCCCCGTGGCTAGGGGAAACCTCAATAGTGTCAAAGCATGACAATCCACACCGTGATGCCATGTAGACTCCGGTCCTAAGGATAATTACACAACCGCCACATAGTGTGACACTTAACCGTATAAGTGGGTCAGTCTAATGTACGCATTCTCTAATACACGTCCACGTACAGTCCAAGTGTCTATACACTTCGATAGACGAGATCTATCCCTGCCCTTAAAGACAGAAGACATCTAATACGTGCTAGCATGTTCATATTATCAAGGCCCTGTTTAATAGTACATCAGCCTAGAGACATTTAAGTATCAAACATATTAAAGTGATTAGAGATCTCATCAACCCTAATCGCCTATCATGGTTTTCCTATCACAGTTTAATACTAAGGACGTTATCATATAACAATTCACAATTGGTTCTTTAAAAGAACAAATATATGACAACAGAAAAGCCATTTAATATATGTATAGAAATAAAGAAATAGTAGAAATGATCCGACCCGGTCGGATCCTGTCCAACCCGATTGGGTTTAGGACACTATTTCAACATCTCTATCTTTACATCTCTTCTATCTACCATCTCTCTAATCAAGTGATAGCGCCGTAGCACATGTTTGGACTTCTGATGAGACCTTGGTTCCTTTGAGTAAGATATCGCCCCATTGTTATCACAGTACAGGGGCACTGGACTTTCAATGGAGGGAACCACACCAAGTTCAGTAATGAACTTCTTCATCCAAACTACTTCCTTTGCCGCCTCCGAGGCTGTTATGTATTCGGCTTCCGTTGTAGAGTCTGCAGTAGTCTCTTGCTTGAAACTCTTCCAGCCCACTGCTCCGCCGTTAAGCGTGAACACAAATCCAGATTGTGACTTAAAGTCATCCTTATTAGTTTGGAAACTGGCATCTGTGTGACCTCGTAATACTAAATCATCGTTCCCGAAAACCAGGAACATATCCCTAGTACATCTCATGTACTTGAAAATATTCTTGACTGCAACCCAGTGACCACCACCTAGATTGGACTGTACCTACTAGTCATACTTAGAGGGTATGAGACATCTGGTCTAGTGCACAACATGGCATACATGATGGATCCGATAGCCGAAGCGTAAGGGACTTTACTCATCTGCGCCATTTCCTCCTCTGTCTTAGGACTCATTCCTTTCGACAGATAGACCCCATGTGACATAGGCAGCAGTCCTCTTTTGGACTGCTTCATGCTGAATCTCTTCAGCATCTTGTCTATAGGTGGATTTTGATAGACCAAGCAACCTCTTAGATCTATCTCTATAGATCTTGATTCTTAGAATATAGGCTGCTTCACCAAAGTCCTTCATGGAGAAGTTCTAGGATAACCAAGCTTTGACTGACTGCAACATAGGCACATCATTCCCTATGAGCAATTTATCACGCGTGCAATTCACTAATACACACGACGTACTAGCAAGAGTACTAGGTCAATCATAGTATAGCAAGGGCGAGTCAAGGTCGATCCAACAGAGACTATTATTTAATAATGCTAAACACAACCACACTTCATAAGCCAACCGGATAGGGTGGTCATTGACCAACATAAAGAACAAGTAAATAAAAGAGATGCAAATAAACCAATCATCAATCATATATCGAAAAGGCATTAACCAAACTATTCATAACTAATCTCCCATTAATCCTTATCTGATCCATAATTGTAATTAAGCTACGGGTGCAACTCCTAACCCTATCTACTCCGATAATGGTAGTAGACTATCTATACGCTAGCTACCCTCCTTAATTGGTCCGTAATATCCCATACGCATGAAGAACTAGAATTGCCGATATCAAGCGCTAACTCATACCGCTAACCCGCCTAGACAGCTGTCGACACTGATCAGCACATTCCTAGGGTCCATCAAAACTATGTCTAAACTAACACTTCACTATTCGTATTTCATGCTAGTTTTACGATTACAATAAGAAGATTGGCCAGATCTAACCTACTGTTAATTAAACCTGCCGATCAACGTAGCTGATGTCGAACCACAGAATTAGGATTTACTAGGTATTCATATCTAGCGATAAAGACCATCGTAGATCTAAAGTGCGCAACCCATAATTCTGTGTTTCATATTAACGAATAGAATAATAAAGATTAAGGTTCGTTTAACTAATTCATAGATGATTAGATGCAAGCATAATCTAGATCTAACACAAGAACAATCATGAATCTAAGAAAAGAAATAAAACATAGGAATAGATCTTACCCATGACGAAGAACAGATCTACTCTTCTATTCTCTCTCCCTCCGGCGATTCAAGACAATCCATGAAGATCGTAAACCAAGCACAATTCAATAATGAAAGACTCATGACTTATTTGCAAGAAAGAAAAGAAGAAAATAAAAGAAGACTTTATTCCCAAAAGACTACATTGTATCTAGTTGATGAAGGACTAGAAAAGAGATGAAGAATAGATGGAATAAATGAATAGATGAATGAATACAATTTCGTAGCTATGAATGGCTTTATATAGGTGTATAAACCGACTTAGGGGTAAACCCAATTCTTGGAGGACAAGAAAACGCCTTTCTGGAAGATTCTGGGCCTCGGTAAACCGCGGGTAACTCCCGGTTTACCGAGGGCATTTTCGTCTTTTTCCTGCTGCCAACTTAACTTGGAATACCCTAGGCCCAGCTTTGGTATTTGGACCATAACTTGGCTTAAGAAACTCCGATTTGGGTGATTTAAAGTGTGTTAGAATCCTTGTTTCAAGAAATACAACTTTCATGAAGAAGTCCAAGCCCAATGCATCTTGTAGGAATTCAAAAACGGCATTGCAAGATCACCAATCAGATTCTCGGGTCCAATATTCTCTTGAAAAACTTCAACCTTCAGCTTGGTTCAGTTCATTATTGATTAAATCTCTCTTTCAGCCCAAATGATGCTTCGAACACTCGTCCATCTGTCAATAAAACCATAGCACACATAGTAGCTTCTATTTCTAGCAAATAACGCATAAAATACACGGTTAATACGCATAATACCAATTTAGTCACCTCGGACGTGGCTTAATCATATTTAGCTAATTAATTCATGATTTCATACATATTATCCCCATTGAGAACACAAATCCGGGGTAGATTGATGGTAAATAATGATACCAAATTGACCGTCATCAGCAATATGTCATTTACATAAAGCACTAGGAACACAATGGCACTCCCACTAACCTTCTTGTAAACACAGGGCTCATCTTCATTCTTGATGAAATAAAACTGTTTGATTATCTCATCAAAGCGAAGATTCCAACTCTGAGAAGCTTGCTTTAATCCATAAATGGATCTTTGCAGTTTACACACCATCCTGGTGTCATTGGTTGTGAAACCCTCAAGCTGTGTCATGTACACCTACTCAGACTGATTCCCGTTAAGGAAAGCTGTTTTCACATCCATCTGCCAGATTTCGTAATCATGGTATGCTGCAATAGCGAGCAAAATTCTAATGGATTTTAACATGGAAACAGGCGAAAAGGTTTCATCATAGTCAACTCCTTGTCTTTGCTTATAACCTTTTGCCACTAACCTAGCCTTGTAGGTAGTCACGTTACCGTCCATGTCGGTCTTTCTCTTAAAGACCCATTTACACCCTGTAGGAACTATTCCTTCAGGTGGATCAACTAAGTTCCAAACTTGGTTGTCTTTCATGGATTCCATTTTAGAATTCATGGCCTCTAGGCATTTCTCTTAGGCATGCCTTAATAACACATTCTCATAAGTTCTAGGGTCCTCATCTTTCATGATATACACGACAATGTACCTTTCGGGTTCACGGAGTTCCCTGGTGGATCTTCGAGGTGCTAGTATGTCCACGGTAGAGGCTGGCATCACATCTGTGTGTGGCATCTTTTCTACTTCCATCAACTGACTGTTGTCCATAACTGGTTCTTGAATTTCTTCAAGATCAATCTTACTCTCACTGGCCCTATCCAGAATAAACTCTTTCTCCAGAAAGTGGCCAGTCCTGGAAACAAACACCTTTTGTTCCCCAGGGTGGTAAAATTGGTATCCTCTAGTTTCTCTAGGATATCCCACAAACAGACATTTGTCAGATATAGCCTCTAATTTGTCAGGCATCGTCCACTTCACGTAAGTCGGACAACCCCAAGGTTTAAGTTATGCCAGATTCGGTTTCTTCTTAGCACATACCTCGTATGGTGTAGAATCAACCGTCTTTGATGGAACTCGGTTCTGTGTGTAGGATGCAGTTTCTAGAGCATACCCCCAAAACGATTTTGGAAGAACTGCGTAGCTCATCATGGATCGCACCATGTCCTACAAGGTGCGTTTTCTCCTCTCAGACACGCCATTCAACTGAGGAGTCCCGGGAGGGGTCCATTCAGGTAGAATCCCATTCCCCTTTAAATAATCTTGAAACTCTTCATCTAGGTATTCTTCACCTCGATCGGGTCGAAGTGTTTTGATTTCTTTACCTAGCTGTTTCTCCACTTCACTTCTGAATTCCTTGAACTTTTCAAAGTCTTCAGACTTATAATTCATTAAGTATATATAACCATATCGAGAATGGTTATCAGTGAAAGTGACAAAATACGAGTATCCTCATTTGCCTTGAATTGACATTGGGCCGCACACATCAGTATGTATGAGCTCAAGCAATTCATTGGATCTTATCCCTTTGCCACTAAAAGGTGACTTTGTCATCTTGCCAAGTAAACAAGCTTCGCATGTATCAAACGATTCGTAATCAAAATGATCCAAAAATCCATCTTTATGGAGTTTGGAAATGCGATTCTTATTTATATGGCCAAGTCTACAATGCCATAATTAGGATTCATTCAAGTCGTTCATTTTGGCTTTCTTGTTGTTTATATTAAGTACGTCAACATTCATATCTAATATGTAGAGACCATTGCTAAGCATGCCAGTACCATAAAAAATTCCATCAAGTGAAAAAGAACAACGTTTATTCTTGAACATAAAAGAAAATCCTTCAACATCTAATGCGGAAATAGAAATAATGCTTTTCGTGAGAGCAGGAACAAAATAACAGTTATTAAGTTCTAGTACTAGCCCACTGGGCAATGAAAGAAAATAAACTCCTACGGCTAGTGCAGCAACACTTGCTCCATTCCCAACGCGTAGGTCCACCTCTCCTTTCCTCGTTCTCTAGTTCTTCTTAGTGCCTGCATATTCATACAAATATGAGAACCACAGTCAGTATCTAATATCAGTGGTTAGACTTAGAAAAAGCAATATTGATCTCAATCATAAACATACCTGAAGTCGAAGCATCAGAATGCTTCTTCTTGGTACTCAAGAAGCCTTTGCAGTTTCTCCCCCAATGTCCGGTCTCACCGCAATGGAAGCAAGCATCCTTGGTTTTGTCTTTGGCTATCTTAGGAGTTGGCTTAGGTGCAACCTTCGCCTTCTTGGACTTCTTTTGGGCCTTTGCATTGCCCTTGTTAGAAGTGACCAGCAACACTTGCTTTCCCTTCCCCACAGTGCCCTCAGTAGTCTTTAACATGTTCAATAACTCCGCAAGGGAGCAATCTATCTTGTTCATGTGATAATTCATCACGAACTGCGAGTATGAATCAGGTAGAGATTGCAGAGTCAAGTCAATACTCAATTCGCGTTCCAACTTATGGCCCAGCTTCTCAAGCCTCTCTATGTACCCAATCATCTTAAGCACATGCGACCCAACAGCAGTCCCAGAAGCCATCTTGCAGCCAAACAGGGCCTTCGAGACCTCGTACCTCTCAGTGTGAGACTGAGAAGCATAGAGCTCCTTTAGGTGAACCATGATTGTGTAGGCGTCCATGGACTTATGTTGTTTCTGCAGCTCTGGTGTCATAGAAGCAAGCATGCTACATGTAGCATCAGTACTGTCAGAACAGTGCTTGTTGTATTTCTCGACAGCCTCTGCAGCCGAGCCCTATGCGGGATTTTCCAGTATCGCTTCGTCCAAGACATAGACAATTTTCTCATGCCTCAAAAAGATTTTGAGGTTTCTTTCCCAGTTGAGAAAGTTGGTTTCGTCAAGTTTATTGTCGATGATAAAACGAATGTTCAATTTGTTTTTACATTTTCAACAACAATAAATAAAGATAGAATAAGTAAAGTTCATGCATCAAAACCCTAAAATTGCACTTATAATTTTAATTAGGTTTTGCTCCCACTAGCCAACTATTCCCAATTGGCTTTCAAGAATTTGATTAATTCCTTAGTGGATGGAATCCAATCTAGTTGACTCGATCCCCAACGTGGGCCGATCGACCGAGTCAATTTCGATGGTGGGTACTCTTTACCGATCGAATCTTATTCGACTTCCATTGGTTGACTAGTCAACTCTTTGACAGTTCACATATCTATGTGATAGCCACCCCTTGTCTCTAAATCAAACGGTCCTGATGTGGGCCAATCACCGCAAGATTCTTAGTCGAGTCGTAACCCAAATATTCATGAGATCTCATAACGATCATATCTCGATAATGACGATATACCCGAGGTAGGTCAACTCCCGACGTGGGCCGATCAGTTGGATCCGAACAAGGGCTCTTCACCGTCATTATAATATTGGGAGACAATTTTGGCTCGATTTTTGTCGTGGAGTAATTTTAAATTAATTCACTTAATTAATTTTAATTAATTTTTGTCTCATCTACTATGTGCATATTCCTATTATATCATATAAAGTAAAAACATACACAACATTTTCCGTGCACAAAATAACCGGTATGATCATGGACTTTTCCTAAGTGCGGTTTCGAATACAAACTGACGAAACCGCGGGTCACAATCTAAGGGTAGCTGCAACTTCCAACATAATCTTTATTGTTGTATGCCAATGGGTTCTTTATCTCTCTTTGGTCTTCGTCTTCTTGCTCCATTCTTGTTACATAATAATCTATCTAGTAAATAATTACACCCGCCGCACACGGGGGGGGGGGGGAAGGGGGAGCTAACGGGAATGTGATAAGTGCAAAAAGTAAACTAGGTCACGTTGTTCATAACGGCCTAGGACAATTTTGAAAAAACCAACATAAAGTAAATCACTATCATCTATCTTATTGGTCGAGTCCATGATCAATCGGGGTCCATATAATCACATTATATCTATACATCTAATCCATACAATTATATCTTGTGAAAAAGATCAAATTATAATTTTTAACTACGTATGCGTCTTATTTTATCACATCAAATAATTAATTAACTTTTAATTAATTAAATGACTTAATCGAAAATAAAATTAACATTTAATTTTAAATCGATTCTAAATTCAATTTTATTAAATTTGAACTATTCAAAATTAAAATCAAAATTATAAGGTCTCATTTTTGTTTCATTTCCTTTTGGTTCTTAACCAAAATGGATGTCTTTGGTCTCCTAAACCAAAAGGCATTTCCTAAACCAAATTAGGTTTAGGCATGGCCACTTTTCAAAATCAAAATTTTGAAAGTGACCTAGGCCTAGGACTATTCCAAATCAAATATTTGAAAAGGGCTTAGGCCTATTCCAAATCAAAATTTGGAAAGGCCAATATTTTGGTTAATATGCCACTGTGGTTTCCCAATGGCCCAAACTATTTGAACAATTGGTTAGCCACATGACACAACTAAACAAAGGAGATATCAATGCACACTAAATATCACAAAACGAAAACAAATCGATCTATTCTTTGGAAGAGAGCAGCCGCCGCCGCCGCCGCCGTGGAGGAGGGGGGCCGCCGCCAGTCGGCCGAGGCCCCCCAATTGATGCATTTTTTTGTTTTAAACGTTTCGCGAATATACATCTTGCATCTATCGATTAATTACTACGCAATTAATTTGTGCATATTGCTTAAGCTCGAAGTCTGGCTCCGATACCACTGTTAGGAAATCACTAGTTTAACGCAGCGGAATTTAAAATTTTGATTTCTTTTTCTAGATCGTCTCAGTTTAATGCAATAAACACATTAAGTAGTTTGACGGAATATACCTTGGATGATCTATAAGATCGTCGCTTTGACCGTCAACTGAGAGTAGTCCTGTGCACAAGCCGTCCACGCGTCCGGCCTCTATCGTTGATCCACACGAACTCCTCGCCGGAATCCTCCTTGGATTGCTATCAGAAAAATCCGGTTGCTAGACCGGCCTTTTTCTCTCTCTCTAACTCTCTAT
Organism: Gentiana straminea; assembly: GCA_036785695.1. Taxonomy (NCBI): domain Eukaryota; kingdom Viridiplantae; phylum Streptophyta; class Magnoliopsida; order Gentianales; family Gentianaceae; genus Gentiana; species Gentiana straminea. The sequence goes on from JAVUPR010000243.1 coordinate 7,573,740, forward strand.
AGGAAGCTCTCCATTTTACTCAAGAACTATTAACTCTTGGAATTGTGATGTACAATTGAGCTAGCCAACCCCTTTCTTATATAGAGGAGGTGGCGCCCCAATGTGCCATAATCTGATTAGGAGAAGCTTCCTAGAAGATAGATGAAATAGAAAAACATTTTCCCTATAAAAAAAAGGAAAATTGCTTTAATTAATTTATCTATTTTATTATAATATCTTATATTAAATAAAATCTAAATATTGCCAATATCTTATATTGAATAAATTTATCTTATTACCATAAATCTATTTTTCCATAATCAATTAATATCCAATATTAATATTATGGTAATCTTATTAATTAAATTGCACAATCCAAGTATATATTATACACTCACATGTGGCGCCCCAAATGTCAACTAATTGGCATCCGGAATTCTTTAATTAATATGACTTGTGTATAATTAATATCTTGTATTCTATTTATTCATAATAAATAAATACCACCATATTAATTAACCACTACAACCTTTATAGTCTAGAGATAAACTTTCCTTATTTGGTTATCAACTATAACCGCATTTTAATCCGACTCGATGTTCATATGTGTGTGTGACCTGATAGGCTTCCAAATATGTTGGCCGTAGACACAAAGTGCAAATTACGAAAATGCCTTACATGCCCAACGATCCTGGGATACCGTCTAGCAACACACCGTGACCCCCAATCATCGGAAGAGTCAAATGCAATGATTACTAACTTTCATGTGAAGGAGTTACCGTGTAACTTACAACCTTATCGTTGTAATAATATCCATACGATCGTATCTCGAGTGTCAATACATTAACGATCGTATCTTATAATCTGGATATCATGCTCTCTCGGAATAACACATTTACTCCCACTTTGCAAAGATTCACGAGAGCTAGACATTCCTTATAAGAAGGCCATTTCGGATATTCACTCCCAATCATGGGATACACGATTCCCAGACGAACTAACATGTATACTCCGCATGCTTCAGTATCACACCCGATCACTACCGCATGATCGCCCCATGTGTAGGGGAAATCTCAATAGTGTCAAAGCATGACAATCCACACCGTGATGCCATGAAGAATCTGGTCTAAAGGATAATTACACAACCGCCACATAGTGTGACACTTAGTGTAAGTGGGTCAGTCTAACGTACGCATTCTTTAATACACGTCCACGTACAGTCCAAGTGTCTCTACACTTCGATAGACGAGATCTATCCCTGTCTTCAATAAGATAGAAGACATCCAATACGTGCTAGTCTAATCATACTATCAATGTCCCATTTGACAGTACATACGACTAGAGACATTTTAAGTATCAAACTCGTTAAAGCGATTAGAGATCTCATCAACCATAATCACTATCATGGTTTCTCTATCACAGTTTGATACCAAGGACGTTACTATATATATACAACCAATAACATGAAGATAAACAATACTATTAACAAAAGTGCTTTTATTATTCATAACTAAGTTATTACATGAACTAAAACAGACTGTAAATGACCCGACCCGGTCGGATCCGGTCCAACCCAATTGGGTTTAGGACACCTACTCAACAAGTCCATTCTATAGGAATGGTTCGGCTCGCAACAACATTTGGAAATGAGCCAGAGGGTAGGACCCTTATAGTTATGTATGTCGTAGTCAATGCCTTATCGGTGTATAACATCATCTTGGGAAGGCCTGCTCTAATCGACCTCCGGGCCGTAATTTCTCCAGCACACATCAGTTTGAAGTTTTCAACCACCGAGGGCTCAGTGTGTTAGGAAATCACTAGTTTAACGCAGCGGAATTTAAAATTTGATTTCCTTTTCTAGATCGTTCTTCGTTTAATGCAATAAACACGTTAAGTAGTTTGACGGTTATACCTTAGATGATCTATAAGTTCGTCGCTTTGACCGCCAACGGAGAGTAGTTCAATGCGCAAGCCGTCCACACGTCCGGCCTCTATCGCTAATCCACACGAACCCTTTGCCGGAATCCTTCTTGGATTGCTATCGGAAAAACTCCGGCTGCTAGACCGGACCTTTTCTTCCCTCACAAACTCACTATGGATAGCTCTCTATTTTACACAAGAATTATGAACTCTTGCAATTGTGTTGTACAAAAGAGCTTGACACCCACTTCCTTTTTATAGAGGAGGTGGCGACCCATATGATGTGTGGAGAAGAAGAAAACATTTTTCCAATAAAATAAGGAAAATCAACTAGATTGATTTATCTCTTTAATTATAATTTATTTTGCCAATATCATATATTGATTATAATTATCTTATTACCATAAATCTATTTTTCAAAATCAATTAATATCTTATAATAATATTATGGCAATCTTATTAATTAAAGTGCACAGTCCAAGTGTATCTTACACACTCAAGAATGGCGCCCCATTAGTCAACTAATTGACTTCCGGAATATTCTTTAATTAATCTAATTTGTATATAGTTAATATCTTGTATTTTATTTATTCATAATAAATAAATACCACCATATTAATTTACCACTATAACCTTTATAGTCTAGAGATAAACTTTCCTTATTTGGTTATCATCTATAACCGCATTTTAATCCGACTCGATGTTCATATGTGTGTGACCCGATATGCTTCCGAATATGTTGGCCGTAGACACAAAGTGCAATTTACTAAAATGCCCTTCATACCTAACGATCACGGGATAGCGTCTAGCAACACACCGTGACCCCCAATTATCGGAAGAGTCAAAAGCAATGACTACTACCTTTCACGTGAAGCAGTTACCGTGTAACTTACAATCCTATCGCTATAATAATATCCATACGATCGTATCTCGAGTGTCAATACATTAACGATCGTATCTTATAACGGATATCATGCTCTCTCGGAATAACACATTTACTCCCACTTTGCAAAGATTCTCGAGAGCTAGAAATTCCTTATAAGAAGGCCATTTCGGATATTCAATCCCAATCATAGGATACGCGATTCCCGGACGACCAATCATGTATACTCCGCATGCTTCAATATCATACCCAATCACTACCGCATGATCGCACCGTGGTTAGGAGAAATCTCAATAGTGTCAAAGCATGACAATCCACACCGTGATGCCATGAAGACTCCGATCAAAAGGATAATTACACAACCGCCACATAGTGTGACACTTAATGTAAGTGGGTCAGTCTAACGTACGCATTCTCTAATACACGTCCACGTACAGTCCAAGTGTCTCTACACTTCGATAGACGAGATCTATCCCTATCTTCTAAAAGATAGAAGACATCGAATACGTGCTAGTCTGATTATACTATCAATGTCCTATTTGATAATATATAAGACTAGAGACATTTAAGTACCAACCTTGTTATAGTGATTAGAGATCTCATCAACCATAATCACTATCATGGTTTCTCAATCACAGATTGATACTAGGGACGTTACTATATATATGAAACAAATAATATGAAGATAAACAATATATAATAACATAAGTGCTTTTATTAATCATAATAAAGTTATTACATGAACTAAATAGACTGTAAATGACCCGACCCGGTCGGATCCGGTCCAACCCGATTGGGTTTAGGACACCTTTCCAACAATCTCCCACTTGGCCTAAAGCCAATCACCTATATGCCTAAGCCCGTGCAAGTGAACATGTTTCTCATGCTTAGCTTGAGACAATGCCTTGGTTAACGGATCGGCCTATGTTATCATCCGTGTGGACTTTCTCTATCTTTACATCTCCTCTATCTACTATCTCTCTAATCAAGTGATAGATCCGTAGCACATGTTTGGACTTCTGATGAGACCTTGGTTCCTTTGACCGAGATATCGCTCCATTATTATGACAAGATGAGGTACCGGACCTTCAATGGAGGGAACCACACCAAGTTCGCAATGAACTTCTTCATCCAAACTGCTTCCTTTGCTGCCTCCGAGGCTGCTATGTATTCGGCTTCCGTTGTAGAGTCTGCAGTAGTCTCCTGCTTGGAACTCTTCCAGCTCACTGCTCCGCCGTTAAGCGTGAAAACAAATCCAGATTGCGACTTAAAGTCATCCTTGTCAGTTTGGAAACTGGCATCTGTGTAACCTCATAATATTAAATCATCATTCCCGAAAACCAGGAACATATCCCTAGTACGTCTCAAGTACTTAAGGATATTCTTGACAGTTATCCAGTGACCATCACCTGGATTGGACTGGTACCTACTAGTCATACTAAGAGGGTACGAGACATCTGGTCTTGTGCATAACATAGCATACATGATAGACCCAATTGCCGAAGCTTAAGGGACTTTACTCATTTGTGCCCTTTCCTCCTCTCGTCTTAGGACTCATTCCCTTCGACGGGTAGACCCCATGTGACATGGGTAGCAATCCTTTCTTGGATCGCTCCATGCCGAATCTCTTCAAAGCATCTTGTCTATGTAGGTGGATTGCGACGGCACCAAGCAACCTTTTAGATCTATCTCTATAGATCTTTATTCCTAGAATATAGGCTGCCTAACCCAAGTCCTTCATTGAGAAGTTCTTGGATAACCAAGCTTTGACTGATTGTAACATAGGCACATCATTCCCTATTAGCAATATGTCATCCACATAAAGCACTAAGAACACAATGGCACTCCCACTAACCTTCTTGTAAACACAGGGCTCATCTTCGTTCTTGATGAAATCAAACTGTTTGATTATCTCATCAAAGTGAAGATTCCAACTCCGAGAAGCTTGCTTTAACCCATAAATGGATCTTTGCGCTTACACACCATCCCGGCGTCATTGGTTGTGAATCCCTCAAAGCCGTGTCATATACACTTCCTCGCTGACAGTTCCCGTTAAGGAAAGCCGTTTTCACATCCATCCGCCGATTTCGTAATCATGGTATGCCGCAATAGCGAGCAAAATTCTAATGGATTTTAACATGGCAACAAAGCGAGAATGTTTCATCATAGTCAACTCCTTGTCTTTGCTTATAACCTTTTGCCACTAACCTAGCCTTGTAGGTAGTCACGTTACCGTCCATGTCGTCTTTCTCTTAAAGACCCATTTACACCCTATGGGAACTATTCCCTCAGGTGGATCAACTAAGTTCCAAACTTGGTTGTCTTTCATGGATTCCATTTCAGAATTCATGGCTTCCAGCCATTTCTCTTTGGCATGCCTTAATAGCACTTCCTCATAAGTTCTAGGGTCCTCATCTTCCATGAGATACACGCCGATACCTTTCAGTTCACGGCGTTCCCCGGTGGATATGCGAGGTGCTAGTGTGTCCACGGTAGAGGCCGGTGTCACATCGCGTGTGGCAAGTCCTCTACTTCCATCAACCGACTGTTATCCGTAAGTGGTTCTCGAATTTCTTCAAGATCAATCTTACTCCCACTGACCCTATCCAAAATAAACTCTTTCTCCAGAAAGTGGCCAGCCCTGGAAACAAACACATTTTGTTCCTCAGGATGGTAAAATTGGTATCCTCTAGTTTCTCTAGGATAACCCACAAATAGACATTTGTCAGATCTAGCTTCTAATTTGTCGGGCATCATCCTCTTCACGTAAGTCGGACAACCCCAAGGTTTAAGATAGGCTAGACTCGGTTTCCTCTTATGCCATACCTCGTATGGTGTGGATTCAACCGTCTTTGATGGAACTCGGTTCAGTGTATAGGATGCGGTTTCTAGAGCATACCCCCAAAACGATTTTGGAAGAACTGCATAGCTCATCATGGATCGTACCATGTCTAACAAAGTACGGTTCCTCCTCTCAGATATGCCATTCATTTGAGGTGTCCCTGGAGGGTTCCATTCAGGTAGAATCCCATTCTCCTTTAAATAACTTTGAAACTCTCCATCTAGGTATTCTCCGCCTCGATCGGATCGAAGTGTTTTGATTTCTTTACCCAGTTGTTTCTCCACTTCACTTCTGAATTCCTTGAACTTTTCAAAGGCCTCAGACTTATACTTCATTAAGTATATATAACCATAGCGAGAATGGTCATCAGTGAAAGTGATAAAATAAGAGTATCCTCCTTTGGCTTGAATTGACATTGGGCCACATACATCAGTATGTATGAGCTCAAGTAATTCAGTGGATCTTATCCCTTTGCCACTAAAAGGTGACTTTGTCATCTTGCCAAGTAAACAAGCTTCGCATGTATCAAACGATTCATAATCGAATTGATCCAACATTCCATCTTTATGGAGTTTGGAAATGCGATTCTTATTTATGTGGCCAAGTCTACAATGCCATAAGTAGGATTCATTCAAGTCATTTGTTTTGGCTTTCTTGTTATTTATATTAAGTACGTCAACATTCATATCTAATATGTAGAGACCATTGCTAAGTATGCCAGTACCGTAAAAGATTCCATCACGTGAAAAAGAACAACATTTATTCTCAAACGTAAATGAAAAACCATCAACATCTAATGCAGAAATGGAAATAATGCTCTTCGTAAGAGCGGGAACAAAATAACAGTTACTAAGTTCAAGTACTAGCCCACCGGGCAATGAAAGAAAATAAACTCCTAAGGCTAGTGCAGCAACACTTGCTCCATTTCCAACGCGTAGGTCCACCTCTCCTTTCTTCAGATCTCTACCTCTTCTTAGTGCCTGCATATTCGTACAAATATGAGAACCACAACCAGATCTAATACCAAGTGGTTAGACTTAGAAGAAGTAATGTTGATCTCAATCATAAATATACCGAAGTCGAAGCATCGAATGCTTCTTCTTGGTACTCAAGAAGCCCTTGCGGTTTCTCCTCCAATGTCCGGTCTCACCGCAATGGAAGCAAGCATCCTTGGATTTGTCTTTTGCTATCTTAGGCGTTGGCTTAGGTGCAGCCTTCGCCTTCTTGGACTTTTTCTGGCCTTTTGGCTTGCCCTTGCTTGAAGTGACCAGTAACACTTGCTTTCCCTTCCCCATAGTGCCCTCAGCAGTCTTCAACATGTTCAATAACTCCGCAAGGGAGCAATCTATCTTGTTCATGTGATAGTTCATCACGAACTCGCGAGAATGAATCGGTAGAGATTGCGAATCAAGTCAATACTCAACTCTCGTTCCAACTTGTGCCCCGCCTTCCCAAGCCTCTCTATGTACCCGATCATTTTAAGCACGTGTGACCCCACACGGCAGTCCCGGATGCCATCTTACAACTAAACGGGGCCTTCGAGACCTCGTACCTCTCAAAGTGCGAGGCGAGAAGCATAAAGTTCCTTCGTGTGGACCATGATAGAGTAGGCGTCCATAGACTCATGTCGTTTCGCAGCTCGGTGTCATAGAAGCAAGAATGATACATGTAGCACCGCATCGTCGTAACGTTGCTTGTTGTACTTCTCAACAACGTCTCGCAGCTCGAACCCTCGCCGGGCTTTTCCGGTAGGGCCTCGTCCAAGACATAGCCAATCTTCTCGTGCCTCAAAACGATTTTGAGGTTTCTTTCCCAATCGAGAAAATTAGTTTCGTCAAGCTTGTTTTCGATGATAAAACGAAGGTTCAATTTGTTTGACATTTTCTACAACAATAAATAAAGATAGAATAAGTAAAAGCTCATGTATAAAAACCCTAAATTTGCACTTAAAAATTTTATAAGGTTTTACTCCCACTAGCCAACTATTCCCTATTGGCTTTCAAGAATTTAATTCTTTAGTGGCTGGGATCCCATCTAGTTACCTCGATTCCCGACGAGGGCCGATCAACCGAGATAATTTCGACAGGTAGGTACTCTTACCGCCGCATCGCATGCGACTCCCAGTGGCTGACTAGTCAACTCTTTGACGTTTCACATCTCTATGTGATAGTCAACCCCTTGTCTCTAAAATCAGACGGTCCTGACGAGGGCCAATCACCGCAAGATTCTAGTCGAGTCGTAACCCAATATTCATGAGATCTCGTAACGATCATATCTCAATAATAACGATATACCCGTGGTAGGTCAACTCCCGACGAGGGCCGATCAGTTGGATCCAAACAAAGGCTCTTCACCGTCATTATAATATTGGGAGACAATTTTTGGCTCGATTTTTTTTTGCGTGGGAATAATGTTAAATTAATTCACTTAATTAATTTGGTTTAATTATGGTCTCATCTACTATGTGCATATTACTACGATATCATATAAAGTAAAACATACACAACATTCCGCGCATAAAATAACCGGTATGATCATGGACTTTTCTTAGGTGCGGTTTCGAATACAAACTGACGAAACCGCGGGTCACAAACTAAGGGTATCTGCAACCGCCAATAGGATCTTTATTGCTGTACGCCAATGGGTTATTTATCTCTCCTTGGTCTTCAACTTCTTGCTCCATTCTTGTTACATAATACATAATTACACCCGCCGCACACGGGGAGAGCTAACGGGAATGGGATAATTGCAAAAAGTAAACTAGGTCACGTTCTTCATAACGGCCTAGGACAATTTTTCAAAAACCAACATAAAGAAAACATTCCCATCTATCCTATTGGTCGAGTCCATGATCAATCGGGGTCCATATAATCACATTATATCTACACATCTAATCCATACAATTTTATCTTATGAAAAAGATTATATTCTAATTTTAACTACTCATGCGTCTTTATTTTATCACGTCAAATAATTAAATAACTTAATTTTAATTAATTATATGACTTAATCAAAAATTAAAATTAACATTTAATTTTAAATCGATTTCAATTTTAATTAAATTTGAACTATTCAAAATATAAAATTAAAATTATAAAGTCTCCTATTTGTTTCCTTTCCAAAACTAAATTTGGCTTAGGCCTGGCCACTTTCCAAAATCAAAATTTTGGAAATGGCTGCAAGCCTAGGCCTTTACAAATCAAATTTTGAAAAGGGCCTAGGCCTATTCCAAATCAAATATTTGGAAAGGCCAAGCAATTTTAGTCAGGCACTCGGCCACTTTCCAAAATCAAAATTTTAGAAGTGGCCCAGCCTAGGCCTTTTACAAATCAAATATTTGAAAAGGGCCTAGGCCTATTCCAAATCAAATATTTGGAAACGCCAAATAATTTTGGTTTAGGCCTGGCCACTTTCCAAAATCAAAATTTTGGAAGTTGCCTAGGCCTAGGCCTTTTACAAATCAAATGTTTGAAAAGTGCCTAGGCCTATTCCAAATCAAAATTTGGAAAGGCCAACATGCCATATGGTTCCCCAATGGTCCAAACTATTTGAACCATTGGTTGGCCATACGACACAACTAAACAAACGAGATATATATGCACAATAAAATATCACAAAATAAAAAGGGTTGATCTCCCCCATTGGAAGGAAAGAGCCGACGGACAGCAGCCCGAAGGCCACCGCCGCCGCCGCCGAGGGAAGGGGGGCGCCGCCAGTCGGCCGACCCCCCACAAACCCTTTTTTTGTTTTTTTTTGTTTTCAACGTTTCGTGATTTAAATCTTGCATCCATCGATTAAATACTACGCAATTAAATTATGCTTATTGCTTAAGCTCGAAGTCTGTCTCTGATACCACTGTTAGGAAATCACTAGTTTAACGCACCGGAATTTAAAATTTGATTTCCTTTTCTAGATCGTTCTTCGTTTAATGCAATAAACACGTTAAGTAGTTTGACGGTTATACCTTAGATGATCTATAAGATCGTCGCTTTGACCGCCAACGGAGAGTAGTTCAATGTGCAAGCCGTCCACGCGTCCGGCCTCTATCGCTAATCCACACGAACCCCTTGCCGGAATCCTTCTTGGATTGCTATCGGAAAAACTCCGGCTGCTAGACCGGACCTTTTCTTCCCTCACAAACTCACTATGGATAGCTTATACACAAGAATTATGAACTCTTGCAATTGTGTTGTACAAAAGAGCTTGACACCTACTTCCTTTTTATAGAGGAGGTGGCGCCCCATATGATGTGTGGGGGAGAAGAAAACCTTTTTCCAATAAAATAAGGAAAATCAACAAGATTGATTTATCTTTTTAATTATAATTTATTTTGCCAATATCATTTATTGATTATAATTATATTATTACCATAAATCTATTTTTCAAAATCAGTTAATAGCTTATATTAATATTATGGCAATCTTATTAATTAAAGTGCACAATCCAAGTGTATCTTACACACTCAAGAATGGCGCCCCATTAGTCAACTAATTAACTTCCGGAATATTCTTTAATTAATCTAATTTGTATATAATTAATATCTTGTATTTTATTTATTCATAATAAATAAATACCACCATATTAATTTACCACTATAACCTTTATAGTCTAGAGATAAACTTTCCTTATTTGGTTATCATCTATAACCGCATTTTAATCCGACTCGATGTTCATACGTGTGTGACCCGATATGCTTCCGAATATGTTGGCCGTAGACACAAAGTGCAATTTACTAAAATGCCCTTCATACCTAACGATCACGGGATAGCGTCTAGCAACACACCGTGACCCCCAATTATCGGAAGAGTCAAAAGCAATGACTACTACCTTTCACGTGAAGCAGTTACCGTGTAACTTACAATCCTATCGCTATAATAATATCCATACGATCGTATCTCGAGTGTCAATACATTAACGATCGTATCTTATAATCTGGATATCATGCTCTCTCGGAATAACACATTTACTCCCACTTTGCAAAGATTCTCGAGAGCTAGAAATTCCTTATAAGAAGGCCATTTCGGATATTCAATCCCAATCATAGGATACGCGATTCCCGGACGACCAATCATGTATACTCCGCATGCTTCAATATCATACCCAATCACTACCGCATGATCGCCCCGTGGTTAGGAGAAACCTCAATAGTGTCAAAGCATGACAATCCACACTGTGATGCCATGAAGACTCCGATCAAAAGGATAATTACACAACCGCCACATAGTGTGACACTTAATGTAAGTGGGTCAGTCTAACGTACGCATTCTCTAATACACGTCCACATACAGTCCTAGTGTCTCTACACTTTGATAGACGAGATCTATCCCTATCTTCTAAAAGATAGAAGACATCCAATACGTGCTAGTCTGATTATACTATCAATGTCCCATTTGATAATATATAAGACTAGAGACATTTAAGTACCAACCTTGTTATAGTGATTAGAGATCTCATCAACCATAATCACTATCATGGTTTCTCTATCACAGATTGATACTAGGGACGTTACTATATATATGAAACAAATAATATGAAGATAAACAATATATAATAACATAAGTGCTTTTATTAATCATAATAAAGTTATTACATGAACTAAATAGACTGTAAATGACCCGACCCGGTCGGATCCGGTCCAACCCGATTGGGTTTAGGACACCTTTCCAACATAGTGGAAATCAAGGGAGACCTAGAGGTCGCCAGAAGTTGCTACGCGGCCACAATAAAGAATAAAGGAGTTGTCCTGGCTTGAATAACTCGGCAAGTTCCTTATATCTGCTGTTTTTCATTCATTCAATTTTATTTACGCTCGTTTTATTATCAACCCCTTTTGTTCGGAACTATGTTTGAATAAATTTCGCTCAAGAGTGCCTAGTCTTTCAATTTTAGTGATATTGATCGCGTGCAAAGCACTTACTAGCAATAGGACTAGGTCTATCGTTGTAGAGTTCTGGCGAGTCAAGGTCGATCCCACAGAGACTCGTAAGAATGTCTAATTATCAAGATTGAGCTTGTCACGATTATGGTCTACGACCAACTATAATATAGACAGTAGTAAATTTGATGCCTCAAACTAACAAGGTTACGCTAGTTCACACGAAGCAAAAATGAGTTTCTAATGTATTAGTTCAATTATGAGCAATTAGTTATTCCCCCCACACATGCAACAGTCCTCCCCATTGATGAATTTATTCATTGTTCAGCTACGGGTACAACTCCTAACCCTATCTACTCCAACAATGGTAGTAGACAATCTATACGCAAGCTACCCACCTTAATTGGTCCGTAATACGCATAAAGAATTAGAGCTGCCGATATTGAGCGCTAACTCATACCGCAAACCCGCCTAGACAGCTGTCGACATTGATCAGCACGTTCCTAGGGTCCATTCAAGATAATGTCCAAACATAGCACTTCACTATTCGTATTTCATGCTAGTTTACGATGACATGCAAATAGTTGATCAGGCTACTAACATGTAAATTAAATCTATCGATCAACGTAGCTGGCGCCGATTATTATGAATGAGTAATTTACTAGGTATTCAGATCTAGCGATATAGACCGTCGCATATCTGAATAACGCAACTACTATTTCATGATTTCTTCACCAACGAATCAGATCTATAACACATTGGGTAAAATAAACTAACTACTACATAATTAAACTAAATAAGCAATTAAAACATACTAGTCGAATAGAACAACGATAGATCTATATCTTGGAAAAGACAGAAAATCATACCCTCGAAGACGAGCATAGATCTCCTTCAGATCTCTCCCTAGGCGGCGACTCCGTCGTCTCTCCGTCCAAAACTCATAAAATAAATAAAATAAAGAACCAAGAACTTTTATTGCATAATTTGCCTTGAATAATTTGGGTACATTGTGTTCTGAGGCAAAGCCTCTTATTTATAGATATCTAAACCGACTTAGAAACACCTAGTTCTACCCCTCGTCCAATAAAACGCGTTTCGGAAGGATCTCGAGCCTCGGTAAGTCGGCGGCCCTCCTCGGTAAACCGGGGGTATTTTTGTCCTTTTTCTTCAGCCGACTTAACTTGGAATGTTCTGGAATACCCTAGGCCCATTCCTTTCGTTCAGTCCACTCCAGATTCGTCCATGATGCTCAGCCCAATATTTTGTATCCTGAAAATCGTCAAATAATGCACAAAATAATATCGAAACAGGGAAAATAAACGCTAAGTGCAGATTTCTCGACTCACGAACCCGACATATGCTATTCAACTCAAATGGTTCATATTTATGGGTCAAAACTACTATTTTTAGCTCATAATGGATAGAATGTTTATGCCGTAGGATAGACTATTTTAACCGTCATTAGATATACTTATTGATCTTGTCTTATAAATAGTCCATGAGGACCAATTAACCGACCTTCCCGGTTCGGATACCCAAAAAATTAGCGCGAGAAGTCAGTCCGATCTGGCCCCGCTGGCCATCTCTTAAAAACGAGAAGTCAGTCCACTCTGACCCTGCTCATCTAAAACATTAACGTGAGAAGTCAGTCCGATCTGGCCCCGCTCGCCATCTCTTAAAAAACAAGAAGCCAGTCCACTATGGCCCTGCTCGTCTAAAACATTAACGCGAGAAGTCAGTCCGATCTGGCCCGAGAAGTCAGCCCACTCTGGCCCTGCTCGTCTAAAATATTAACGCGAGAAGTCAGTACGATCTGGCCTTGAATGCCATCTCTTAAAAATGAGAAGTCATTCCACTCTGGCCCTGCTCATCTAAATCATTAACGCAAGAAGTCAGTCTGATCTGGCCCCGGCCATCTCTTAAAAACGAGGAGTCAGTCAAATCTGGCCCTGCTTGTCCTAAACATGATAGAAGTCAGCCCGATCTGGCCTAGCTCGCCGTATACTAAAAATTAAAATAGACCCGGTTCGATTAGATCCGGTATCTGACTTACGGCAGATCGATGTCCGAGCCTCTAACGTCGGCTCGGCAGTATATGTACAACAAGCACACAAAAACACCAGTATGCCACCTAATACCATATGTTAAAGAATGGCATACTAAGGGGAAACATACCCCATCAACAATAAAGTAAATAGAAATTACTTAAAAACAAAGGCACTGACAAAAAGAGTTTCCATTATCAAGATTTTACATCTGAATTTTCGAAAACAAAAAAGAAAAATCTCTAAACACTAGTGATCTAAGAATCTGGGGCCAGACTCTTCTGCGGCTAGGAAGAAGGAGCCGAACTGGAAGCAGCAACAAACTGGGTAGAGTACTTGGACACAATGTCCACCTCAGTCTTAAAATCCTTTATGCGTTCATTATAGACCGTGCCCATCCCTTGCTTGTAAAAAACCTTCTTGGGGAGATTGTCCACAACCAGGGCAGGAAATTGGATCATCGCCTCGTCCACGCCTTGAGTATAACCACGGTTCAGAACAGAGACAAGCAGCACCTTCAAATCCTGCTCAAAGTCCCCCGATGCCTTGCACTCTCGAATGGCTTCTACACACCGAGCTGGAATAGTAGCCTCCAGCTCGGACAATTTCAACTGGAACTCAGCCGCAACCTGCTCCTTTCCTTTCTTCTCCTCAGCAAGCTCACCCGCCAAAGACTTCAGCTCAGTCTCTTGGGCCAAGAATTGATCTTGGAGAGCCTTTATCTTCTTATTCTTGAGCTCGGCATCCGCCCTAAGCTCCCCCGTGTTTGCCTCGGCTAGGCAATTTTCTTCTTCTGATTAGCTGAATCTACAGAGGCTTTCCCCAATCTCCGGAAAACCTCCTGACCGACCAAGTTCCCCTGGACGATCGAACATGAACAATCAGTAAGGTTATCAAAAGTGTAGCATTGAGATGAATAGAAAGATAACCACTTACAAACTCTCTTGCGGGGTCGCGGTCGGCCTAGACCGCCCATTCTTCCCAAGGGACAGGTCCCTTTCCTTTGTCTTCTTTAGATCGACATTGCCTAGAGGATCCAGGTCGGCTTGTCCCTGTGGTGGGATGGAAGAGGAGGCGCCCGCCATGGTGGAATCTGTAGGAAGCTCCCCATCCACAGTGTTCCCAAGAGAAAAGGTCGGCTCAGGTTTCCGGACCACGGCATCACCATCGGCCCCAGCCAGAAGATCAGCAAAGTCAGCCACTGAAAACGTGAGTAAGCTGTCAGTCAAAAAAACAAGTATAAACATGATAACAAAAGTGCAAAGAAAAGGACCCTGCAAGACTTCCACTCAGCCTCATCAAACTCCTGGTAGGGGCTAGGCCCCGCGTCTTCTAACCGAGCCGCCATAATCAGCTCATCGTACAAATCCTGCCACTCGATAGAATACCCAGATCTATGGATTTTCCCCACCAGCTTGTCATCCAGATCGGGACGCTCATCCTTATCCATCTCAACCGTATTCCATCGGATTATCTCGGGGTGATCTTCGTGACGGACAAAAAAGAACCGCTCATTCCATCGCTTAAAGAAATCTTTACCTTTAGGGATAATGAGAATGTCGGCAGAACGGCCTGTCCTCTGAGAAAAATAATACCGATAAGGGTGGTCCTTCACCCATACCCGATGATAGAAATACCTGAATTTCTTCACGGTAAATCTAAGGTTAAGCAACTGGCACCAAATAGCAAACCCAATGATGGCTCTGACACCGTTTGGGGCTATCTGGGACAGCCCTAATCCATAATATCGGAGCATGGTGAGGAGAGCCGGACAGAAAGGTAGCCTCAGGCCAACCTCAAAGTATTCCATATGAACCACGCAGAACCCCTGGGGCGGATTAGGAGCGAAAAGATGCGGATCAGGGGGCAACTAGGGGCATACCTTTCCTTATTGATCTCGTACAACTCACATATCTCATTCAGGTCCCCTTGACTACGAATGGATTCAACATCCCTACTATCGGCGATGGCCATATCAAGATCTAGGTTTTCGGCGAAGTTAGTTTAAACTAGGCTTCGGATAGTAATAAAATGCAGACTACAAAGGAAGCTAAAATTGCAAAGGAATACAAGGGAGCAACTTACTTGCAAAAGCAGTTGAAAGATTGGTAGAAGAGGGATAGCAATCGGCAACCGGGAATGAATCTTCTGTTTTAATAGCAAGTCATACAAAAAAGATTGATATGACGGGTTTATAACCCCTCACTCACCTCGAGAAATGCCTTTATTCAGAGTTAGTGGGCAACAACGCCTCGATTCTTAGGGTCATTACGACGCTGGCCATTATGACGTTAGCATAACGGCTCCCGGCCACCTACCACTCGAAAATTCAAGAAGGTTATAAGTATAGGATGACCGTGTTAAAATAGTGTCCTAAACCAATCGGGTTGGACTGGATCCGACCGGATCGGATCGTTTTTACTATTTCTTTATGTTTATACATATGATAAATGACTTTTTCTGTTATTATATATTTGTTCGTTTAACGGACCAATTACGATATTGTTATATGATAACGTCATTAGTGCCAAAATGTGAAAGAGAAACCATGATAGTGATAATGGTTGATGAGATCTCGACTCACATTAAAGGTTTGATACTTAAATGTCTTTACTCACATGTGCCATTAAATGGGACATTAATAGCATGATTAGACTAGCACGTATTGGATGTCTTCTATCTTACTAAAGGTATGGATAGATCTCGTCTATCGAAGTGTAGAGACGCTTGGACTGTACGTGGACGTGTATTAGAGAATGCGTATGTTAGACTGACTCACTTACTTTATTAAGTGTGGCACTATGTGGCGGTTGTGTATTTATCCTGAGACCGGAGTCTTCATGGCATCACGGTGTGGATTGTCATGCTTTGACACTATTGAGGTTTCCTTTAGCCATGGGGCGATAATGCGGTAGTGATGGGTGTGATACTGAAGCATGCGTAGGATTCATGTCGCTCGTCAGGAAATCGCGTATCCTATGAATATGAGTAAATATCCGAAAGGGTCTTCTTATAAGGAATGTCATATTCTCGAAAGTCTTTGCAAAGCGGAAGTAATATGTTACTTCAAGAGAGTAGGATATCTAGATTATAAGATACGGTCGTTATGGTATTGACACTCGAGATACGACCGTATCGATATTATTACAGCGATAGGATTCTATTTACACGGTAACTGTTTCACATGAAAGCTAGTAGTCATTGCATTTGACTATTCCGATGATTGGGGGTCACGATGTGTTGCTAGACGCTATTCCGTGATCGTTAGGTGTGAATGGAATTTTCGTAATTTGCTCCTTATGTCTACGGCCAACATATTCGGAAGCCTATCGGGTCACACATATAAAAACATCTAGCCGGATTAAAATGCGGTTATAGTGATAACCAAATAAGGAAAGTTTATCTCGACTATAAAGTGTTATAGTGATAAATTAATGTGGTGGTATTTATTTATTATAAATAAATTAAATACAAGATAATAATTATGTTGATTAATTAAATATACAAATTTGATGTATATGTTGAAATATATATATGTATATATGATACACTTGTATTTTGTAAATTAATTAATCATAGTATTATATTAATTAAGAATATTCTGGAAGCCAATAATTGGCAATATGGGGTGCAAGTTTAAAGTGTATAAGATACATTTGGATTGTGTAATTTAATTAATGATATTACCATATATTAATATTAGATATTAATGTGTATAGATTTGCACACATGTGTAAATTGATTTATGGTAATAAGATAAAGTAGTCAATATTAGATATTGACAGTATCTTGAAAATATTTAATATGAAGATAAACGAAAATACATTTGACAGTATCTTGAATATTTTATTAATATGAAAATATTTTAATAAAATAAGGAAAATACATTTGACAGTATCTTGAAAATATTTAATATGAGATATTAAATTAAATGAGATAAATCAATCAAATGTATTTTTCTTATTTTATTAAAAAAATGTTTTCTTTCTCCTCAATCTATTAGGAAGCTTCTCCCAATCAGTTTTTGGGGCATATAGGGGGCGCCACTCATCTCTATATAAGAGAGAGGTTGGCTAGCTCTTTTGTACATCACAATTAGAAGAGTTCTAATTTACAAAATAAACTGAGAGCTTCTTAGAGAGAGATTTAGAGAGAGAAAAAAGGCCGATCTTGCAACCGGATTTTTCTAGTAGCAAGGTAACCATCGTCTACTAACTTAATATGTTTGCTGCTTAAACGAAGTCGATCCTTGTAAAAAGAAATAAATTTATGAATTTCGTTGCGTTCCCGCGTAGATTTCCTAACAGACCGAGCCGAGTCACAAACGTAAGCAGATCCGAGCTGATCTCGCGAGGTCAGCTGAATCTAAGGGGCTTATGACGGAGGTCGGGTTAGCACATCGCCACGTGTCATCCCCGCAATAATCCAGCTATAAGTAAGGATAAAGAAGGTCCCCCTGAGGGGCATAACCCCCAGGATCCGAACCACGCAAGCTCGGCTACTTTCCCGACCTCTGCAGGTCGGCAAATGCACAAGGACAGTCTATTCGCGCCCGACCCTACCACGGCCTAAGTCCCTCTCGGACCGAGTTCCCCGCGTGCGCATTAAAACTAGATAAATACGGAAGGAATCATCAGTCATAAAAGGCTCTAATCATGACGTTCAAATACGCCCATAATTATCTCCTAAAATCAAGGAGATCAAATCATCATTATCTATTTTTTTAGGAAACACGAAATTAGGGTCCAACATGGACACGCTACACGCTACACGCAAACTCTAGGGCACAAGCCCCTCTATATAAACAATCTCTAAGGAACTACGAAGACTTGATTACAATTGACATATTGGACATGTAAGCAGCTTGAGAAATAACATATCAAGTCCAATCAAAATCTCACAAAAACCACCCCTCTCCCATTGTTTTTGTCGTTCTTGAAGCTTGTACAGGTTGTCATTAGGAAGGAAAACCCCGGATTATTACTCGACGATTTCAAGTATCGTCAGTTTTTTTATTTTATTTATTTATTACTGGGGACTGTGTTTTTCTCAACAACAAAAAAAAAGGTACCCTGCAAAAAAAATTTAAAAAAAATAAATAAACAATCACATTCTATATAAGTGAACTTGACCAGATTCAATTATTCATTTTCATTAGATAAATACTCCTTCCGTTCTACAATAACACTTATCAAAATATTTTGTTTATTTTATGTGTAACATTACAATTTTAAATATAATATTTATTTTGTTTTTTTTTCAAAAAAAAATTATTGTGTTATTACTTGATACTAGAAGATATAAAAAAAAATATTACATTAATTAAACCATGAACATTCAAATTATTTTATCGTAAAATTTAATGTATTAATTCACGTTCGTGGTTTTGACAGGTGGCTGAGACAAATTGGAAAGGAGGGAATTCATTGAAGTCCCTTCCATTTAAGTACATAAATTATTACGAAGAAAACAAAGAGAAACATCATTTGCAAGAAAAATGAGCGAAGAAGGGAAGGACAGCCACCACTCTCAACACAACCCTCCTCCACCGGCACCACCGCAGTATGGAACATACCAAGGTGTAGCCAACTACCCTCCTCCTCAACCCGTGATCGGCTTCCCTCAGCCCATCCCTCCTCTGGCGCCTCCGATCAAGCTGCTGCGCACTACTATGCACATGGTTATCAGGCCGTTCCAGGTACTCTAAAATCCCTAATCATCACCCCAGAGTATTGTCAATTTATTCAAATTGGCCGAAAGAGAGGATACGAATTTGCGTTTTGGATTAAGTTGACTTTTTTAATTGTTCCTTTGCTACTAGATCCTGCTTCTATTGCTGATTTCTTTCTTATAATTATTGAATCAATGTTTAATATGAACTGGCAATCAGTATTCCATCTGTATTTTCTTGATTTCTGGTTAGTTGTTTTTGGAAGGACATGGTGTATACATGCAATGGAGCATTAAAAATCTCAGTATTAAAATGCTTATTGCAAAACAAAAAAAAAAAATCCCTTTAATTTGAGCCTCTTGTTCAACAACAATCAGTGAACTCTTCCCAATATTTCAGTTTATTTTTTATTTTTCACCACAAACGCCTAATTCGTTTGGACTCTATTTGATTCCCTGGTTACTCTTTTAAGTGCTCCCTTATCTTTATTAATTACTCTTTTTTGTGTGTTTCTATTGCCATGATATACTGTAGCTGTGTAGAAGCTCATCCTTTTCATAAAATTTCTGAAAAAGCGAGGTGGGGGGGAGAAAAAGAATGAATGAATTCTATGATGATAATGCATGCAAATTGCTATACCTGTTATTCATTCAATTTTGTTCTCTTGAAATTCCAGGTTATGCTGTTGCTGAGGGAAGACCGGTAAGACATCGGCGCCTGTGTTGCTGTGGTATTGGCGTTGGCTGGTTATTGTAAGTTTTTAGCATTCTAGAGATTTCCATCTTATTCAGCTTTAAATTACTGCGTTTACTAGCTGAATAAAGTTTCTTTTGTCTGTGATGTACTTTGTGTTTAATGTCATTGCCAAACACTTTAAAGCATACTTCCCTTTTGCAGTGATTCATGCTTCCAGTTGCTTTCTGTGATCTGTTTATCATTTTTAATGAAAGCTTTGATGTAGATTTGTCATAGTTTATGAGTGCATATAAGAAAGATATTTGAGAATTGAAATAGGGAATGAATTATAGAATCCAAGTTTTTAGCAGTGGTAGGTGAATCGTACACATTTGGCATAGGCGTTTGGGAGCATAATCGTAGTGTTTGAATCAGATATCTATTGAAAGGTTAAAAGTTCACAAATTCTTATTTCTGCTGACACCCCTTGTGTTCTTGAGTTTTGATGTTATATACCATAGAAATAGTTTGCGGATGTATTAATCATATGGCAACATAATGGTAGGAAGGAATTTCAATGTACTTTCACACGCGTTACGCGTATATCTTCTGAAACTAAGAACGGAATTCATGGCGCTGCGGAAAATGCTGTCATAGTGTTACTCTATGATGCACAAATACTTTTGTCTAGCAGCATGCCTCGTATCCGATACGAATCCGACAAAAATTAAAATACGCACCGGATACTTATGATAAATTCTTTGGGGCGAATTTGTAATTTCTTAAAGTTGGATCATGATTCGCATATGCATAGATGGATGGACATTGTCCCAAATCATGAAAAACTACCAAAATTTAACACTAATAATTGGTTTATTTTGCGTTTTATATTTATCGTTTGGTCCTTATAGTTTTATAATGTACATGCTGGTCCTTATATTTATTGTATTTATGCATATGCCTTCCGTATCAGTATCATTTATTTCAAAATAATTCCGCACCTACGTATCTAGTATCCGTACCCACGTATCCGTGTATGTGCAACCTAGGTGTCACAAGAGGTCATGGGTTTGAGCCGCAGAAGAAATACAAAGTAAGGTCACATACAATAGACCTTTATAGGCCAGGATGCTTTCATGCACTAGTCTACCTTTATTTATTCTGAAACTATGGCTGAAATAAAAAGGGGTTATTATTCGTACCACAACTGATCTACCCGTTGTCCCCCACCTACCGGTGCTTTACACCATTTTCATAGAATGGACCTTATGAAGTCAAATAGCCAATATGCGACTTCTAGCAGTGTCGAACCAGAATCAACACTGGGAAGGTCTAATGTTCGCTATACATTTGACTTTCTCAGGGTTGATTCTACTGTGGTGTACATGTAGTGTGGTACAACGGTAGAGTCATGGTGGTGCAAATAAAGCCTCCAAATAAAAACCATTGAATCGTGGTGGTGCAAATAAAGCCCCAAAATAAAAACCATTTAAATGTTAATGGAGAGATTCTTCTATTTGGCCTCTGCTGGTAGTTGTAAACCTAAAAAGATTACGAATGGGGATTTTATCTTGGTATTTTAGTGATGCTAGTCATACACATGTTCATTTTTGTTATCAGATTGAAATACAAGGAACTGATCAGATGGACTATAAATTATTTGTTTTAACAAATATGGCCTTCCAAGTATTAGCTTTTGCTTTGGTTGTTTTTGGCCTTGAGATTTTCTTTATATTCTTTTTTAAGGTTTATTCTCGGATTCATTGACTCTGGTATCCCCTGGTATATTGCAGCATTTGTACTACTATGTGCCGAAATTGATCCTCGAGAAAAACCCGGATATGTCGCAAGCACCATAGCAGTAAGCTCTCTCTTTCTCATAGTGTCCGTCGTTTAATGGTCTATAAGTGTGTAGTCACTGTATCATTTTCCTTCTTATTACCACGGAGTTGAAAGTAATTTGATGAAGCCGAGGGAGGCCAACAGAGTGAACAATGTCCTAGCGCGTTTAGGCCATAATCTTCATGATTATTCTGGAAAAGACAGGGTTCACTTCCACGTGTTGGATATTCGACAGACTTCTACGATTTATAATACTTGTATATGATTATCAAAATAAAAAACGTTATGCTAATAATTCAACTTGAGAATCCTACTCATTCCAGTAATCGGGATTTTGACTAAATCTATGACGTTCATACAATTTTGCAGGCCGGCCGTTCTTGCTACAGTCGCTCTCGTTCTGGGCTTGACAAACAGGGACTGGGATTAGCATTGAACATATAATACTGTTTGCAGGTGGGTATGCATTGTAAATGTGTCTGCCGATACATATTTGGTTTGAAATACAGAGGCATTGTGTATAAGAATATTTGTCCCTTGTGTTAATTGGGACTATGCTATAATATAATACTTTACAAAGTTGCAAAATTATTTTATGTTAATAAAAATTGTATCAATCATGTGGATATGATATTATATGAACGATTTGGGATCCCTCTCCAATGCACTGCACTGTCAATTTGTTGTGGGAAACCTAGGTTGAGTTGGTTTGTGTTAGGTGTTTACATTTAGTTGGGCTAGTTTCAAAAAATGCTAATCCAATCCAATCCAATCCAAACCAAATGGGTTTGTTCGTGTGGGTTTCAGATTTCAGTTTAGTTTAGTTTGGGTTGGGTTGAGTTTTAGGTTTTATTTATAAACTATGCATCTATATTCACAATTTCATGCTGCAAGATCAATATTCGATCTAAATTCAAATTGCATACATATATCCATATCAATACAATAAGCATGCGAGATTAAATTAGTTGAATTTTTTTTTAAAAATTATTAAGTGTGTAACAATGTGCTAGACAAATTTAGAGTTAAAACATTTCAAGTTTTCGGATAATAGATCCAAATACCGTTTCGATGCACTATCGGGGGAGCTGTGCACTGCATCGTCGGGGATCTCTTCCCCAAATACATAACCAAAAAGGGAATCTAGCGGTACGTAAAATTTACTATAGCAACAAAACCAACCCAAAATTCACATACTTTACGAGAACTTAATGCTTTTGCAAATGTTTAATGCAACAACTTTGTCACACTTTAGTAATCATTTCTTTAGTTTTGTCTTGTCTTATAAGTTATAAGACCTTGAAATCATGTAAAACTTCAACTAATCATTTCTTTACACTTTTTTTTCTTGTCTTATAAGTTATAAGACCTTCAATAATATAAAACTTCAACACTTGAATGGATGAAATATTTCTTTGCATTTCTCCAAAAAATAAAAATTAAAAAAAAAATTAAAAAAAAAACATGCAAGCAACCTTTCTAGTTATTTGGTATCCTAATACATAAAAAAAACATATCAAATGAAAACAAAGGCAAAGCATTAAACAAAACCGACTATTCTTGCAATCGAGTTTGAGAAAATCCTTAGATAATAGGAGTAAATGAATGGTGTAAATAAATCTTGTAAATCCTTTTATTTTAGAACATGTGTTAATTAGGATATATCAGAGTATTCCGTTCATTTATAATATACACATGTACTACATTTATTCAAATCAGTTCTCTAAACAGATTATCTACTTTACAAACCCCAACACCATTTTTATCTGTTTTACAAATCTCTACACAATGTCAACTGTATTAAAATCTCTACTGGACAACACTAAAAAAACTACAAACCATAAAAAATAAGCATATTTTGAAAAACACACACATATATATATATATATATATATATATATATATATATATATATATATATATATATATATATATGGGTCAATTTTGTACTGCTCTGCAAATATGACTACGAGTAACAACCGGGCTTTGTTTTTAACCTTTTTGCTTATGTGGCTAAATTTATACAATGAAT
Source organism: Gentiana straminea (assembly GCA_036785695.1). Lineage (NCBI taxonomy): Eukaryota > Viridiplantae > Streptophyta > Magnoliopsida > Gentianales > Gentianaceae > Gentiana > Gentiana straminea. Next base: position 7,597,507 of record JAVUPR010000243.1, read on the forward strand.
TCACAAAGATCTGAGAATGCTAGAGTTTGAAATAAGGTGTATATTCATTTTGTTGGTGTTTAATAATTAATGACTTGCAAGTGTTATATACATTTGCAGTTAGAAACATTTTTTTTAAGACTTTGAGATTCAAGAATTGCATAGGTGTAGTCTTTCTAGACGGAAAATGAAAGTCTATTGCTAAAAACCCACTTCCTTATGTATTTAAGAATGTTCATTATATGGATGCTTTGAGAAAAATAAATTAGTTGAAGAGAAAGTAGAGACATCCTGATTTTTTTTGCAATTGGGAAGTGTATCCTTTTTGTCCAAATGATATCAAAGGGACCAGAAATTTCATCAGTACAATGTGTCCTTTGCTACTATCGCGTTAACTATAATGATTATACATACGTCCTTCACTGCTTGCATTTAATATAACGATTATACATACACACAATGTTTATATTACTTGACCGCCACTTTTAAATTCAAACACATCATATTTCTTTCATTTATGTTGTCATTTTTCATTGTTAATCATTTTCATAGTTTACATTCTCATGTGCAATGCACGGGTTATTGAGTAGTGTGTGTATATATATATATATTCTTAGAGTGTTAAACATTTATATTCAATGATGGAGCCAGGAATTAAAGTTCAGGTGGGTGAGTACACTCTATTTAGACAACCGGGTGGGGCTCATATAAGATGTTTTGATAAGTAATAATATATAAGTCTTTTGGTGTAGAATATTTTTCCGACTGGTGGGCTCAGCCCTCCACTTACCTCCTTCCTTGTGTATATTAGACAAATATTCCTTTGTATGAATCTTCTAAATATTTATAGAAGATTCATGCAATGAAATATTTGTCAAAAACAAAATTTTGTCACTTTAAGGAAATATACATATATATTCCAAAAAAGTTCGAAAATAGTAAAAACTTGAATCTGTATATTCATTCAGATTGCTGTAGAGTATGGTGTCTAGAATCTGTAGAATACAAATCATGTTAACAGATTCTGATGCAGTTGTATTTTAGCTTGATCTGGAGAGTTAGAATCTGTAAAATACAGATTACCCTCTCTAACCGATTCTACTGCAAGTGCTCTATATTTCTCATAATTTTTCTCCATTAGGTCTCCCCTCTTCATGCCCCTTTCCTTCTTTCCTTTTTTTTTTTCTTTTTTTTTTTCCGGCTCTCTCACTTCTTCACTGCTTCTGTTCGACTCCTCCCTTCTCACAGTAGTCATGGCTGACAACTCACCCTTTCCCACTGGCGCCACCTTATCAATTGTTGCTCCAAATTCATCCACTCAAACACTGGAAGATGCAACTCCACTCTCCGTTAGTTGGGTATGATCTCGATGGTTATATTGATGGATCCAAACCATGTCCATCTGCAACTCACCTTGTCAATGACAATCAACAACCGAACCTAAATTACACGATTTGGAAGCACCAAGATGTTGAACTGATTGTGAATGCTATTATTGCGTCTCTCTCCGACCGTCATCCCTCATATTACAATCGCCAAAACTTCTCACGAAGCATGGACGCTTCTCTATGATACTCATGCAAAACCTTCAAGAGGCCGCATTAAACAAATAAACGAATCCTTAAAGCAATTCGAAAAGGCACTCAATCAATTTCAAATTACATGTATGCCATAAATAATAAAGTGATGAATTGGCATTGCTTGGAGCTCCTATGGATTCCGATGACCCGGTTGATATGATTCTTGAGAATATAGGTGACACTGACACTACCAGAGCCATTCGCCACTCAGCCGCCACCGCTCTTTGGTCCAACCTCTGCCCATGCTGCATTTCCGCCCAATTAGTCCTTCGTCGTGTTGCCTCGACCATCCAGACAACCATTGTGCGGATCCTGGCTTGCTTATCCTCTAGCCGGTGTCTTTAACCCAACTCTATCCGATGCCGCCGATGCACGCCATAAACGCCCCATGGGAAAATGCTGGCTCTGCTCCACCCAAGGTCACTCCGCCTGCTTTTGCTCACTCAATCGGGTTCAACCAGGGGCGGACCCAGCATGTTAAGGGTGCGGTCCATGGACCCCACTCAAATGGGCGAATTGACTAATATACCCCTATAATAATATTAAATTTGTGTATGTATATTATTTCAGACATTTCTTGATGTAATAATACATTTAGTTTAGCTGGTTAGAAGTTTTATCACTTATCCTAATATTATGTGTTCGAAACATTGCATGTGAGGTTTTTTTCCGTTTTTTTTTAATTTGGCCCTACTGGAAAAAATTTCGGGGTCCGCCACTGGGTTCAACCACTTCTTGTTGGCCATCAGCCCTAGCCACATGCGCAATATTCTTTTTAGCCTCTGGCCCTACCTTAGGCTCACATAGCATCCCAACCTATTACTTTATCCTATAACTCATGGATTTTTGAAAGTGGTGCCACCTACCATGTCACCATTGACCTTAGCAACTTGTCACTCCAAACATATTACATCAGGACTGATGTCATCATGGTTGGTGATGGTAATGGTCTCGGAATCACAGGTTCTGGTTCTGACTCTCTCCCTCGATCGTTATCTCATTCTGATAATTTACATGATCTTTTGTGTGTTCCCCGAATGTCATGTAATCTGGTATCCATCTCTCAATTATGTCGTTCTAATAATATTTCTGTCGAATTCTTACCATCAAAATATAAGAATGGTCAACATTCAAGACCAACATAATTGAGACCAACATTCTCCTGCTCTATAGCCTTGTTAAAATGGTCTATATGAATGGTCATCATGTCTCGTGCTTGCTTTTGTAGCTAATAAAGACACTTTTGATGCTTGGCACCATCGTCTCGGTGATCCCGCTCATCCTATTTTACATAATATTATTCATAATCATTATTTGGATCTTGTTGATTCATCTACTTTTTACATTGCTCTGCTTGTTTAGAAATAATTTCGCATAAGGTTTTTAATTTCCGCTTCATCAGCGCTCTAATTTCCATCTGAACGCCTTAAGGATGAGGTTTGGATCGTTGTTTATGCCTAAGCGGTGTAATGTGATAGAACTGTGTATTTATTTTTCCCTTTTCCAATCAGTGTAGGTGAGATCTCTAATGCCAGTACTTTTCCTCTCGTTATAAGAATTTCATTAAATTTCTTCTCGGAGTTGCTTTTTTAAATTTTGTAGATAGGCAGAAGGTTGTGGCGCCAGAGAGGCCTGGGCACCTGTGAGTCTTCGAAGACACTTCGATTTTTGGTAAAAGATATTACCAAAATGTGTTCTATTCCACTGCATAGCTATGGTCATAAAATGCTTCGTCGTGTCCCCAAAATTGTCTAAATTATAATTCCAGTTATCCTCCACAAATTGCATGAAATCGACATGTCGCATTTTGGAAGCGCAACGGAAGTGTTCCATTGTGCTTCACGTGTTTATCCTTCAAGTGAAGTAGGGGGTTGTGGTCGGAGCGTGTTTTCGTTAGGTGGGTAAGAGTAACTTCCGGAAATAACATAAGCCAATTCGAAGTGCATCATGCCTGGTCTAGTCGTTCGAGAATGGGAGCCCATTTATAGTTGGGCCCTGTCCAAGTAAACCGTGGTCCCTGAAAAGTGAATCCCCCGCAGTTCACACTTATGTATCATGTGCCTCATCGTTTCCACATTAATACCCCGAATGGCTGTCCCCTTTTTTATCTTCCAAGTCAATGACTTGGTTGAATCGCCTATAAAACATCATGGATGTTTAATAATGGAGGCCAGCAGTTCAACGCACGCTCAACACTCATTGCGAATAACTGGCGTTGGTGTAACGTATTGATAAGATCCAACTAATGGACTGGTTCTTTAAGATAGCAATATTTAAGCACTGGTTCGTGCATCTACAAAGTCACCTTAGTGTCTTGCCAGAAACACCAAATACCCCCAGCAAAGCCTTGTGCTTCAACACAAATTACTTTACTAAAATTCGAATTCTGAAGAATACGCAAAGCCTTCGGACTAATAATCCTGGTTTCCAATAGGCATAGAATTTCTGGTTGATGTTCTTTGATTAGTGCCTTCATGTTACGAAAGAACTCCGCCGATCCCGCTCCCTGACAACTCAATGTCAAAATCTGCATAATAAAAACAAATTTATGGTTGTTGATGGAAAATCATGTCACGTGGCTCCCTATCATATTAGGGCTCATCCCTGAGACTCCACATTTCCACATTTTGTCCTTCTCATTTAGTTTGTTGGGTTCATGGTTGGTGGGTTAGGTTCAGATCAGGTGGCTTGGTATGGGGGTTTAATGCAGTACCACTTCATGGGGCATTGTGTGCCATGCTAATTTTTGTGTATGTCTCATGTTGTTGCCTTCCTATTCCTGGATTATATTGTTCTCCCTGTGTATTGGATATATCATATAAAGGCTTTGTTGTTGTTCTCTGACCATTCAAACCCACTGAAGTTTGGGATGATCTTTTTGTTGGCGTATGGGTTTCATTTCGGTCAAGGCCGACCATTTCTTTTCGCGTTCTCCTGATGAGAAAGTTTCCTGGGAGTGTCTTCCTCTCTGCCTCTAGATTTTCTTTTTTTGTTGTTGTTGTGCCCATCTCCTTTGTTAGGAGGGAAATTGTGGGCTCCTTGAAACTTGACCCCGTTGCTTCCATTTCGTTTCTCAACTGCCTCATTAGGTACATTCCTTTTATCAGTATGATATTGTATATGTTCATCTTCGTACAAAACTGAGAATCTGGAGTCCATACATGATTCTGTCCCTTGCGGCTTATCATTGGTGTTAATTGTATGTACCCCATCGTCACACAGTTGTTCTGCATAATTGGATGTGTTCCCTCTACTCTCTTGTTGTTCACCTTTCCCTCTCTGCCCTGTAAATGGCCTTCTCCTTCGGTTGGTTGCTATCACCCAAGGGCCAAAAGTCATTTCAAGTTTTTTTGGCTGTGTTGCTCCACCATTATTATGCCCTTGGTTGGAGTTTGCATGTTGTTGATTATTGGGGCAAGCCAAGGTTTTATGGCCAAATCTCCCACAATCAAAACATATTTGGTTCAATCCCTCATATTCAACTGTAGAATGATTGCCATTAAGGACAAATTTAGTTCTCAGAACCTGTTGCAGGTTCATTTTTACACAAATACAGGCATACCTAGCCCTTGTAGATCTACAGGTGACAATGTCCACTTTTCCTGGTTTTCCCACCCTTCAAGCCAGTTTCAGTAGAAAGTTTTCATCTTCGAATAGCTCATAGGCACACTTGGAAATCTAACCCACACTAAGCTGACATAATTTTTTGTTTACAAGGTTGAAAGAACGGTCTCCACTTCATCATCGTGAGGTAATGCCCCTGGACCATCCAAGGACCCATCGTGAGAGCAATTTCATAGTCCTTTTTAATGGTAAATTTGACCACACAAAAGTCTTGAACTAGATCTGTCATGTCCAGGGCTCCTACCGTGCACCACATGCTATGGAGTTTCTGGTGAAGAATTCTGAACGAAACATTCCAGCCCAAATAACTGCTTTTCTCCATGGCTTCCAGAGCTCGATGCACTCTTCAACCCTGATTTCAATTGGGTCATCATCGGTTTCCGTTCCTTGCTAATTTTATACAATAGTAATGAAACAGGCTGTGTCCAATTCATCCTCCCCTTCTCCGGTGTAGAAGGACGAGTGATGCTTTGGCTATATCAACAGGTCGGCTCCGCTATGCAAGGCCCATGCCGACTTGCTCTCCTTCGACTGTTCGTTGGATTTCTTCCATTGGTTGACATTACGTCTCAATAGATCCTGCTATTCTAGAGATTTTTCAACCCCATCCATGTCCATGGGCCCAGGGGTGATCATGGGTCGGTTTGGGCTGGTTCGGTTCGGTTTGGAAAGCGCGAGGTCGGTTTGGGGGCTATACTTTGTAACCCAAACCAAACCAAACTAAAGTCAACCCCAATGGTTTGGTTCGAACAGGTTTCGGGTTGGATTCGGTTTGGGTTCGGTTTTAGCATGCCTGGTTTTTTAAAAGAGATACTTTTATGACAAACAAGCAATTTCATCTTAATTTTTAAATCTAAAGTATACGTTGTTGTAAAAAAAAACATACTTGGTGCAAAGGTTGTTGCTCTTTCATGTATTTAGTTGAAAAAATATATAGAATATATGATGCATGATTATTCTACAAAACATAATGCATCGGACATGAAAACAAAAAGATCAGAAGATGTGACAGGGAGCAACGTTATCCATGAAAAAAACGAGTACAAAAAAGTGTAATGGTTCAAGACAATATCTGATCATTCAGAACTTTGAAGACCAATTTGTAAGACAAAACATTCACCCAGAGACACTTGAAAAAAGTTATACTTGTCAACAGTGGATTAAAACAATCAGCTACAACAAAGGATGAGAAAAATAATACACAATAACTGAAAGAAGAAACCCATCTTTTTTATGTTATATGCTCACCATTTGTTTTACCCAAAGACTCGATAGATTAAGCAAAGATGAAAACATTCAGGATTAAGAATCCAGTGATGTAAAACTACAATAAAATTACTAAGAGGGAAAAAAGCACATTAACTGATGATGATAGCATATCAGAAGGGTCACTAACATGGTGTACGAGGCAAACAATTATAATGGAAGCTGAAATGGAGCTGAGAAAGGAGAGGTGTCGATATGTTTGATTAATGATGAATGGAATAAGTTGGGTTCAAAGTTATCTTATATGCTTATATATCAATAACAAAATACATCTTTTTGTATTATTGATTTCGGTTTGGGTTCGGGTTGGGTTGGGGCAAAAAAAAAAAACCAAATCCAAACCAGTATTATTTGGTTTGGTTTGAAACCAAACCGATTCATTCGGTTTGTTACTGGTTTGGTTTTTGGTTTGGTTCGAACTGGTTTTCGGTTCGGATTGGTTTTTTTGGTTTTTTTGCTCACCCCTCATGGTAGATAGAGCCTCCATGGTGAAAGAAGAGGGCATCGGTGGTTATTAGGGCGGATGAGAGCCGCCGGAAATCGCCAGAAGAATTTACTTAGATAGAATGGAATAGAGGAATATGCTTTACTATACCATAATTTATTTTATTGTTATAAACCTAACAACTTTTCAAATATTAAAATAATAACATTAATGATAGAAAATAACATGTCAAACATTATAAATTGTTTTTTTTTGTTTTTTTTTTTTTATTTATAGTTATCCACATTTTTAATGCGCGTGTGAAAATCTCGTAAGCTACTCTTATACCGTGACGGAGGGAGTAATTCTTTTTTATTTTATTTATAGTTATCCACATTTTTTATGGGCAAGTGAAAATCTCATAAGCTACTCTTATACCGTGACGGAGGGAGTAATTCATAGGAAAATAGTCGGAGCTTATATTCTCTTTGTGGCGATTTTTGTACATAATCGCTCATCACTTTCCTTATTCATAATATATACCGTTGGTCCCTTGAAAAGGCTTTGGTTAAGTTTAGGGGGGGGGGGGTGAATAAACTTAACACTTAAAACTTTTGGAGTTAACAAACTCAAGCAACTTCGACGGCCTCGCGATACATCGATAGTCCGTCGACACTCGTAGTCACCGACCGTTGAGTTTGCGAATTTGTGCGGCGGAATATATAAAAAATTATGCCTTGTTACTTGTTGTTAAATATGATACCAAGTATTAGATACTCAGTAGTGTATGTGTGTGAATTTAGTTGCTAGATTCAGTAGGTTGATGTGCAAGATATACAAAATGCAGAAAGTAAGTAGGCAGATTTTATAGTGGTTCCAGGTGGTGTAATCCTGTCAGTCCACTCTTCTCATGTGATGTTGGAGGTAATTCACTAGAGATCTTTGAGTTAGCAGTTACAAAAATCCTAAGTTGCTTGTCCTTCACCAATAGCTATGGCTTCACAAACTGAACACTTGGAACAGGTAGGATTGCTGCTCCAAAGTCTTTCACTGGTCCTTGAAGGGTAGGATTGCCTCTTCACCAGCTCCACCACAAACAACAATCTTTCACACCCCAAAGATGCTTCACTGTCTTTAGTAGATTTCTTGTAAAAGAAAGGTTGAATCAAGTAAGTGATTCAGCTTTTAGCAGCTTGATCAGGATGAAATGATCAGCAACTTGATGTCTTCAAGTGTGTAGATGCAGCTTGAATGCAAATTACACTTGAAGAGATTTTCTGGATCAGTAGATTAAAGCTCAGTAGGGTCAGCAGGGTGTTTTTCTTGATCAGAAATTGAAGCTCAGGATTATCTGTATTTTTCTCTTAATGTTCATCACTTGTATCTGAATTAGGAGTCCTCTATTTTTATAGGTAGGAATCCTTGTGACTTATGTTTGAAATTCAAACATAGTCGTTTCAGATTTTGTCCCATTTGACTTCCCTTCTGTCACTGTTCATAGGACTGACACAGTCAGAATGCTTTTTGACAGTGTACAGTCTGTCCACCCTTTGACTTGTATCCATTGGATAATACTCTGAATCTTTCCAACGTCCCTTTAATCTTAACCATTGATTTGTTTGATAAATCAGAGGTTGTTAGTTGTCCATTTCTTTGTAATCTTCCAATGTAGCCTTTGATTAAATCGAAATATGTGTCCAGCAGGTTCCTGAGAACATAAGTCTGCTGAAATACACATCCGTAAGCTTATCCTTATTATGCTGTGTTTAAAAACACTTCAGCTTACTATCTTTTATCTAACTTTTATTTATGAAGTTAGATTACACCTTTTTGCACATATCTAAGTTCCAATCACCACTTAACTTGTGGAACTTAGACCTTGTACACAAGGTATATGTAATCAGTTTAGGTCATCACAGACTTCCCTAAATTCTGATTCCATATCCTTGACTTTAATCACTAAGTTTGATCCCTTAGCCTTCTGTAACTGAGTTTGAGCCCTCAGCCTTCAGTCTTCAGCAGGTTCCTGATAAGTCTACTGCGACACCGCTACCCTTCGATCTAGACTAGTCTGCGATGTAAGTCACCTGACCTTTTACAGTGCTTGTTTGATCAAACCTATACAAAGATCAAACTCTAATAAACCTATACATTTGATCTAGACATCTTTTTGTCTTTGCTCTATAATAGCTAGTCTGGCACTCATCACTAAAACATAAAAATAAGTCCAACAATACCCCTCCGTTTTTTATATCTGTCACATTTCAGAATTTGCTCTATTTTTATTTATCTGCTATTTTACATTTCTAATGCATCATTTATTATTTTTTTCCTTCTTTATCAATAAAGTATTTACATCTCCAATAAAAAATTACATTTCCAATACTAAAAACTTATTTACCAACAAAGTATTTACATCTAACAAAAAATTAATTTCGAACACTATATTTTAAACACATTAATTATTTTCTTAAAACGGATGGAGTAATAATCAATGTTGTTTAGCAAACTTCTTACATTTATAACTTCTCATCGTTTTTTGTTTCGGTTGGAAAAGAAAAACCAATGTGCATATTATTAGTTTCTTGAAACGCCCAACTTTAGACGTGCTACCGGGACACAAGTATACAAATGAATTAAGGTATGTAATGTAATTAAGAGAAAATACCAAACCTTCGGTATATTAGACAAGGTAGATGTTGAAATATGTTTTAGTGGTGTCATCGGAGTCTGAAACTAAATTTTTTACTAATAAAATATTCCGTGAGGTCACCTGAACCTAAAACTGTATTTTTTAACAACAAAAAACATATGTTTTAATAACAAAACTACATTGTTTTAATATTAAAAAAAAATTCGAATCTCAGTGGGTCATGCGATCCCACCCTGGATAACATAGATCCGCCTAGTGATATTAGTTGATTTCAAAAATAAATGTGACAGAACAACTACTACCTCCGTTCCAAAATATAAGTCATCCTACACTTTTAGATTTGTCCCACAATATAAGTCATTCACATTACCAATGCTACATTTATTTCTCTTTTCTCTATCTTACCCCTAATTTATTATCAATTCAACCACTTTTTATTATTTGACAATTATTACATTGATGATACTCAAGGGGAATTTTAGACATTAACTTTCAAATTTATGATATTCAACTACTTTCTTAATCTTTGATGAATTTGGTAGTTCTCAATCAAGAAGATGAACTAATTTTGAATATGAATTAGCCGGGAAAGTAGAACAAGAGAAAAGAGAAACTGAAACTTTTATTAATCTTCAATCTAAGTTTACATTGCATGATTAGCTACTTATATAGGCTACATGGAGTGTTAATTGTAACTGAAATCAGTTACAACTGCTGCTCCTTACTAACTAACTAATTAACCGATTACATGCTTAAGTGTTCGATCTGTTTCCTCAAAGAGCTGATGTTGTGTTTGTTGCATTTTGAGTTCAGGTTGCTATGATCCTTTTGTACTTTGACACCCCCTCTCAAACTGAACTTCAAAGGCAGACATTTAGGGCTGATATATGTTGAGTAAAGGGTAAGAGCTCAATAGGGTTTGCAATATGGTCTTGTCTAGTGGTTTTGTAAATAAATCTGCCAATTGTAACTCTGTTGTGATAGGCAGTGGTTTAAGGAGACCTTAAACCACATGACAATTGTAACTCTGCCAAATTTTATGACCACGTGACAATCTATCTCTATGTGCTTAGTCCTTTCATGAAACACAAGGTTTTCCATTATGTATAGTGCATTTTTGCTATCACAAAACAAAGGAATTGGCCTTTCTTGTTTAATGTTGAATTCTGCAAGTAGGTAGGTAAGCCATTGTAATTCACATGAAGCCATTGCCATAGTCCTGTATTCTGATTCTGATGAACTCCTTGAAGCTGTTTTTTGTTTCTTAGATCTCCAACTGATGAGTGAGTCTTCTAAGAAAACTAAAAAACCAATACTGGATCATCTTGTGTCATTACAACCACCCCAGTCGACATCTACATAGCATTTCAGTTCTAGATTATCTTTTGCTGGGAAGAAGATGCCTTGAACTGGTGAATTTTTCAGGTATTTGAGCAACTTATGTGCTGCCTGAAGTTGTAATTCTTTGGGTTTGTCCAAGAACTGACTAAGTTTTTGAGTGGCAAATGTTATATCAGGTCCGGTTAACCCTAGGTACAACAATTTTCCTACTAGACTTCTATAATAGCTGTTTGAACTTAAAGGTGCAGAATCCTTGATGTGTAACTTGACAGAAGCATCCATGGGAGTATTACTTGGTTTACATTCTGAAAATCCATATTCTTCAAGCAACTCTAAGCAATATTTTCTTTGTGACAGCACAGTACCCTTTCTTTATCTTGCCACTTCAAATCCCTAGGAATAATTTAAGTTCTCTTAGATTTTTTATCCCAGATCTGCCATTTAAGTAGTCTTTCAGGTCTTTGATTTCATTCATATCTAGACTGGTTATAAGCACATCATCCACATATACTAGGACTGCATTAAAGGTGATGTTTGAGCCCTTAATGAACAGGCTGTAATCCTGTTTGGATTGTCTGAACCCCCTCTCAAGCAAAGCTTGGGATAATTTGATATTCCATTGTCTGCTTGCTTGTTCCAGACCATATAATGACATTTTCAGTATGCAAACCATGCCTGGTTCAACATCAAATCCTTGTGGCACTTGCATATACACTTCTTCTGTGAGATCACAATGCAAAAATGCATTGTTTACATCCAGTTGATGAAGATTCCAATCTTTTGCAGCTGATATTTCCAATAGGGTTCTGACAGTGGTAAGTTTAGCTATTGGTGAGAAAGTGTCCAAGTAATCTAACCCTAGTTGATGTGTGTAGCCTTCAGCTACCAATCTTGCCTTGAATCTTTCCACTGTGCCATCAGAGTTTCTTTTGATCCTGTATACCCATTTACAACCTATTGGTTGTTTGTCTTTGGGTAAGGGCACCACCTCCCAGGTATTGGTTTGCTGCAAAGCATTTATCTCATTTTGCATAGCCATTCTCCATTCCTCATATTGCACAGCCTTATTGTATGTTTTAGGTTCTGTCAAAACTTGTGAACTTAGAATGTAGGATTGATAAGAAACAGATAGATGCTTAAGTGTGTCTACTTTGTCAATAGTGTGGGGTGATTTAAAGTTCTGGACATTACCGCACATATAATCTTTAAGATAAGAAGGTGCTCCCTTATTTCTAGTAGACTTTCTAGTCCGTGGATGATGAGTGTGCAGATTATGTTGCACCTGTTCAATATAGTCTATATTTTTAATATGTGCATGTTGGTTCATATCTGGCTCAGCATATTCTATGCTTTGATCTGATGCATAATGATGTTCATGCTCAGAAACATGATGTGATAAAGTGTCATTATGTGTAGGAAGTGATGTAGACAAAGTAGAGTCACTCCAGGGTACATCTTGATCAATAAAAAAATGAAAAAGTAAATTAAAGATATCACATGATGTAGAAGACCTATCCTTGAATAGAAACACCATTTCATGAAAAATTACAACTCTTGCAACAAAATTTGCTTAGTATGAAGATTCAAAAGATAAAATCCTTTCACATTAGATACACAACCAAGGAACACAGACTTAATACCTCTAGGTTCAAATTCATTATGATCATGATGCAAATTAGAGGCAAAAGACAAGCAACCAAATACTTTCACAGAATCAAAGTTAGGTTTACACTGGTATAATATTTCAAAAGGAGTCTTATCTGCCAATAAAGGAGTGAGAGTAATATTAATAAGGTTCACTGCATGGAGAACAAAGTAAGACCAATAAACCAAAGGCAATACAGACTGAAATCTCAGGCTCCTAGCAACATTAAGGATGTGTTGATGTTTTCTTTCAAGCACAATTCTATTGAGGAGTCTTGACAACAGAGGTCTGGTGTAAAATGCCTTTGAAGCATAAAAATCAGGTAAAGAAAATTCTAACCCATTATCAGATCATAGAACCTTGATATCTTTATTAAACTCTGTATGAACCATATTATAAAATTTCTATATCAAAGGTCTGACTTCACTTTTACTTTTCAACATATAAATCCAACAAAACCCACTAAAATCATCAACTATTGTTAAGAAAAACCTATGACCATGTATAGAAACAAGTTTGTAAGGACCCCAAATGTCCATGTGGACAAGATCAAACAAAGTTTTGGAGTCTGTTTGACTAACACGAAAACTAAGTCTCTTCTGCTTTGCTAAAGGGAAAATGTCACATACATGCCCTTCAGAAAGCTTTACTTGATCATGGCCTTGTTTGATAACTTTGAGCCTTTGATTAGATGGATGTCCCATCCTATAATGCCACAACAACTCAGATACACCAGCATATTTGTCAGAAGACACAGAAAAACTATTGCAAGAACTGTCGGCCTTTAAAATGTACAATCCCTTTATCAATTTAGCTGAACCAATCCTCTTTAGTGTGATCATATCATGTATGACACAACAATCCAGAAAGAATTTGACATTAAATTTTTATCATTGATAACATGATAACTAGCTCCAGAATCAACAATCCAATCAAAATAAGTAAAAGAACTAGACAAACCTGCATCTGTACCACCAAAGTTAGTGGACAAAACAATATAATTAACAGCATTAAAACCAGCATCTGCAGGACTCTCTAGTGCCATAGAACCTGCTCTCAAGAAACTCAAATTGTGTTGATACCGCTCCTGTGTTATTGGAGCTTTCAAATATGTAGAAGCCTGAATTTGCTGATATTGATCCAACAAAGATCCACCCTCTGCAGCTATATTCTTGGCATATGATCTGCCTCTACCCCTGCCCCTAAAATTTGGAGGAAAACCATGTTTCTTATAACATCTATCCACAGTGTGCACTGCCATGCCATAATGAGTGCACTGTGGTTTATTATTTCCATTTTTATAGGTCTTTCTATATTTTGAATTGGAATTTTGACCTTGATTTTAAGCTGCTAAAGAAGTTTTCTCAACATTGTTTACAACATTGCCTCCATGAAAACCAGAAGAATTTGCAGAATGCATACCAAAACTGTAATTTTGTTGTCTCTCTTGTTTAAGAGCCATATAAAACACATTTTTAACAGAAGTGTCGGTTTTGGTGACTTGATCTCTAAACTGATGAATAAACTGGTGGAACTAATATGAGAAACTGAGACGGAGAATGATGGTCAGTTCAGTTAAGAATATTCAGTTCTGTGAAAGTCAGTTTGATGAAATGCAACTGAGTTTCTTCTGAAGTCAGCAGTCGTATGGTCTGCTGAGTTTTGCTGAGTTCTACATTTGGGCAGTTGATTACAAGTCTGGGAAAGTCAGTTTGAGCTGAGTTTCGTCTGGTGGATAACAGCTAGAGCTAGGGTCCATATCTGGGGTATTTATGACTTTTCTGATAAAGATCTTTGGTGGTTAGGGTTTGGGATTTGTGCCTATAAATACCAATGTTGTAATCAATGCAAAGCGATGTCTTTCAAGAGTGTGTCTTTCACTTTGTGAGGTCCTTGTAATTCTGTGCATAGTAAAATATCTCCTATTCTGTCCGTGGAGTAGTCGGTACAACGCCGAAAACCATGTTAAATCGTAGTGTTCTCTTTGTTTCTATGTTTTATCAATTCCGCCATACTTTATGTTTGCATTGCTTCTATTATAATCTTTCTTAAACTACAAGCTTCTCTCTTGTGTGTTTTAACAAACTGGTATCAGAGATAGGTTCACAATTCAGAGAGTTGCAGGTTGAACAGAGTTGATCTTCACCAAGACCGGTGACCGGTGCTAGGATTTTGTGATCAAAGGTTTGTTTTTTAACTAGAAGGATGTCAGCAATGAACATAAGGATTGATAAATTTACAGGGAGGAACAGTTTCAATTTGTGGCAAATCAAGATGCGGGCCTTGTTAAAGCAACAAGGATTGTGGACTCCTTTATTTGATAAGGGGGATGCCTGTTATGCAGATTATGCCAGTCTGGAGGAGAAAGCACATTCAACCATCATGTTGTGATTGTCTGATGATGTTATCACAGAAGTTGCTGAGGAAGACACCGCTGCCAAGTTATGGTTGACGCTTGAAAACCTGTATATGACTAAGGCATTGACCAACAAGTTGCTGCTGAAGCAGATGCTATTCAGTCTGAGGATGCATGAGGGGACTCGGTTGAGAGATCACCTTGATCAGCTGAACACAATATTACTTGATCTAAGGAATATTGATGTTAAGATTGAGGATGATGATGCTGCTTTGATCTTGCTGGTTTCATTACCAGCTTCCTATGAGAAATTTGTGCAGTCCTTCATAGTTGGGAAGGATATAGTTTCTTTAGAGGATATAAGGTCAGCTTTACATGCCAGGAAGCTGAGACATAAGGCAGCTGGAGCAGACAATCAGGCTGCTGGACTGATAGTCAGTAGCAGTAGTGGAAAAGAGCATGGTTAGTCTAGGAAGAAAAATTCCAAGAAGACAAGGTCCAAAGGCCCTAAATCTACAGATGTTTGCAATTACCGTAAGGAGCAGTAAGGAGCAGGGACATTGGAAGTCCAATTGTCCAAAGAGGAAGAAACAGTAGGAGAACAGTTCTGGCACATCTGTTGTGGCAGCTGAGCATGATTCAGATGAGGACATGGTCCTAGTGGTAAGAGAGTCAGCACATCAAACTGATGTGTGGATTCTGGACTCTGAGGCATCCTTTCATATTTTCCCTCACAGAGAGTGGTTCTCAAGTTATCAGCAGATAGATGGTGGTCATATATATATGGCAAACAACAAGGTCTGCAAGGTAGTTGGGATTGGCTCAGTACAGATAAGGACAGAGGATGGAAGATTTTGTAAACTGAGTGAAGTTAGACATGTTCCATAAATGACCAAAAACTTGGTATCTCTCAGTTCTTTGGACAATAATGGATTCAGTTTTAAGGGGGAAAGTGGTGTGCTGCGTGTCTATAAAATTTCAGTTTTAGTTCTCAAGGGAATCAAGAAAGGGACTCTGTATATACTACAAGGGTCAGTTGTTGTTGGTTCTGCTGCTGTGGCATCTGCTGAGATTCATCAGTCACAGTTTACAAAACTGTGGCACATGAGACCGGGTCACATGGGTGAAATGGGGATGTAGGTCCTTTCTCAAAAAGATCTTCTTGGGGAGTGTAAGGTCAAGCATCTGGACTTATGTGAGCATTGTGTGTCTGGGAAGCTTCATAGGAGAAAATTCTCAAAAGGGATACACAACACAAAGTCATCACTTGATTACATTCATTCTGATTGTTGGGGGCCATCAAAGGTGGAGTCATTGGGTGTACACATATATTTTGTCCTTTATTGATGACTATTCAAGGATGACTTGGGTGGTGATGATGATGAAACACAAAAGTGAGGCATTCAAGAGCTTCGTGTAATAGAAGGCTTTAGTTGAAAATCAGTTGGGGAAGAATATCAAAAGGCTTCGTACAGATAATGGTCTGGAATTCTGCTAGAAATAGTTTGATGAGTTGTGTAGAAATGAGGGTATTTTCAGACATCATACAGTCATGAATACTCCTCAGCAGAGCAGGGTAGCTGAAAGGATAAATCAAATTCTTCTGGAGAGGGCAAGATGCATCTCATGCTGGTTTGTCAAGGAGATTTTGGCAGAGACTGTCACCACAGCTTGTTACTTAATCAACAGAAGTCCTCACACAAGGATCAGTCTCAAAACACCAGCTGAGATGTGGTCAGGCAAGCCTGGAGACTACTCAGTTCTAAGGGTATTTGGAAGCACGGTTTACTATCATGTCAGTGAAGGGAAACTGGAACCAAGGGCCAAGAAAATAATGTTTGTAGGTTATGGTGATGGAGTAAAGGGGTACATAATTTGGTCATCAGCAAAAAAACGAGTAATTATCAGGAGAGATACAGTTTTTGATGATATTATATGCTCAGGTCATCAGTGGGGACGATAACTGAAACTAAGAGAAGTGACAGTAAGGTGGAGCTTCAGGTGGAGTCAGTTGAAACACAACAATCAACTGATCCAAGTCAGTTTTCATCTGATCTGGTTGCTGAACAAGAACTTAATCCAAGCTAGTCAGCTGAGCACATGTCAGTTGAGCGTCAAACCGAGAAATGGGTCAGAAATGTATAGCTGTCAGCAGAGCTAGAAGATCCAATGTTGGGGTACCTCTCAAGAGGTATGGGTTTGATGATATGGTTGGATACACACTTCAAGTTGCAGAAGAAGTGGATGGTTTTGAACCTTCTAATTACAGGGAAGCAGTGACATGTACTGAAGCATCTCAATGGCTTGCTACCATGGGATATGAAATAGAGTCATTACCGAAGAATCAGACTTGGGATCTAGTTAAACATCCAGCTGATATGAGAGTTGTTACATGCAAATGGATCTTCAAGAAGAAATATGGGATAACTGAGGCAGAAAGAGTTAGGTATAAGGCATGTTTGGTTGCAAGAGGGTTCAGTCGGAAAGAAAGGGTGGACTTTGATGAGATATTCTCACCAGTAGTCAGACATACTTCAATCAGAGTGTTACTAGCAATGGTGGCATAACAGGACTTAGAACTTGACCAGTTAGATGTGACGATAGCTTTTCTACATGGTGAGGTAGACAAAGAGATATACATGACTCAGCTAGAGGGTTTCCAAGTTCCTGGTAAGGAAGATTTTGTGTGTAAGTTGAAGAAGCCCTTGTATGGATGAAATAAGCTCCTAGGAAGTGGTATAAAATGTTTGACAGTTACATGATCCACTTGGGTTACAGCAGATATCCTTATGATTGTTGTGTTTATAACTGTTAGTTGAAAGATGGATCGTACATCTATCTTGTGTTATATATGGATGACATGTTGATAGCTGCAAGAAAGAAGTCTGATGTTCAGTATTTGAAAGATCTTCTCAGTGCCGAGTTTGAAATGAAAGATTTGGGTGCAGCCAAGAATTTTTTGGGGATGGAGATCTGGAGAGATAGAAATCAGAAGAAACCGTTTTTATCTCAGCAGGGCTATATACAGAAGATTTTATCAAAGTTTGGCATGTCAAGCTGCTAAGCCAATAGATACTCCTATGGCATCAAATGTTCATTTGTCAGTTTTTGCTTCACAATCAGCAGATGAGAAGGAGTACATGTCAAGAGTTCCCTATGCTAGTGCAGTTGGCAGTCTGATTTATGCAATGGTGTGCACTAGGCCTGATCTGGCTTAGGCAGTCAGTGTTGTTAGCAGGTTTATGGCTCAACCTAGAAAGGAACACTGGAAAGCTGTGAAAAGAATGTTCAGGTACCTTAGAGGTACAGCTGATGTTGGTCTCATTTATGAATGTGATACTCAGAAACTTATCACAGGGTACTGTGATGCTTATTATGCAGGTGATGTGGACAGAAGAAAATCAATGACTGGTTATGTTTTCACATTGGGAATTCAGTTGTCAGCTGGAAAGCAACTCTTTAGGCGACAATGGCTTTATCAACTACTGAAGATGAGTATATGGCTCTTACTGAAGCAGCCAAGGAGGGCATCTGGTTGAAAGGTCTAGTCAGTGATTTGGGGCTACATCAGGATCAAGCTGAGATTTATTGTGACAATTTGAGTGCAATTTGTCTAGCTAAGGATCAGGTTCATCATGAGAGAACCAAGCATATTGATGTGAGGTATCATTTTCTAAGAAATGAGAAGAGGATTGTAGTGAAGAAGATCAGCACCAAGGATAATCTAGCTGATATGTTCACTAAACCAGTTCAACAGAGCAAGTTTTAGTTATGTCTGGACTTGATGAATATTCAAAGCTTATAAGCTAAAAACTGGATACTCAGCTGAGGACAGATCAAGTTGAGTAGATTTTGTGGAGAAGTCTGGTACAAGTACATCCTGGCATTGACGAATGCATCTGGTACAAGTACATCTGATTATGCAATCCGGTTGACTGTGAATGAGAGTTCAAGTCAAGGTGAAGATTTGTCAGTTTTGGTGACTTAATCTCTAAACTGATGAATAAACTGGTGGAACTAATCTGAGAAACTGAGACTGAGAATGATGGTCAGTTCAGTTAAGAATATTCAGTTCTGTGAAAGTCAGTTTGATGAAGTGCAACTGAGTTTCTTCTGAAGTCAGCAGTCTGTTTGGTCTGTTGAGTTTTGCTGAGTATATCTGAGTTCTATATATGGGCAGTTGATTACAAGTCTAAGAAATTTAGTTTGAGCGAGTTTCGTCTGGTGGATAACAACTGGAGCTAGGGTCCACTTCTGGGGTATTTATGACTATTCCGACAAAGATCTTTGGTGGTTAGGTTTTGAGAGTTGTGCCTATAAATACCAATGTTGTAATCAATGCAACTGTGTCTTTCAAGAGTGTGTCTTTCACTTTGTGAGGAATACCTTGTAATTCTGTGCATAATAAAATATCTATTTTTCTGTCCGTGGAGTAGTCGACACAACGCCGGAAACCACGTTAAATCACTGTGTTCTCTTTGTTTCTGTGTTTTATCAATTCTGCCATACTTTATGTTTGCATTGCTTCTGTTATAATTTTTCTTACACTGCAAGCTTCTCTCCTGTGTGTTTTACCAAGAAGGAAAGGGAGAAATCATCAAAACTTGTGACTTCATAGTTGCAAACTATCATTAAGACCTTTCAAGAATCTAATGACATGATTTCTCTTATTGTGTTCCCTATACCACTGCTTTCCACATTCACATGTAGGAGGAGGAAAAGAGTCAATAACGATCCCATAGGATCTTAAGCCTTGCAAAATACTCTGACACAGAAAAATCCCCCTGTTTTAAAGCTTGAATTTCATCTACCAGATCTAAAAATCTATCAACATCCCCACCTCCATACCTATCTTCAAGATCATCCCACACATCTTTCGCAGTCTTATAGGACATCACACTCTGTGCAATCGATTTTGAAATAGAATTGGATAGCCACGCCTTAACCATACTATTATTCGGGTTCCATAACTTATTATGAGGATCTCCAATGGCAGGTTGGGGAATTGAACCATACAGGAAAACGCGCGGAAGAAAGATGAAGAACTATTACAAAGCTCCGATACCATGATGAATTTGGTAGTTCTCAATCAAGAAGATGAACTAATTTGAATATGAATTAGGCAGGAAAGTAGAACAAGAGAGAAGAGAAACTAAAACTTTTATTAATCTTCAATCTAAGTTTACTCGCATGATTAGCTACTTATATAGGCTACATGGAGTGTTAATTGTAACTAAAATCAGTTACAATTGCTACTCCTTACTAACTAACTAATTAACCGAATACATGCTTAAATGTTCGATATAATTCCTCAAAGAGCTGCTGTGTTTGTTGCATTTTGAGTTCAGGTTGCTGTGATCCTTTTGTACTTTGACAATCTGTGTGAAAACCTCTAGGATAACTTATATTTTAGGACGGATGTAGTATTTGTAAATACCGGCATAAATAATTAACGTATCGCCATCCCCAATTAAGTATTGATACAAAAAAAATTTAAAAAAAAAAATTTAAACACTAATGGCTCGTTTGTATTGATGGAATATAATGGAATGGAATAAATCTGATTAAATGTAATGAAATGAAATGGAATGATATCATTCTATTTATGCGTTTGGTATGCAATGAAATATAATTATTTCTTGTGTTATTTGTTTATAAGGACGTGTTTTGGGACTTAATTAGGCATTTAGGACATGTTTAAAAGATCATTAGTTATAAGGACAAAATAAGACTAAACTGACAAAATTACCCTCGTCTCTTATACCTGCTCCTGTGAACCTCCGCTCTTTCATTCGGCCGTAGCGACATAGCTCCTCCACCTCCTCAATTGAAATTCAAAGACAACTAACTCACGTTGGGTTCAATTATTGCATCTTTTGATTTGTATTAGTGTAATATAATCGAAGACGGGATGGGAAATCGAGGAGAAGACGAATTTCGGAAGAGAGTGAAGGTTTTTCCCTCGTATATCTGCTACGAAATTGAAGGATTTGGATGATTCAGCTCCAAGTGTTTCTCTCGCTGCTACCATGGATGCTGCTACTCAAGCTCGGCGGTGGTCGCGATCACGGGTGATTTTTTACGATCAATGCCGGCGACGGAAATTGCCGAAAAATCGAATTCACCGGTAAATCTTCGTGTTTTGAGAATGTTTGCTACTTTGGGTGGGTTGATGTGTCATGAATCGAGCTGGAAGTTAGTGAGATGAGCTCTCAAGGATTTGGGTGGGTTGATGTGTCATGAATCATTTTATGCATATAGGCCCCGTGGAAGTTATTGCTTTATTGAGCAAACATTTCAAACAAAAACATTTTTCTTTTTCTGACAAGGACAATGTTTACTACTCAATGAATCTGCCTGATTAGGCTTATTTTCACTCTAATTTTTAGTGTTTTTTTCCCACTTGTAAACCGACCAAGTGAGATATTAGATACTTTTGGTCACAACTTTTTTTGTTCTTTGAAGAAGATCCGCTTCCAAAACTATCGGTATTGAATTAGACACAGTCGAAGTTGTTGTTAAAGATCGCTTCGTTCAAGATGCAGAAAAGGAAGAACTTCTCCTAAAAGCTGGTATAAGGATTCTTGCTTCCACGACCACGACACTAGAGAATTGTAGTTTTTTTTTGTGAAAGGTAAGAATTGTAGTTCATCTTACTTCTTTGTGCTAATGTTTCTTGTGCTACATAGCAACGGTGTTTACTATGCTTCGTTGGTTTTGACCAGATTTGGCACGATTTAGAGAAAGTGACTCACTTTGTGTATGATTTGGAATAAAATTGATGCGATGATATTGATGTCACTGCATTTACAGATAGATAATTGATGCAGTGACATCGATGTCACTGCATATGTCACTACATATACAATTTACAAAGTTTTTGTTTTCGCAATTTGGGAATTGATGTCACTTCATAAAATGTTGGTGTTATTTCATAAGGTGTCATTTCATAAAATGAGATATCATAATAAAGAGGACGAAAAAAATATGAATTATAGTGAAAGAATTATGTTGACCGGAGTTTTATATCAAAAGATATAGCCGTTTGAAGTCAAATTTATAAAGAAAAAAATCAATTTTCTGAAATTAAATTCGAAAAATATCAAATTAGATATCAAAATAAAGAGGATTAAAAAATATGAATTAAGGTGAAATAATTATGTTGATCGGAGTTTTATAATTCGATACTCCCTAGGCTCGAGCTCGAATCGACTAAAAATGTTCGGGCTCGCTTGAGCCATAAAAAGACAACATCGAACTCGACTGGCTAAGTACTCGATATAGCTCGACGCGGCTCATAAGCTCGATTTCCCCTGAAAATCTTCCTAATTTCGGGACAAAAGTTCAACAAAAATGTTGATGTCACTGCATATATGATTGCCGATGTCACTGCATAAATTGTTGATGTCATTCATATATGATTGCTGATGTCACTGCATATATTATTGATGTCACTTCATATATTATTGTCGATGTCACTGCATATATTATTGTCGATGTCACTGCATAAATTATTGATGTCACGTATATATGATTGCCGATGTCACTGCATAAAATGTTGACATCACTGCATATATGATGGCCGATGTCACTGCATAAAAATATGAATTAAGGTGAAAAATTTATGTTGATCGTAGTTTTATATCAAAAGATATAGCAAATTGAGGTCGATTTTATGAAGAAAAGAAATCGATTTTATGAAATTAAGTCGGAAAAATATCAAATGTCATCACGGTGTTGCTTTATCAAATGTCACTGCATCCCGGTGATCTCTACGTCCCGGTGGTCTCTGCATCGCGGTGTCTCTGCATCGGGGGCGGTCCCTTTATCACGGTGTCTCTGCATCGGGGGTGGCCACTACATCGTGATGTCTCTGCATATATGGTTGTCGATGTCACTACATAAATTGTTGATGTCATTCATATATGATTGCTAATGTCACTGCATAAAATGTTGATATCACTGCATAAAATGTTGATGTCACACATATATGATTGCCGATGTCACTGCATAAAATGTTGACATCCCGAATATATGATTGCCGATGTCACTGCATAAAAATATGAATTAAGGTGAATATTTTATGTTGATCGTAGTTTTATATCAAAAGATATAGGCATTTGAAGTCGATTTTATGAAGAAAAGTAATCGATTTTATGAAATTAAGTCGGAAAATATCAAATGTCATCACGGTGTTGCTTCATCAAATGTCACTGCATCCCGGTGAACACTACATCCCGATAGTCTCTGCATCGGGGGTGGCCACTTCATCGCGGTGTCTCTGCATCGGGGGTGGCCACCGCATCGCGGTGTCACTTCATCGCGATGTCTCTGCATATATGATTGCCGATGTCACTGCATAAATTATTGATGTCACGCATATATGATTGCCGATGTCACTGCATAAAATGTTGATATCACTGCATGAATGATTGCCGATGTCACTGCATAAAAATATGAATTACGGTGAAACAAAGAAAGAAAAGCTATACGTTGATGGTGGATTTGTGTATGATTTGGAATAAAATTGATGCAGTGATTTTGATGTCACTGCATTTGCAGTTAGAGTGTTGCGACATTGATGTCACTACATATACAATTTACAAAGTAATTGTTTTTGCAATTTGGGTGTTGATGTCACTTCATAAATGTTGGTGTTATTGTGTGTTATTCGATACTCCCTAGGGCTCGAGCTCGAAATTACTAAAAAAATTTGGGCTCGATTGAGCCATAAAAAGGCAACATCGAACTCGACTGGCTAAGTACTCGATATAGCTCGACGCGGCTCATAAGCTCGATTTCCCCTAAAACATCTTCCTAATTTCGGGACAAAAATGTTGATGTCACTGCATATTTGATTGCCGATGTCACTACATAAATTGTTGATGTCATTCATATATGATTGCTGATATCACTGCATAGAATGTTGACGTCGCTGCATATCTAATTGCCGATGTCACTGCATAAATTGTTGATGTCACGCATAAATGATTGCCGATGTCACGGCATAAAATGTTGATATTACTGCATATATGATTGCCGATGTCACTGCACAAAAATATGAATTAAGGTGAAAAATTTATGTTGATCGTAGTTTTATATCAAAAGATATAGCAATTTGAAGTCGATTTTATGAAGAAAAGAAATCGATTTTATGAAATTAAGTCGGAAAAATACCAAATGTCATCACGGTGTTGCTTCATCAAATGTTCTTGCATTCCGGTGACTACATCTCGATGGTCTCTGCATCGCGGTGTCTCGCATCGGGGGTGGCCACTGCATCGCGATGTCTCTGCATATATGATTGCGATATCACTACATAAATTGTTGATGTCATTAATATATGATTGCCGATCGATGTCATTGCATAAAATGTTGATGTCACTGCATATCTGATTGCCGATATCTCTGCATAAATTGTTGATGTCACGCACATATGATCGCCGATGTCACTACATATATGATTGTCGATGTCAATACATCGCGGTTGTTAGTGCATCGCGGTGTCTCTGCATCGGGGGTGGTCAATGCATCGCAGTGTCAATGGATCAGGGGTGGTCAATGCATCGCGGTGGTTAATGCATCACGGTGTCACTGCATCGCGGTTGTTAGTGCATCGCTGTGTCACTTCATCGCGGTGTCTCTGCATCGGTGGTGGTCAGAGCATCGAGGGTGGTCACTGTATCGGGGTGATGGTCACGGCATGGCGGAGGTCAATGCATCGGGGTGGGCACGGGAACGCGGTGGTGAATGCATCGGGATGGTCACTGCATCGCGGCAGTCAATGAATCGGGGTGGTCAATGCATCCCGGTTAGTCATCGCGGTGGTTACGGCATCAAGGTGGTCACTGCATCGCGATGGTCAATGCATCGGGGTGGTCATATAATCGCGGTGGTAAAAAAAAAAAAAAAATCTCAGCTCCTGCTATTGAAAAGAGAAAAAAGAAAAAAAGAAAAAAAAAAAAAAGAAATCAAAACACAAAAGCAGCATTAGTTTCTAAATTAAATAAATTAAAAAAGTAAGCAGCATTAGTTTCTATACCTCAGCGCCTGCACATTCAGGACCGTTCCGTTTCTTTCTTTTTTTTTTTTTTTTTTTTTTTTTTTTATTCTTTTCATTAAGGATATTTGGGTCTATCTTTACCTATTTTTTATCCTTATAACTAAATGTTTGTTTTTGATATCTTTTTGTCTAATTAAATCCAATATGCATCCTTTTGAATAACTGTCCCTTATTTCTTTTCCATTCCAACATTTGTTAATATCAGAATATATATGTATAATGGAGAGTGATTGAGACACAGACAAATGTCACATAAATCATCAATACAGCATTCTTAGACAACAAAAAGACAAATCCATCCCCAATTGACTATTGATTTTTGTTTAACACAAAAACAATAATAAAATTGAACACTAATGGTTCAAGGTCTAACGATGAAACTCTAAATGGTCATGTATAATGGAAAGTGATTGAGGCACCAAAAGAAGACACATAAATCATCCACACAATATTTTAGACAAAAAGCTGCAAAAATGGGGGTGGGGATTTATGGGATGGGTGATGCATTTATCATTTTTGATATATAAAAGATGCTGCTGTAATTGGTCCAAATTCCCTCTTCACTCGTACTTGCAATCACCATAACCTGTATAATCACATAACAATAATAATAAAATTGAAAAATTAAAAACAGATATCTTTAATATTGTAACATAAATAAATAAATAAATAAAACCAGGGACGGAATCTGTGGGTCATAGAGCGGTGTCACGTGACCCTAATCCGCTAATATTTTTTTAATATGAAAACAATTTAGTTTTGTTGATAAAAATTGTCATTATATTTTTAAAAAATATATTTTCAGGCTCCTATAATTCCACTGAAACAAATTTTTAAATAAAAAATTTAGTTTTACCGTCCAGAGACGCCACTGTAAAAGATTTCTTGATTCAAGACGTAGCTATAATAGACACAAGGCTTAGGGTGCCCACCCGATCATACATATATAGTCTACTAGCACATCTAAAAAAAAAATTCCGACTCCGTCAACCGTCCTTGAATAAAACATGAATTTTTGTTTTGAATAATATTGATGAAGAGTAATAGCTTACTGGGATCGGTCAAGACCATAAGAGCGGAGTTGTTGAAATAGCAATTCCAATGGTTCCTTCCTTTGGCCTGGTAGTAAAGATTCATAGCTATGGAAGCATGGTTAATGAGAGTATCTGGATAGAAACAGTTACAGCCTTTTGTTATAACCTTGCAATCTACTTGAGAGCATGCATAGTTAATATTCTCCATTAATATCCCTTCATCTGAAGATGGCTTTGCTACGCACCATGTTTTCTGCAACACCCGTACCACCAATTTTATATATATATCGGATTTAATTAATAGTACTATATTATTACAATAATTTGAAACTGCGATGAATTATAAGATCAGATATATATATCTAGTAAAAGAATGACCTATCTATATATAGCTAGAAAAAATATTTTATGGGCTAATTTTTCTTTCAAAACTCAATAGTGATCAAACGATTTGGAGGACAATTAAATCCACATTTCCAAAAAAAAAAAAAAAAAAAAAAAAAATCTCAAGTAATTTGTAGTATTGGATCATTTACCTGTCCTCTGACCAATGCCAGATCCGAAGCTGCAAAACCAGGACTGAAATGTTAAGCATCATAACTATTTAAAAATAAAAACAAAAACATATGACACATAATAAATCAATTAATATAATTTTTGAAAGAAGTTGTTTCTTCTTTACTAGTATAAGAGAACGAAATCATCTTAATGCAAAGAATATGCTCCAAATTAAATATATATTGCGGGGCACAAGTATAATTGGAGCAATATGCGATTTGTTTTTTTGACCAAGGAGCAATATACTAATTATGAGAGTTGGTTCATTATTTTTTATCCGAAAATGATATAGATCATTTTATCCAGGATTAAAACACAAAACGTATGAAAAATGAAACTACAGAAACGTAGCAGGAGATATATATGTACCTAAAATTAAGACAAAGATGGTGATGAGAAGTGAAAGAGCATCAACTTTAGCCATGGATGCTTAAATTAACCGAAAGTTCAATATTCAGAATAATGTTGAGATTATGATTATTATATTTTCTTGGGAAGACAGTGAGTTGTGATTGAGGAATTCTTGTTTATATATATATATAAAAGTAAGGAAAGATAGAGGGTTGTTTGAGATCATCAAACGGCTATACTCACTAACTAGTGCTTCGGAGCCGTTACCCGGTATTATTTGGAATGGGGTGGGTCCGGTAGGACATAGCAAAGGAGCCTAAAGGCTTTGACTTTAATGCAAATTAGCCATTATTCTCTTCTCGAGAAATTATACACACACAACAGAAATTACATAACCAATTATAATAACGGTGATCTATACTATTGATTATTATAGGATCTAAATCAATCAATATAGTTGCCACAAAAACCAATGGTATAGATCATCGTTGTGACAATTAATTACGTAATTTCGTTGTGGTTGTATCATTTCTCAACTCGTATTTTTTTTGGTACCGCGCATTTACACATTTCTGGTAACAAGAGCCATAGTGGGTCCAGGGGAGTTGACTGGGGAGGTGACCGGAGAAATATAAAAGAGTTGTATATATATGTGATGTATGATTGTTAAGACGTAAGTGGTCAATACACCAAACTTATTTTTAAATTCAATGGTTGAGAATTAATAGACATAATTATAATCATTCATCTGATGAAATGTGTTTATTGATGGTTATTGACCACCATAAAATTTGCCTAAGATGTAATATGATATAAATTTTTAGTGCTATCAATTAAAATAAATTTTCTTTCTATCTAAGACACACGAAAATACTCACGGCATCACGATTACTCTTGGCACCCTATAAATCATCTTTGGCACCACATTGAATATTTTAATTATTTATATACTCCAAGCACCACCCAAAAAATTAAAAACTTACTTCTTATACCACAAATCTTATAAAATACAATTTAGTCATTTGATAATTAAAATGAAACATTATAATCCACAACTTAATTTTCACCCAAATCATCATCTTCATCTTCATCATCAAAATACATCTTCATATTCATCATCATCAAAATACATCTTCATCGTCTTCATCTTCTTTTCAACCTTGTTCTTTCATCATCAAAATCTTCTTCATCTCTTCACCATTCTTCTTCTTCCTCATCAAAATTCTTCTTCCCATCTTCTTGAATCTTCTTCATCATCTTCATCTTCTTCAACCTTTTTTTTCCATCAAAATTCATCTTCATTCCTGGATTTTCATAAGATAACACTGAAACACCATGTTCAATAGGTTGACACGCCATTAATTATGGGAAAATGAAGTTTTTTAGACTTTTCCGACCGGCTACTGAATTTTCCATCCGGCAACCTACCTAATGTCAGTACGACTGACGTTCGTATACAATTGTATGTTTGTTAGGACGGAATGGAATGGAATGGAATGATTTTTCATTCCATTCCAATGTTTGTGTATGATTATGAGGGAATGGAATAGAATGAAATTTTATTCCAATTGAATGAAAAAAGTCCATTTTCATTCGTTTAAAAAATGTATGGAATGCGATGGAATAAAATGAAAATCGACAAAACATGTGGGTGATGGGGTATGAGTGGGTGGGTGGTATGGTAGGTTAGGTAGGTGATGAAGTATGGTAGGTAAGGTAGGGTAAGGGGTAGGGGTAGGGGGTAAGGGGTAAGGTAGAGTAGGTGGTGGGGTAAGGTAGGTAAGATGCGTAAGGTAGGCATGATAGGGTGAATAGGGTTGGGTAGGATAGGATAGGGTGGTGGTAAGGTGTATGGTGGGGTGGTGGTAAGGTAGAGATAGGTAAGGTAGGTTAGGGTGGGTGGTGGGTAAGGGTAGGGGTGGGTAGGGTCTGGTAGAGTGGGGTGGTGGGTAAGGTAGGGTAGAGTAGGTATGGTAATATAGGGTAGGGATAGGTGAGGTAGGGGCAGTGGTGGGTATGGTAGGGTGTTGGGTAGGGTAGGAAGGGTGTGATGGGTAGCGTGTAGGGTGGGTAGGGTAGGGGTAAGGTGGGTAGGGTAAGGTAGAGGTATGTGTATCTAGCATAGATGGTGGGTAGGTAGGGTGTGGTGGTGGGAAGGATAGGTAGAGTATGGGTGGGTAGGGTAAGGTGTGGTAAGGTATGGTATGGGTGGGTGATGGTGGAGTAGAGAATGTGGTGGGGTAAGGTAGGTAAGATGCGTATGGTAGGATAGGGTGCTGGTAGTGTAGGTCGGGTGGGGTGGGTAAGATAGGGTAGGGTGGGTAGGGTAGGATAGATAGGTGGTGGGTATGGTAGGTAGGGTGGGGTGGTAGGTAAGGTAGGGTGGGTAGATAGGTAGGGTGAAGTAGGGTGTGGGGTAGGGCTACCCACCCCACCCCACCCCACCTTTTCCACCATATCCTACCTTTTATTCCATTCTTTCACATCTCAAAAGCAGTAATAGAATGAATTTATTCCATTCCATTCATATTACTTTATTCCATTCCATTCCATTCTTGCATAACAAACATGCCATTAAAAGTCGGATCCGTCGATGTTTTGGACTCCAGAACTGAATACCCTTTTGGTTAACAAACGCCAAAGACTCTGACGTGGGTGTTTAACACAAACGTCGACTTTGCTGACGTTAGCACGCCAGAACTAAATGAGTTTTTGTTCAACACACGGCAGCCACTCCGATCCGTCGTTGGTCTTGCAATCAAACGTCAAGTATGGCGACGTCTAAATCTGACATCAGCGTACCTTACATGGTTCGTGCTATATAAACATCAGATTGGATGACGTTCTGGATCCCAGTACTTAAAATATTTGTGTTGGTGGTTTTGCATTATCCAAACATGATGCACACAATCATGAAAACCTAAATATGACGGTTCAAAACAATAAATACAAGGTAATTCAAACAACGCCATTCAAATGTAATTCAAACGTAATCCATATGGTTTAAAAAGATCGAAACAAAAATTATCCACAAATAATCCAAACGTTAATAATCCAAAATGATACGGAAGTAAATGATCTTCAATGTCCATATTTAATAATATCCACATTAAACACAACATGATTTTCTATAGGCTGATCAACGACTTCAAAGATGCATGTATCTCCTACATTGAGGTCATTGTTCTTGTTGGTTCCAGAGAAGGGTGAACTATAGTCAGAGGGGGAGGGGGGGTGAATGACTATAGTTTCAAAAAAATTTCTCAATGCAAAAGCTTTTGGGCAGCAGATAAGTCCCTTCTTAAAATGTTAGTTCAAAGTAGGTTAAGCAATCACAGATATAAAATGCAATGTAGTAAGTGCGGCAAAGTAAAATGCTTAAAGTAAATTGACACAAAGCTTATAGTGGTTCAGGGTGGTGTAATCCCTTAATCCAATCTTCTCATGTGATCATTGGAGGAATTCACTATTGTTTTCACATACAATAGATAGATTGTCCTTAGCTACACAAGTTTCACAATCTTCAAGACTATCACTCCCTGGCTTCAAAAGCTTCAGTGGCTCAGTCTCTATCACTGCTCCTTGAGAACAAATCTTTCAGCAGCTATCACAAAGGTTGCAACTCCTTCTCAAATTCCTCTGATTCAATTGCTTCAGATTGGTGTGAATTGTATTCACAGATTTGTTGATCAATCTCAGTGCTTGAGGTGGAATTCAAGTTCTGATTGCAGAGTTGATCTCTAGATTTATCCTTTAAGTTCAGATAGAAGGATTTTCAAATTGACTGAGTTTCTGCTTGTTTCTTATCAAATTCAATTATTATTTCTCTTGTTTGTCAATGCCTTCTATTTATAGCCTTGATGATCCTTGATTTGAATTTTCGTCCGTTGGCTATTTAATGTGAGGAATAATCCATGATTTAATTCTTGATTCCCCTTTAATTGTATTCTCCTTAATTTTAGTGGTCGGATTTTTCTTCAAACGTCTATCACAAAATCCGTCTTTGATTGATCCTCAATTGATTATGCATTGAATGCTTGATCCTCTGAATATTCTTCATTCTTCAAAATATGAACAAGTAAAGTTTACTTGGCCGTTACCTGAACGGTTAAGTGATCCTTCTGACTTGGCTAATTAGTTCTTCCTTCACTACTTTGTCTTTACTCAGCCGATAGTCAGTTCATTCTGCCGGTTTACTGTATTTTTATTTTCTTTGATCTTTCAGGTACTTCTTGTACTTCACTGATCCTTGATTTGGGTGAGATCAGTATAAACCATATTTGACAATGTATTCCATCATTTGAATTATAACTTAGACTTATCCAAGGTCATCACAGACTTCCCTGGTTATAAGTCAGACCATATGTATCTTATGCTTCTCTGCTGGTACTTGGCTGGCTTCACTCTGCCCGATTTCTGTTTTACTTCGCCATCCTACCAACTAGTACATTACTTGTCTGACTCAACTTATACAACATGTCAGACTCTAAGTACAGACTTATAAAGAGATTTCTAACTTATTTCAGGCTTGCTATAACAGCTAGTATGACCATCATCAAAACATTATAAAATGTTCCTAAAAATTTCCCCCTTTTTGATGATGCCAAAACCCTCATAAGTCTGAACATAAGTAAGCATTTTTCCATATGATAAAAGAAATAAAACTCGCCAAAATGAATAAAAAAATTTCATCCTCTTAGATGTTTCAGGCATACCTCTTCTTTTATTTTGTTAGAAGTTTCAGGCATACCTCTTCTTTCATTCTGTTAGAAGTTTCAGGCATACCTCTTCTTTCTCCCTTTTTGGCAGCATCATCTTGGCGTTGTAACAGAATGCTGTTGGTAGTATCAGCTGTGCTAATCAGATTGTCCAATTTGAATTCAACAGATGTACTTCTTCTTGTGTATGGTGATTTCAGCTTTGGTAATGTCCCTCATTCCGCTTGCTCTGTGCTGTGTATTGTTTCTTGAATCAAGGCATTGTTGTCATACTTCTATCTTTTCTCCAAAGTATTCAGCGGTGGAGTAACTTGACTGGTCACTAAGCCGGTGTAGTGACTTCTTTATTTGAGCTGCTGTATAAAACTGTTCCTAACAATTAGTGAAGTGAGCTTCGCTGGTTACCTAGTGCCTTACCTGCCAAGTGAGCGCACCCAAACTGGAAAAGGTTCAGTCAGCTGATGAAGTCACTCGACTGATTACTTCAGTTAGCTGCTCCTTAATCAATTTCAATCATTCTCAACTCAATTCTCAACTTGCAAACTCTTCCATGAGTGAGTGGTTTCGTGAAGATATCAGCCAATTGATCTTCAGTTGGTATGTATCTTAAAATAACATCTCTTTTTTCCACATGATATCTGATAAAGTGATGTCTCACATCAATATGCTTTGTTCTTGAATGAAATACTGGATTCTTAGTTATAGATATTGCACTTGTGTTATCACACATAATTGGAATTGTCTTCTCCTCTATTCTATAGTCCTTTAGCTATTGTCTGATACACAACACTTGTGCATAGCAGCTACCTGGTGCTATATATTCTGCTTCTGCTGTTGAAGTGGATAGAGAGTTTTGCTTTTTGCTAAATCATGATACTAGTCTTCTGCCTAGCATTTGACAAGTTCCAGAAGTGCTTTTTCTATCAACCTTGCATCCATCATTGTTACGTCGAAAAGTCTTAAGGCTCTACTACCTATAAAACTTGTTCGCGGTTAAAAATAGGTTCTAAAATTTATTTAAAAACCGACGTCAGCCCCAAGTGCAAAAGCTTGCAGCTAGTGGTGAAACCGGGTCGTATCCGCAGGGACTTGTATGAAAATAACTTTTCGTTTCGATTTATTTTTAGTGATGATTATGATCTTGAAAACTAGAAATAAAATAAAGGTTGCAAAAGTGAAAAGAAAGACGATATGTGAAAATTTGTTTAGAGAAAGATTAAAACAACTAGAACACACCGTTGATCCACCACCCCACCGAAATTAACAAGAAAGACACACATTCATTCGTAAGTCTTGGATTATTATCTGCTAAAGAGGCATTTTCCCTTTCGGTTCATCGCCTTTTAATTAGTTCACCATTCTCGGTACAACTAAAGCATTTACGGATCAAAGATATGGATATAAAATCCTAATCTAACAATATTCTCCCTCAACTTACGTATGTTGGAAGAATATCATCACTCTCCTTCATGGTAATCTATGAATTCATCAACTTTCGTATCTAAATTCGATTAGCATGCAACACACATATAGTTCATACACATTGCACATAGACAAAGTAAACATGAAGGAAGAACAAGAAAGCTTACTAGAACAAATGAAAACGAAATCCTTGTTTATTCTGGTGATGGTAGCTTCACAATGGTGGTTCTAGCCTGGAGTCCTTAGCCAATCATCCTCGATTATGATTTCAGAATCGGGGCCGTAGCTCCGCATTACAACGTACTACTATTCTAATTTATTCTCGGCATAACGCCTACAGAGTATTTACATAAAAGACGGGAAAAGTAAAAGCTTGGCCAAGAGTGACCAAGGAGGGGCGCCTATTACAAGTGAAGGTGGGGGTGTTTTATAGCCTAAGCATCAAGGGAATATGCTTAGAATATCCTAAGTTTATTAGGAGGCATGTGAGAGGTGATGATTACTTAGCATGTGAAGGGGATGAGTCATACAAGAGTTAGTTACAAGCATGTGGAGTTTGTTGGGGAGGAATCATTGCCATCATTAGTCTTCACATGGAGTAACATGCAGTGGCGGATCCAGGAATAAATTCTAGTGGGGTCACCGGAGTCTAAAACTACATATTTTATCCAAAAAAAAATTCCAGTGGGGTCACCGGGGCCTAAAACATCAATTTTTATCGATAAAATGACACTTTTTAACAACAAAACTACATAGTTTTAATACTAATTTTTTTTTTTTTTTTTTATAAATCGAGTGGGGTCACAGCACCCCCCCCCCTGGGGGCTGTGGATCCGCCCCCTGGTAACATGCAACCATGTGAGCTAAAATTATCTCCGGTTCGTCCGTAATTCCAGAAGTTCGGTAAAAAAATCACAACTTGAGTTGTAGACCTCTGATTGACGTAATTCAAAATACGTTGGAAAGCTCATTTTAGTATCTACAACTTTCGTCAAGAACTCTTCCCCTGAAAATGCCTCTAAGTCGGGTCAAATTTCCATCGAAAAACAGGTTACGGTAGAAGTGCGTTGGACAAAATTGATTCGTTTAACTCGTAAACTCGTGGCATCTTCTTCAAAATCCATCTTTTAGACCTCAAAACATATTGTTACATGTGATATTTTGAAAACCTTGGTCACCAAGTTTGGGCCGAATCGAATCAAGCTTTCTTTATTCGAATCGAGCTTTCTTCTTAATCTTCATCCGATCTTCGTTTAAGCTCCTCATTTAACATGCAAGCGTACCTACATTTATGATAACATCGTGCAAAATGTAACATCTCATATTCAAAGATTTTTATCAAAGAAACCACATAAACAACACAAATTTGCACTTAAACACTTTTAAAACTCATTTGCTCAATAATTCGATTAAACCCTTAATTTCTATGCAAATTATACGAATATGGAGGAAATCGTTATAAAATATAACGTTATAAATCATGTAAAATCACCCTAAACAACTCCCCCACACTTAGCTTTTGCTCGTCCGAGCAAAAATAAGCGGTAACATATAAAAACTACAATAAAAATGATATGCTTGGTAGATTAACTTTCAAGTTAACAAAATATCATTTCAATATTATAAATATATTAAATATATCTTTCTTAGAAATTAATAAGATAAAAAGTGTATATAACTTAGATAAATTATTTATCAAATATCATTTAAATGAAATTCTACACAATTTACTTAGTAAATATAATAAAAATTAAAATTATTCTCTAATCTTAACTCGTATGAAATAATTGGAATCAAGGACTTAGTATAACGATCAGGATCTGGGTGTTTGATCGAAAGGAAAAATAAAGAAGTATCAAAAGAAGAAGATAGGTCGTACGTACTTAACTTTCATCTCAAAAACCTTTTTTTTTTTATCAAATTACAACCCAATATTATTATTTTTTTTTAATCGTCGCGTCTCAAAAGTATAACACTCTCCCCAAACTTTAGAGGCAGTCACCCTGAGATCACTCAAACCCATACTGTCCAAGGTAAACCACACTCCCCAATTGGGGCAGTATCCAAATGGACTCGAGGTGATTTGTTTTTTTTTTCCATAGAATACTAACATATCCGAACTCATTGCCAGAATAGACTATTTTGCAAGTGTCATGAGGTGAGGTCAAATATATTAGCACCTATCTAACTTTATTATGCCAAAAATCGTCATCCTTGGTCTGATTCCATATTCATACTTATTTCGAAAAGAAAATTATTCTAACATTTCATTATAAATATAAGCATATATGTCTAATTTCGAATCAACAATACTCAATAATATTTATGTATAGTTACATATACTTAAGATCTTATAAAAATCTAAAACTGACATAATTAATATAATCATAATACATCTAATCTATTTTACTTAACTAAAACTTATTCTATCAAAATATATTAAATTTATTATATTAATTATATACTATCTTATTTCTACTTTAGGAAAAATAAAACTAAGTGTTAAGCAATCAATATACTTATTTTAATTATAGCGTTAATTTTTAATATTTTCAAAATTTTATAACTTACTCTACTCCCCACTTACGAATTGACATCGACCTTGATGAATAATGAGTGGAATATAGTAGTTATAAAATGAAAATATGCACATAATCATATATATATATATATAAATAGTATAAACGTTTAAAACCAAGACAACATATATAACCCTAACGTTTAAAACCAAAACAACATATATAACCCTCCCACACACTTAAGTTACATGATGTCCTCAGCATGTGCAAAATAAGAAATACTTAGCTGGTTGTAATTCGAAGGTGGCAATTCTGGAAGTGGTCGCGAATCAGATCCAGAAATGCTTGATGAAAAAGAGATCGTGGACCATCCACCGGTAAGGCGATTTATCTAAAAGCTCACAATCGCTATCGCAAATATCCTGCACACCATGGAAAAACAAGACGTACCTCGGGGATAGGGGCACAAAAGATGATAGACAAGGCAATATCATCTAAACATTAGCAACAACTAGAGAAACAAAACAGAAATAAACTACACACAAAAAAAAAATTATAACTAGGTTATCGTCCTAGTAGGGCTTAATTATAGTCGGGAGCTCGACTAGACAATAAAATGTCAACTCGGGTTAGCTTTGAATTTCCTATTCCCTTAGTTGCATAGTAGTTGAACTAATACATGTCACACATTATTTGAAAATTTAAAACAGACTAGATCATGATATGAAATATGTGACAAAGTATTAACTATGAGTCTTTTATACCCAGATCCTCAAGGGTTATTTCAAATTGTTCTAACAACCTAAATCTAAGAAATGATGTATTTGAATTTTATCTTTGCTGTATCTCGGGATTTTCGGATAAACACCTAATCGTTCCCTCTTTAATGACATTCAAACATTCATCCTGAGACTTGGCGAAACAAAATGAAAATCAATCCGAAGTATTAGAAAACTATTATCCAAAGTATGAGTAAAGTATCATCCAAAATGTAGAGTTTTTGTTTTTGTTTTTTTTTTTAATTTATAAAATGGGTTGCCTCCCGGTAGCGCTTTTGGTTAATGTCGTTTGCTCGACAACCCAAAAATTTTCAACCCGGGTCAGGCCAGTGAGGCCTCTTTCCGGAATCATTCTTGATTTCCTTGGGGTCAATAGTATGGATCCCACAAAAACAAAGTCTCGCCAATGTATTGGCCATATCGATAAACTTCGTATCCACTTAGTTCCTATGATTCTTCTCTTCTTCTTTTTAGATTTCGAGTTCCACAAGCCGAGGTGTATCATCGTAATCACAACATCATCAAAGAAGTCACGAGAGATGTAAATCATCAGGTGCCGAAGAATCGGAGCTATCTTGACTAGGGACGTCTTTTAGATGGAAAACCACCGATCGTTCCTTTTGTTGACCAATATATTGTTTCAAACGATGACCATTTACTACGAACAACTCACCCTCGCTTATTTTTCAATTCGATCGCTCCACTAGGGAAAACCCGAGAGATTTGAAAAGGGCCGGACCAACGGGTGCGTAGCTTACCGGGGAAACGAGATGTAACTCCGGTATTATATAGTAAAACCCATTCGCCCGCTTTGAATTCTCTATGCTTGATTTTCTTGTCGTGAAGAAGCTTAGTCCTCTCCTTGTTGATTCTTGAGCTCTCGTAGGTCCGGAGTCCGAACTCATCAAGCTCCCGCAACCTGCAACAATCGCTTTTCTCTGCATAGCGGCTATCGAAATTCAAGAATTTAATAGCCCGAAATGCTCGTGCTCAAGCTCGATTGGCGGGTGGTGCCTTACCATAAACCATCCGAAATGGAGACGTGCCAATAGGAGTTTTGAAAGCGTCCCTGTAGGCCCGAGTACATCATCTAGTTTTTGACTCCGAGTCCGTCCTATGAGAGTTCACCGTCTTCTCAAGAATGCTTTTCGGGCTTCGGTTACTTACTTCAACTTGTCCACTCGTCGAGGGTGATAAGGGGTAGCGCTTTGTGTTTTACCCCATATCGTTCTAAAATCTTTTCTAATGGAGTATTGCGAAGTGAGTTCCCTCGTCACGATGAGAGCTCGTGGACGACCAAACCGTGTAAAAATATTTTTCCTCGAAAGTTCTTGACCACCTTGTGGTCGTTCCGTGGTGTTGCTATTGCCTCTACCCATTTTGACACGTAGTCGACGCAGACCGAATGTACTTGTTCCCATACGAGGATGGAAACGGTCCCATGAAGTCAATACCCCATACGTCGAAAACCTCGCATTCTTGAATGGGGTGGAGGGGCATGTCCATTCGACGAGAAAGTTTACCGGTGCGCTGGCACCGGTCACAACCTTTTACAAAAATCTCTGTATCCTTAAAAATTGTCGGCCAGTAGAAACCGGACTGAAAAATCTTCGCAGCAGTCTTCCCAGCTCCATAGTGACCTCCCACAGGTCCGTCATGGCATTGCTCCATAATGTCCCTCTGCTCGAACTCAGGGACACACCTACGGAGTAATCCATCCTTACAACGCTTGAAGAGAATAGGGTCGTCCCACACATAATAGTTCAAATCCGAAAAGAATTTCTTCTTTTGCTGATATGTCAGGTCAGGGTCCAGATATCTGCCGCTCAAGAAGTTTGCAAAGGGTGCAAACCAAGGAGAACCTTTTCCCGCACGGGGAGGAGCAACCTCGCACACATCAATGGTCATGAGTTGCTCGGTTGGAAAATCAATTCCAATCTCATCGACTCTACGAGGATCATCGGTCGGCCGAGACATGTGATCGGCTACCACATTCTCGCTACCCTTCTTGTCCCGGATATGAACATCAAACTCTTGTAAAATCAAGATCCATCTCAACAAACGAGGCTTGGCATCGGCCTTGCTCAACGGATACTTTAATGCGAATGGTCCGTCCAAACCGTAACCTCCGACCCAAGAAAATAGCTTCTAAATTTATCCATGGCAAAAACTACGCCAACAACTCCTTCTCAGTTGTTGCATAATTTACTTGTGCTGGGTTTAAAGTGTGACTAGTGTAGTAGATAGGTTGGAACCTGCCGTCCACTCTCTGACCTAGCACCACTCCGACTGCATAATTAGAAGCATCACACATAAGCTCGAAGGGAGCTTTCCAGTCGGGTGCTATAAGAATTGGCGAGGTAATGGCTATCTTAGAAAAGTCTTTAATGAACCGCCTATAGAATCCGACATGACCCAAGAATCCTCTTACTTCTCTTACAGTTTTGGGGTATGTCATTTTTTCAATAGCTTTTACCTTCGCTTTGTCAACCTCTATACCTTCCTTGGACACCTTGTGTCCAAGAACAATTCCTTCTTCCACCATTAGGTGGCACTTCTCCCAATTTAAGACTAAGTCCTTTTTCTATGCACCGGGACGAACTTTATCAAGATTGTGTAAACAAAGTGGTCGAAAGCTGTCCCCGAACACGGAGAGAAGTCATCCATAAAAATCTCCATCACCTTCTCCACTAAACCATTGAAGATAGCCAAGCATACATCTTTGAAATGTAGCCGGTGCGTTACAAAGACCAAATGGCATCCTTCGGTAAGCGAAGGTACCGAGAGGAGGTGAAGGTAGTCTTTTCTTGATCGTGGGGTCGATAGCTTTCGAAAGTATCGAGAATAGCCATCCAAAAAACAATAAAATTGCTTGCCACTAAGCCTCTCAAGGAGTTGGTCAATGAATGGCAAGGGAAAGTGGTCTTTTAAAGTTACCTCATTTAGTCTTCTGTAGTCGATGCAAACTCTATAACCAGTGACTTGTCGTAAGGCAATCTCTTCCCCCTTTTCATTCTTTTCAATAGTAATCCCTCCTTTCTTTGGCACCACCGAGTGGGGCTCACCCATTCACTATCGGCTATTGGGTAGATGATACCCATGTCAAGCAATTTGATGATTTCCTTCTTAACGATTTCCTGCGTGAGGGTTTAGCCTTCTCCGAGGCCGTCGCACCTTCTTCGATCCCTCAACGCCCCGATCTTGTGCATACGGATATCGGGGCTTATCCCCTTGATATCTCCCACTTGCCAACCAAAGGCGAGGATATTATCTTGCAAGCACTTTGATAAGCTTTTCTTCCTCCTTTGGTTCTAACTTAGATGAAATGATCAAAGGGAGCTTATCACCGTCCCTCGAAAAATGTATTTCAAGTGTTGAGGCAAGGGTTTCAACACTAAATCGACGGTGGCTCCTCCACACTTGGTCTCAATTTATCTCCCTTAAGCTCTAGATCTCCAAGCTTATCATAAGGGCTCGAAGCATCATGGCCTCCCACAGACAGGGGTACCATCTCCCTTTGCAAATACGGGCATATCACCATGCCTCTTCCTCATTATCTTTCCTACCACTTCGTGGTAATCGAACTTTCCTTGTCAATCTCTTCTAAAAATTTTATCCACTCCTCATTAGTCCAAGTTGCGGATAGTTTATTGAATTCTTCCTCATCCCAACTACCCATGAACACTTGTTTATCATACTCATCGGTGAAATCGTCCTCAATAGCTAAACAAGTGTCCCGGACGGGTGCTTCACTTGCATTGCCCACATTGAACTTTATGCTCTCATCCTCCAAATGTAGGGTTACTTCGCCACCGTAGGAATCTAGTAAGGCACGGGCGGTTGCAAGAAAAGGTCTTCCAAGGATCAGCGGGGTTTTCTCATCATTGGTCATATCCATGATTACCTAATCGTTTGGGTATATGAAGTTCTTAACCTTGACCAACACATCTTCTACAATTCCCCTTGCATATTTCACACTTCTATACGCAAGTTGAAGAGAAATAGGTCTAGGAGTAATAGATTGATCCAATCCAAGAGATTGGAAGATCGACGTAGACATCGATTGATTGATGCTCCCGAATCGCATAGAACATTGTGGAAATCCCTGTTCCCGATAGTACATGAAATCGTAAATCTACCAGGGTCAGGACACTTCACCGGAAGTTTAGTCTGGCCGATTGCGGAACATTCTCCATTCAACACTATGTGCTCGAGCTCTTGAAGCTTCTTTTTTGAACTTACTGCGTCCTTTATAAACTTTGTATACTTTGGCATTCCTACCAAAAGATCAACTTTGCCTCAGTATTCTTGAGCAAGTCGATAACCTTCTTATATTCCTTATCGACTGTTAATGACAGCTTGTTCTTGTTAGGTGGGTAAGTGAGATCAGCAAAGTCTTCCTCAGTAAAGTGCTTCTTTGCCGTCTTATCACTGATTGCTTTGTCTTCCCTATCCTTCCACCTCACATGCTTTCCAGAACTCAACTTAGATTCTGACTTCTTCTCAGCAGTATTCTCTTCATCATCAGAATTCTCAACTTTCACCTTTTCTTCAGAAATTTCTCTTTCACTTGGATCAATAGTAGTCCCAACATCCTTCTGAGGAGAACAAAGATCTTCCCCTCCCGCGCGTCTCGCTCGCGGGAGGGGCTACTCATTTCCCCTGGTTGGCCTGGCGCCAACCGCTTTCCCACTCCTCGCATTTATAGCATTCGGCTCATCTTGACCATAGTTCCATGGTGCGGACGGATCGGTGCAAGTATTCGGTCATTTTGGACAGATTAACCCCTCGGGGGTTCTTCTCGATAAAACTCGGTGACCCCGAGGTCGACTTGCTTCCGCCCGAAAGTCGTCCCATTTGCACCTCCAAATTTCTCACTTTGTACCGGTCGAGTACTTAAAGCATTTGCCAATTGAGTGTTGGCCGTGATTTGCTCACTCAACTTTTGTTCTAAGATCCGAAATGATTGATTTTGATTTTGCGGTGGATTGGTGTTCCATGTCGGTCGATAGTTGGATTGAAAATTGCTTTGATTAGGCCTAGGGGCCGAAACCGATGGGGGTTTTCGCCCCGGAAGGGTCACTCCATCGGAAACCGGGGTGGTTCCGGTTGTAATTGAACCCTTGAGTGTTTTGATTCGACCCGAAGGTCGATAATTTTGAGAAATGAATGCATTCACCTCTTCTCGAATGCAACAATAGATGACACCGATGGAATGTGTGCCCGGCGGTATCGCAATTTTGGCAAACAACATTGTTTTGAACAACTTTGACTGTGAGATCGGGTCAAGCGGCATTGATTACTACGATGGCCTTGGCCATGGCGGTTGTCACACACAAGACTTTGAACATTCATTGCCGTCACTTGCTTCGTAGTGCGGCCAACCGAGCTTTTAGAGACGTGGTCTTATCTACCTCATACTTCCCGCAATCGAGCTTTTCTGATTGGACGCACCTGCATAGGTAGGGGCATAATTATACTTTGCAATATCTTCAAACAACATCCATCCCTCATTAGGTGTCTTTCTCAGAAATGCACCTCCCGCAGAACTATTCACCATTCCCTTAGTCAATTCAGTCAAACCACTGTAGAAAGTGTTGATCAATCTTTGTTTGTCCAGCCCATGGTGGGGGCACTTTCTCAAGAGAGCCTTAAATCGTTTCCACGCATCGTAGAAAGATTCCTTCTCGGATTGCACAAAAGTGAATATCTGATTCAGAAGATGAGCCGTCTTTGCAGGTGGAAAGTACTGGCTCAAGAATTCTTTCTCCAACTCCTCCCACGAAGTAATGGATTCGACTAGTAAAGATTTATACCATTCTTTTGCTTCTCCCTTCAGTGAGAAAGGAAAGAGTTTCATTTTCAGGGCGTCCTCAGTGACCCCTTTGATTAAAATAGTCCCGCACGATTCTAGAAATGAGTGAATGTGATCGTGCGGGTCCTCGGTGGAAAATCCATGGAATGTGGAACCTCTCACCAGATTGATTAAAGAAGTTTTGAGTTCAAAATTCTCAGCCGTGATTTCAGGAATTACGACCGCAGGATTAACTTTCACAATAGATGGCATGACAAAGTCCGCCAATGTCCGTTGATCCGCCATTTCCTCAACTCCGGGCTCCTCCTTGAGCTTCTCCTCAACGTATCCTTCCGTATTGTTTCCTTCCGTGGTTCCCTCGTCTATCGGTCTAGTGATCCGAGCCCAACGTCTGTTTGGTCGAGCGATGGTTCGCTCTATCTCCGGATTATACAAAAGTGGTCCCCCGTGAGTTCGAGTTTGCATAAACTACGTTTGGAAACCAACACCTAAATCACGAGGTTTCGGGATTTTATCCTTATGCTTCCGCAGAGTGGGATTCACCGAAAATCCATCACCCAACCTCAATGATTGAAACGTGTTCCTTGGTTCTTTTCTCTCTCGGTAATTACCGAATCCACTCGGTATTTACCGAAAAATTTTTTTAAAATTTTTTTGAATTAAAAAAAAACTATACTAAAACAGGCTCGAAACAGGTCTGAACAGCGTAACAGAAACAGAATACTATAAAACTAATACAGAACAGAAACAGAACGAAATTTTTTTTTTCTCTCTCGGTAATTACCGAGATTTTTTTTTATTTTTAATTTTTTTTAAAAACGAAAACAGATAACTTAGTTGACAACAAAACCGAAAAC
This sequence comes from Gentiana straminea, assembly GCA_036785695.1. Lineage (NCBI taxonomy): Eukaryota > Viridiplantae > Streptophyta > Magnoliopsida > Gentianales > Gentianaceae > Gentiana > Gentiana straminea. The sequence continues at coordinate 7,640,491 of JAVUPR010000243.1, forward strand.
GAAAACTTTCCGTGCCAAAGTCCCCGGCAACGGCGCCAAAAACTTGTTACGTCGAAAAGTCTTAAGGCTCTACTACCTATAAAACTTGTTCGCGGTTAAAAACAGGTTCTAAAATTTATTTAAAAACCGACGTCAGCCCCAAGTGCAAAAGCTTGCAGCTAGTGGTGAAACCGGGTCGTATCCGCGGAGGACTTGTATGAAAATAACTTTTCGTTTCGATTTCTTTTTAGTGATGATTATGATCTTGAAAACTAGAAATAAAATAAAGGTTGCAAAAGTGAAAAGAAAGACGATACGTGAAAATTTGTTTAGAGAAAGATTAAAACAACTAGAACACACCGTTGATCCACCACCCCACCGAAATTAACAAGAAAGACACACATTCATTCGTAAGTCTTGGATTATTATCTGCTAAAGAGGCATTTTCCCTTTCGGTTCATCGCCTTTTAATTAGTTCACCATTCTCGGTACAACTAAAGCATTTACGGATCAAAGATATGTATATAAAATCCTAATCTAACAATATTCTCCCTCAACTTACGTATGTTGGAAGAATATCATCACTCTCCTTCACGGTAATCTACGAATTCATCAACTTTCGTATCTAAATTCGATTAGCATGCAACACACATATAGTTCATACACATTGCACATAGACAAAGTAAACATGAAGGAAGAACAAGAAAGCTTACTAGAACAAATGAAAACGAAATCCTTGTTTATTCTGGTGATGGTAGCTTCACAATGGTGGTTCTAGCCTGGAGTCCTTAGCCAATCATCATCGATTATGATTTCAGAATCAGGGCCGTAGCTCCAGCATTACAACAGTACTACTATTCTAATTTATTCTCGGCATAACGCCTACAGAGTATTTACATAAAAGACGGGAAAAGTAAAAGCTTGGCCAAGAGTGACCAAGGAGGGGCGCCTATTACAAGTGAAGGTGGGGGGGGGGGGGGGGTTTATAGCCTAAGCATCAAGGGAATATGCTTAGAATATCCTAAGTTTGTTAGGAGGCATGTGGGAGGTGATGATTACTTAGCATGTGAAGGGGATGAGTCATACAAGAGTTAGTTACAAGCATGTGGAGTTTGTTGGGGAGGAATCATTGCCATCATTAGTCTTCACATGGAGTAACATGCAACCATGTGAGCTAAAATTATCTCCGGTTCGTCCGTAATTCCAGCAGTTCGGTAAAAAAATCATAACTTGAGTTGTAGACCTCCGATTGACGTGATTCAAAATGCGTTGGAAAGCTCATTTTAGTATCTACAACTTTCGTCAAGAACTCTTCCCCTGAAAATGCCTATAAGTCGGGTAAAATTTCCATCGAAAAACAGGTTACGGTAGAAGTGCGTTGGACAAAATTGATTCGTTTAACTCGTAAACTCGTGGCATCTTCTTCAAAATCCATCTTTTAGACCTCAAAACATATTGTTACATGTGATATTTTGAAAACCTTGGTCACCAAGTTTGGGCCGAATCGAATCAAGCTTTCTTTATTCGAATCGAGCTTTCTTCTTAATCTTCATCCGATCTTCGTTTAAGCTCCTCATTTAACATGCAAGCGTACCTACATTTATGATAACATCGTGCAAAATGTAACATCTCATATTCAAAGATTTTTATCAATGAAACCACATAAACAACACAAATTTGCACTTAAACACTTTTAAAACTCATTTTCTCAATAATTCGATTAAACCCTTAATTTCTATGCAAATTATACGAATATGGAGGAAATCGTTATAAAATATAACGTTATAAATCATGTAAAATCACCCTAAACAATCATAGTGTGAGTCTGAATATGATATTAGTTTGAATCCTCCATCTTTTGGATACCAAATTCCCACATTGATTGTGTTCTTCAGATATTTGATTATTCTTTTAGCTGCTAGTAAGTGAGATTCCTTAGGTTGAGCTTGAAATCTTGCACATACTCCTACTGCAAATGCTATATCAGATCTGCTTGCAGTTAGATAGAGTAGAGATCCAATAATCCCTCAATATAACTTTCGATCAACCTCTTTCCATTTTCATCATTCTCAAGAATCACTTTTGCACACATTGGTGTATCTGATGTGTCACTTGTATCCATACCATATTTGCGTATCAAGTCCTTTGTATACTTGGCTTGATTGATAAAGATGCCATCTTCCATTTGTTTCACTTGTTTCCAGCATACTCATTTGGTTTACTTTTCATCAGATTTGCAAATATCTCACACAGCTTCTCATCTTCTGATCCAAAAATGATTTCATCAACATAGATCTGAACCAACAAAGTGCTTGTTCCTTCTTTTAGCTTGAAGAGATTCTTGTCAATTGTGCATTTGTTGAATCCATTTTGATTAGGAATTGTGACATTGTCTCTTACCAGGCTCTTGGTGCCTGTTTGAGTCCATATAATTCATTTGTTGTCCTCCAATTTACCACATGCTTGTTGTCTTCTCTTTTACATTTTGAATCTTCAATTTTTTCTTTGTCAGTATGCCTTCCCCCTTAATCTTGCCGGGGTTTTCTAAATGTAACTTTGGATCCATCAAAAGCTTTAAAGTCGGTAAGCCATCCTTTATTTCCTGTCATGTGTCTGGAACATCCATTGCTATGAACCAGACATCCTGCAAAACAAATTATGCAGTTTTAGGTACCCAACACTGGTTGAGTCCATACTTGTTAGCGGTCATGCCTTTTACTCTAAGTGTAAATCCAAAGGATCTTATTCTTGGATAGTTGAAGTCATCAACCTCATCAGTGTAAGGCATGGAAGAATAGCTTCTAATAGATTTAAAAGTATTATGATACAATTCTCTGCTTTTTGGCATATTTGCATCTTGTTTCACTCTCCAGTAGACATGAGGTGACCTATTCTCAAACTGTCTTTTAGGGCCAGGTTTATGCTGGTTTTTCCTGAATCCATATGGCTGTTTGTGAACTGGTTTCCTTTTGTATACTGATGGTGAAACATTCCAATCATCTTCTGTAGGGTAAAGTCTGCCTTTACCTTTCAGTAACCCTTTGCCCTTAGTAGGCTGGTAAGATGATTTGCTCTGATGTTTTACTGCACTAGGATTTGACTTCTCTAGTGCAGGATGAGTAGTTGAAACTATGGAATGTCCTTTTCTGAAATTAGGTCCAGTTTTGGTCCTTGATTCAGAATTGTGTTGTCCATTGTTTCCTTTCTCATCTTGACTACTGTAGCCAAGACCAAATCTAGATCCAAACCTTTTTGGGGGTTTGTAAGTTGGTGTATTAAGTGGTGCAGTGGTGCTCTTAACTGGTAGGGAGGTTTTCTCAGCTGGTCTGTCAACATCAAATGAGTGATCATCTGCTGCTTGTTGATCAGTTGAGTATACTTCCTTACTAATTGATTCAGCTTTTAGTCCATCAAATTCTTTCTTTAATCTTTTATTTTCCTCTCTCAGATTCTCATATTCTTGTTCCAGAATTTCATGATTTGTTTGAATTTCTTCAAATTTACTCATGAGATTTTGAATAAGGTTTGCAGAATCTAATGGGAAGATAGAAGATTGTGCAGTGTCAGATATGGATGCATTTGATAAGGATGTACTGCATATTACCTCAGTCTCTTCAATTTCTTTAGTCATCAGACATAGATATACATTTCCATTGTCTAAACTGTCATCTCCACTTGTGTCATTGTCAGATGAATCAGCTGAACTGTCATCATCACTATTTTTTTCCCAGCTTTTAGTGCTTTTCTGCTCTTCTTTTTGTCTGTTGAATACTTCTTCCTATCTTTAGACTTTTGTTTTCTTCTTTCATCTTCCTCGTCTCTCTTTTCTTCAGGACAATCAGTTTTGAAGTGTCCCTTTTTGTTGCAGTTGAAGCATCTATAATCATCATCCTTTTTCTTCATGTCTGTGCTTGTGGATGATGTCTCGTTTGATGAAGAGTTTCCTCTGGTTTTTCTTATCTTGAATCTGTTGAACTTCTTTGTCAGTAATGCAATCTGCTCTTTCAACTCTTTAGTCTCTTTGTTGGTTAAGTCAGCTGGCTGACTCTGCTGGGGCGCAATGAGTGCACTGTTCTTGTTCAACTCTGCTGATGCACCTTCTTCACTGTTTAACTCAAATTCATGAGCCTTCAACTGTGACATCAAGGTTAAAGTGTCAATTTTTTTCTAAATTTATGGGCCTTTGATTACAGATGTAATGATTTTCCATCTGTCTGGTAGACCCCTTAGGATCTTCAAGCACACTTCTTTCGATGGATATGAGTGACCTAGTTGTTGTTGTTCACTCAAGATGCTTGAAAATCTGATGTCCATTCGATCAATGGATTCTCCAGTCTTCAATTTGAAATTTTGAAATTTTTGTTTTGCAACAGATAATTTGTTTTCCTTGATTGCCTTTGATCCCTCATTGATTAGAGCCAATTTCTCCCACATCTCCTTTGCATTTTTGCAATCTTTGATCCTCATGAACATATTGTTGTCTAGAGTCTTCATAATCATGTCTTTTGCCACAAAGTCAAGATTTGCTCTTCTCCTGTCATCCTTTGTCCAGTTCTTGTTTTCTTTGACTATTTCTTTTCCTTGATCTGCTCCTGTTGTTGCAATATTTATGAATTGGATTGATCCATCATTGATGACATCCAGCATCTCCTCATGAGTTGCTGCAAGATGAGAAAGCATTCTTATTTGGTATTCTTCAAAATTATTTACATTAAAAACCGGAATCTTATGCATAAAACCTGATGATTCCATGATGAAAAGAATTGCATATGCAGAAAAGTTCAAATTACAGATTTGATGTGATCTCATTTTTACTAGAAATTAGATCTGAACAGGTTCTGATACTAGGAACACTGCTCCGACCAATTGTTGGTCCCAGAGAAGGGTGAAACTATAGTCAGATGGGGGGTGAATGACTATAGTGGAGTTTCAAAAACTTTTCTCAATGCAAAAGCTTTTGGGCAGCGGATAAGTCCCTTCTTAAAATGTTACTTTAATGTAGGTTAAGCAATCACAGATATAAAATGCAATGTAGTAAGTGCGGTAAAGTAAAATGCTAAAAGTAAATTGACACAAAGGCTTATAGTGGTTCAGGGTGGTGTAATCCCTTAATCCACTCTTCTCTTGTGATCATTGGAGAAATTCACTATTGTTTTCACAGGTACAATAGATAGATTGTCTTTGGCTACACAAGCTTCACAATCTTCAAGACTATCACTCCCTGGCTTCAAAAGCTTCAGTGACTCAGTCTCTATCACTGCTCCTTGAGAACAAATCTTTCAGCAGCTATCACAAAGGTTGCAACTCCTTCTCAGATTCTCTTGATTCAATTGTTTCAGATTGGTGTGAATTGGATTCACAGATTTGTTGATCAATCTCAGTGCTTGGTGTGGAATTGAAGTTCTGATTGTTGAGTTGATCTCTAGATTTATCCTTTAAGTTTAGATAGAAGGCTTTTCAAATTGACAGAGTTTCTGCTTGTTTCTTATCAGATTCAATCATTATTTCTCTTGTCTGTCAATGCCTTCTATTTATAGCCATGATGATCCTTGATTTGAATTTTCGTCTTTTGGCTATTTAATGTGGGGGATAATCCTTGATTTAATTCTTGATTCCCCCTTAATTATATTCTCCTTGATTTCAGTGGTCGGATTTTTCTTCAAAAGTCTATCATAAAATCCGTCTTTGATTGATCCTCAATTGATTATGCATTGAATGCTTGATCCTCTGAATCTTCTTCATTCTTCAAAATCTGAACAAGTAAAGTTTACTTGGCCGTTCCCTGAACGGTTAAGTGATCCTTCTGACTTGGCTGTTTAGTTCTTCCTTCACTGATTTGTCTTTACTCTGCCGATAGTCAGTTCACTCTACCGGTTTGCTACATTTTTATTTTCTTTGTTCTTTCAGGTACTTCTTGTACTTCACCGATCCTTGGTTTGGGTGAGATCAGTGTACACCATATTTAAAATGTATTCCATCATTTGAATTATAACTTAGACTTATCCAAGGTCATCACAAACTTCCCTGGTTATAAGTCAAACCATATGTCTCTTATGCTTCTCTGCTGGTACTTGGCTGGCTTCATTCTGCCGGATTTCTGTTTTACTTCGCCATCCTAAAAACTAGTACATTACTTGTCTGACTCAACTTATACAACATGTCAGACACTAAGTAAAGACTTATACAGAGATTTCTAACTTATTCCAGGCTTGCTATAACAGCTAGTATAACCATCATCAAAACATAATAAAATGTTCCTAATAGTTCTTAAGAAAATCATTCAATCCGCTTAAATGAGCTTGTTGATAGTTTGAGACCGAAGCTACAATTTTAGAAGGCCATGATTCCTCTGTGGCACTTGCAGCTCCACAGTCTTGTTTCTCAACATGTCGTTTGTTCTAGCAAATGGTATTGAAAACAACTAAAAGGATTTAAACATATCTTACCACATAACCATGTGAAAAGGCTGAGTTGACTAACGTCGTCTGATAACGGGGATTTTCCTTACCATTGTTCTCTCCACCTACATCATCATCCGCATCATCATTTTCACTCTCACTCTCGGACTCGAAAAAAGTCTTCTCACAGGAATTGTGACCCAGCACAATAGTGTCAAAAGTGAAATCCCCTCTGTGCTCAAACACTATGAATTCCACCAGATTCAAGTGATGATCGGCCACATACTGCTCCCAACCTTCCCCAAAGAAACGAAGAAGTTCATTGTCTGTAGTCCAACCTTCACTTCACATGTCCTTCTTTGCCTATTGAGAACAACCCTATCTAAGTTCCGTAGCGTGTCATTCAAATTATCAACGAATTTTCGTGGTAATGTCTATGAAGAAAGAAACATATCACGTTGTTTCAATCATAATATAAGCGATAAAAATGTAAGTTAATCAATAATAACATACCAAACTTATTGCGAAATCACCAACAAGAACTTTGAAAAAATGATCATTATCCATATTCTTCCCTGTAGATTAAAAAGGAATGAGTAATCAGAATTTGCACTAGAATCAGTCCATATGACATTCCAAAACAAGACAATATAAACTCAAGCCAAACATAACCAATCACTCAAGACAGAACTAGTACCTTAATCCATACATAGTACATACCTGAACTTCCTGTACGATCAACAAGTGTTGTTTGTTTTAATACCTGAAGTTCTTGTACTGTGATTTCTTTAAATTGTTGAAGGTGATGGGGACATCAAGCCTTTTTACGTAGATAATGACTAGCCTGAATTAGTCCATTAAGAAATGGATAACCTTGGCATAACAACTTATGAGAGATATTAACAAATGGATATCCTTACGGCTAATATTATTAGGTCCACACAACACACATAATGGGCAAAACACATCTAAGTATACTTTTAACTAGCACACTTACATTGCAATGAAACACATCTAAGTATACTTTCAACTAACACACTTTTCATAGTTGGGAGTACACTAATTCATTGGTGGACAATTGTTTACAATGTCAAGAAACACACTAATTCAAAGTGGATATGCGTACATTAATTATATCATTATAAAAAAATTTAGCATGTAACGACAGCAGTTGTGACGTAACATTAAAACGGTAACATCAAAATCACTGTCGTTCCCTAAAACGTCAGCCATGTCAACGTTCTGAAGCAATGTAAACGGCACCGACACTGACGGATAACTTGGTAACCGTAATGGACTTTTATGATCTAAACATCATCCTAACTGACGTTATATTTTAACAAAAAAGTCCATATAGCCGACGTTTCAAGCACCAGTCATCTTCCCCAGCCCTTTGATTGGAAAACGGCCGGATTATCAAAAAAGAGCCAAAAAAACCCCTCCGATTTCAACCCTATTTCTATCCAATTTCAACCAAAAATGAATACACATTACAATGAAACAAACATTCGATCAAAAACTTCAATTTATAGGAGCATTTCATTCGAAAGACATTGAATCTACCATTAAAACTAGATTGACGTTTCGGCAATTTCATTTGAAAATACATTGAATCTACCATTCGATTTCTACAAATTTACAACCGAAATGCACATAAAGTAGATACTTACATGATTTTTTTAATATTTTTTTAGGATACTTACTTGATTACGATCAAAGTAATGTTTACTCTTGCAGTTTCGGTAATGTTTTTATCTTCTTCGGTGAAACTCCGGTGAGACCTCCGGCGAATTTCTTAGGTTGTTGAATCTACTTTGTGTCAAATAAAAATTAAAGAGAGAAGTAATGAATTAGTGTTGGAGTTTAAAGGATTTTTAAGAAGTGAAGGGGTAGAAGTTAAAAAGTGTGGGACTAAAGTGTTTAAGTTTTAAAACATTAGGGACTAAAGTGTATAGTTTTTAAAAGTTGCCAAATTGATTGTTTTTAGGTGGTGCCTTCAGTGATTTGGTGGTGTGGAAAAGTATATGAAAAATAATAAATTAAAGGATGCCGATAGTATTTTCGTGGTGCCGATAGAAGACGCCTTAAAATATTAATAAGCTTCACTCTCGTAAATAAATTTATACTCCCTCCGTTTATTTAACTGTTGCTTTTCATAATTTGTTTTTTTCACTAATATCTGTCATTTTAGATTATCAATACATCATTTATTATTTTTTCACTTATACCCTCACATTAATTACAAGATTAGTCATTTCATACTAGATTTCAAACACATTAATCACTTTCTTAGTTTGTGTGTCCACACAAAAAACGAATGATAAAAAACGGAGGGAGTATTATTTTTCTGTTGTATATAGGGGTGGAATCGGGTTGGGACCCGTCCCGTAACTCTCTTACGTGATCTGCATGATCCGCATCCTGGCCCGTGAATCCCTATCCGAGGTGGTCGGCGGTGATCAGGACAAGTCCGTCGGACAACCGATCCACGGATGAGCCCACCAACAGCCATGTGAGGCCGTGTAAGGCCCGCCGAAGCTAGGGGGCCAAACCACATGATTTCGAGGTTCATTGGGTCTATCAAGGACCACGCCCGTGAGATATAAAGAAAGACACTACCACCTTCATACACTTTTCATAGCTTGATATCCACCATGAACACCACCGCTAAACGCCCGAGATAATTTCGACATTATCAGTTGGCTCCGTTACCGGGAAAAAGAAAGCTTTTAGCTCTTCACCGGTGTATGACACTGCCGCTTATTCATCAGCTACGGCGGCACCACGAGAATTTTCATCACCTTCGTCAAGTTTAGCAACAGCCCTTCATTAAAGGCTTTCAGATTCAGCCTTCTCACCGAGAAAACTTCATCTTGGACGTTAAATACAAGGTAAACTTCACGATTCTTCTTCAGGATTTACGAGTTAGCGTTTGAATCATCACCTCTCTCGTAAGTTTTGATCAAGAAGCACGTCGGGCCTGTTTCCTTCATTTTTGGCTAAGGATTCTCAGTTTAGAACAGTGCTTTGTTTGTTTGAATTGTTTATCCGTTAAATCAAATAAGAACACTCGATCTTGTTGAGTTTGCACTTGAGAAATCGTCATTCTCACCATGTTCGTGTTAAGAAAGAAATCCATTCAGTTGCTCGTTATTCTGGTAAAAGCCTGTGCATTTTGGTCTTTATGCTTTTAGGTTTCATTTTGAGCTAAAGCTTCGGTAGCAATTTTCTGGGCTGGTTGTTTGCATATTCTAGGAACTTTCCTGAGATTTGGATTATAGTACGTCGAAACCATCGAAAATCTGTATATTCTTGGACTTCCCGGTTGAATCATCCCAGTTGTCCTTGAATTTCTAGTGAGTCCGTACGTCGGAACGCCTCTCAGCTCGCCGGAAAGGTCAGTTTCGACAATATCCTGAGCCCGCCGCCTGAAAATTGGATAGTACAAGGTTGGTGAGTATCAGAGGACAATTGGTTATTTGTTAGGGTAATTTTTGGATTTTAGCGCAAACAGCGAATCAGGTTGTGACACATGGCAGGGAGCAAGGACTTGCAGCTGGTACCCATCACACCAGGAAAAACAACCACTCAGGATCCACCACGTGGAAGAAACGTGGAGGACATGATTGAATCCCACCGAAAATTGGGATCCTTCGCAGCAAGAAGGTAGACGGAAGCATAATGATGCTAGACGCATCATCAATCAGAAGGCCAAATCTAAAGAGGGCGCTGCGACTGTGGAGCCTGTTCGCACTGGGCACGCTTGCGAGAAGGCCGATATCGGCCCCTTGAGATCAATACAGAGTCAGGAGGTCGTCCCGGAGAAGATGCCGGATATTAGTGACCCTGAGAATATCGCTGCCCAAAATTATGTTGATTACATCTAAAATCTATTCTTGGCTAATGAACTCCTCATCTCCAAGGGTTTGCCTCCTATACCAATTATGGCACCACCAAAGGCAGGGATCGGTCCGCACATTGAATTGCAGCAGCGAAATCAACAAGGGATAACCCAACACATTGAAATTGAGGAAGATATTATCCACTCCGTAAGGAGAAATGGCCCCGAGAAAGTTGCCGAATAAAGTATAAAAAGGAGGTCAGTGTTAGACCGTCTAGGTCACACGGGAAAAATGACAGTTCACAAGCGCTTGGGCACCGCCCGATCTGAAAGAAACGTCACAATACGCCGAGAGGAACTTGGTAACCGAGACGCTCACCATATTATCAAAGATAGGTGAGCTGAGCGAGATGAGGAATCGGTATATTATGCGGATTTAGAAGACGTAATCAGGTGAGCTATAATACCTATCGCAGAAAATAATGCGACGAAGTGAGCCGCCGCATCTGTCCCAGATAATATACGGGAAAAGGTGCTGAAGGAAATAGAGGAATGAAAGAGGTCCCAGTCAGCTGAGAAAACATCCACTGAGCCAACCCAATGGATCGATGTACTAGAAGACGAGATTTTCGACTCACTCACAAGTGAGAGCATCCATTATCCTCTATATGTTTATAATCAGGGAACATCATGTCTCAATGAATGCATCACAACTTTCCAGAGCCGGACAATGTTAGTGACCCAAAATAAGTCCTCCTGGTGTGTATAGGGCTGTAAGTGAACCATAATATTTGATTCGATTCGGTGTATTCGGCTCGAAAATGTTCGATTCGAGGCTTGATTCGTATCATCAAACGTCAAATCAAGCTTTAGAAATAGGTATTCGGCTCGAAAACCAAACATGTTCGATAATATTCGGCTCGATTAAACGCTAATATATTATATTATATTCGGTTCAATATAATATAATAATATTCCCTAAAAATAAATTCTCAATATATTATTTCCAATTTTCCATCTTCATTCGGTCATTCTAGTTCAAAAATATTACATGCCCCAAAATATAACATGTCCAAAATATAACATGTTATATTTTGGACATGTTATATTTTGGGGCATGTAATATTTTTGAAGTAGAATTTTTTTATTTATTCCTTTCACAAAAAAAATTTATATATATATAAACATGTCCAGAACGAGCCGAACATGTTCGAACTATTTGAACATTTCGAGCCGAATCGGACCGAATAATTTTCCCCATTTAAAATTTCGAGCCGAGCCGAACCCTAATATTTTAGGCTCAAAAATTTCGAGCCGAGCCGAACCCTATATTCGAATAATTTCGAGCCAAATCAAATAATTACAGGGTTCGGTAGGGTTCGGCTAGTTTACAGGCCTAGGTGTGTAGCCCTAATTGACAGTATGCAAGGCCGGGCCGCAGCCTGGATCCGCAATCTACAGTGAAAATCGATCAAGAGTTGGGATGAATTAAGAAGAAAATTTCTGACAGAATTCGCAACGGCGGAGAGACCTAAGAAAACCCTTGAAGATTTGTACGATGTCCGACAATGAGATAATGAATCCAACAAGAGCTACTATGACAGATTCATGCAAGTCTATGATCAAACCAGAAATATTCCAGATGACCAGGTCATACAGATATTCCTCACGGGAATCACCGAGGGGAGTATGAAAACTCACTTCACTCTCAATCCTCATAAAGGGCTACGCGATCTCTTAGAACAAGCAAGCAAGATCGGTCTGACCGAAGTGACCCCTTCGCCCTCCGGGAAAGGAAAATCCAGGAACGACCCTATCCCATATAGGGAAGATCGCAGAGAGGATCGCCGTGAAGACCGCGGCAAAGAGACTGCCAAAGATTGCAAAATCAAAAAGCCCGTTAATTTCAATGAGGCCGATTACACCCCTATAAATACTTCCGTAAAGCAAATCCTTATGGAAATCCGCGATCGAATTGAAAAGCCGAGGCCCATGAGAGCCGATCCTACGCTACATGATAGCACCAAGTATTGCGATTTCCATGAGGATCGCGGACACACCATTGATGAGTGTATCTTACAAGATGATCAAGGATGGAGTGTTAGACAAGTACAAGAAGCATAGCGGGGCTAAGCAAAAAATGACAGGCCTCCGAGGAAGTATGCTAATGAGATTCGAGTAATCCTAGAAGAGTTCCCAGGTAATAACCAGATTAAAAGCCAGATCAATTCCATAAATGTGCGGGAGTATGAAAAGCCAATCATTTTAGGCCCGTCAGAACAGGTGATCTCCTTTACAAAGAGTGAATTATCTGGCCCGCCCGGGGCAATGGAGCGGCCGATCGTAATTCAAATCAAGATCAACGACACTGGGGTCAACCGAGTCCTGTCTAGACACTGGGGTCAACCGAGTCCTTCTAGACACTGGGGTCAACCGAGTCCTTCTAGATACCGGGGCCGGAAGGGACATTATGTATCTGGATACTCTTAAACAGCTGAAGATTGGGACATCCAGGTTGAAGCCTTATATAGGAATGTTAGAAGGTTTTTTGAACGACAAAGTCTCGGTCATGGGAACAATTGATCTGGATGTGGAATCGGTGACTACAAGACATACCGCAAGGAGAAAGTGAGTTTTCTGGTAGTTGATTTTCACTCTCATTATGCCGCGATCCTAGGAATCCCAGCACAGAGAAGATTTCAGATGGTCGTCTCGAAACCTCATCAGCGGGCCAAGTTCTATACCGATCAAGGGATAGGGCTCTTTGTCAGTCGCCCGAACTTTTTGCTAGACCACATTACTGAATATCAAGCGGATTACCGGGAGTGAGCAGTTCCAAAAAGATCAAAATTGACGACGCTGGCTCCTCAGAAGACGCGAGGCGGATTGACGCGGTAAGCGAGGTCGGGTCTGAAAAAATTCAGGTCCAAATGATGGAAATAGTTGAAGCCGAAGACGAGCCAGGCTTAGGCCCAATCTTCGAGAAAGATGATAACGCTCTAAATAGTACCATTAATTATACATTTATTCACCCCGAATTATGCTCAAGAGAGGATAGATAGGCTTGTTATTATATGGAATATGTGTTAAATGCTATGTGCGTTGACGATACAGGATTTCACCCCTCCACATGGAATTATCTAATTAGTCCAGCTGGCATGTGGGGAAGTCCAAGTCTTTTATCCATATCGGGTCGAATACGAGACGTACTAATAATTACCACGGCAGCCAGTAGATCTTGCAAGTGTCCCATCTCGAGCACCCATGTCGGGGCTATACGAGTCGAGGCCAGAGTTCCAGCCCAGATTCCTAAGCCCAACATCCAGAGGATTACTTGGGCAAGGGGCAAGGCCCAGTAAGGGTTATTTATGTCAATAGACCAAACCGCCTTAAGTATTAGGGCAGAAGAAGGGCTTATGCCTATAAATACACTAATCCAGGAACTACGTAAGGCTTGATTCCTAGACAATACACAGGATACGTAGGCAATCCAAGATGCATTCTTGGACTCAGCCATAAAATACAAAAACACTATCTTTTCTACAGTTCGAGCTGTGCATATTCTTCTTGACTCACCCTTAGATTACACGTGGCCCTGTTAAACCGGTGGTGCGTTATTTAGCATCATCATTTGGCGCTAGAATGAGGGCCACGTACAACAAGTTCCTCCCTATTTTGAGAATCGCTCTCACTCTTAGACATGGAATTGAGAAAAGGCAAAGAAGTAAAAAAACTAAGGAAGAATTTGAGTAAGATTAGGGCTTACTTGAGATTTTCAAATAAAACGCAGAGTTGGGATAGCAAATGAGAGTCTTCAGTGTCTTGAGCTCCTTTTATGCTCCACAATCTTGCAATGATTTGAAAGGGCAGGATTTGGGGGCAGTTATAGAGTTTGAAACATGGCCATCAAGGATTGTGGGCCAATAAAGACGCTTCGTTTCCTGCACCCATTAATGCTGAGACAGAATGACGTCACCCTACGACAGCCTACATCGATTTAGAAGACAGTTGTATTCCCGCCTAAATAAGGCCACGTATCGAAGAGATAATTCAAATTTTTAGATCCGACATCAGCATACGAGATAGGCTTCTCTCCGATCTGGGGGGCTTATGACGATACGGGATTTCACCCCTCCACGTGGAATTATCTAATTAGTCCAGCTGGCATGTGGGGAAGTCCAAGTCTTTTATCCACATCGGGTCGAATACGAGACGTACTAATAATTACCACGGCAGCCAGCAGATCTTGCAAGTGTCCCATCTCGAGCACCCATGTCGGGGCTATACGAGTCGAGGCCAGAGTTCCAGCCCAGATTCCTAAGCCCAACATCCAGAGGATTACTTGGGCAAGGGGCAAGGCCCCAGTAAGGGTTATTTATGTCAATAGACCAAACCGCCTTAAGTATTAGGGCAGAAGAAGGGCTTATGCCTATAAATACACTAATCCAGGAACTACGTAAGGCTTGATTCCTGGACAATACACAGGATACGTAGGCAATCCAAGATGCATTCTTGGACTCAGCCATAAAATACCAAAAACACTATCTTTTCTACAGTTCGAGTTGTGCATATTCTTCTTGACACACCCTTAGATTACACGTGGCCCTGTTAAACCGGTGGTGCGTTATTTAGCATCATCATGCGTGTTCCCAAGTTCGTAATTCTGCATGTATGTGATTATACCAAATATTTGGTATTGTTTTGCCTCGTTTTATGTGGTTTACAGGATGTACCAAATTTGGAGCACTTAAGGACAGAGCTGGATCAAGAGAAGCATGTTGGGCCAAGTGAATGAATTCCAAGAAGAAATTTGCTGAAGAAAAGGAAGAAAAGTGAGCCCGGTTTACCGTGGGCTAGGTCCGGTAAACCGAGGGTCTTGGGGAGCAAGAAATTGAATCGCCGCATCTTCTAGGTCGGTTAGGGTTTCTGAGAGTCATAAGTCAGCCATTGTATCTATATAAGGCCGCATCAACTGATTATTACATAAGTTTTTATAAGTTTTTCATAAGTTTTGCATATTCTATCTTTTATTATACAATTTGATGAAATAAACTTCTTTTAAGGCTTTTGAAGTTTATTTGCTGGTTTCCTTCCCTTCCTTATTATCTCTAACTTGAGTAGATCAAGTAAGGTCTCCATTGTTGAAGGTATGAAGCTTTGAACGTTCCTTTTTGTCTTCAATATGGTAGATCTGTTTGTATTTACGTGTTTTAGTTAATCTGCATGTTTAACGACTCCATAATTTACTTAGATTAATCAGAATTGAGCA
Source organism: Gentiana straminea (assembly GCA_036785695.1). Classification (NCBI taxonomy): domain Eukaryota; kingdom Viridiplantae; phylum Streptophyta; class Magnoliopsida; order Gentianales; family Gentianaceae; genus Gentiana; species Gentiana straminea. Next base: position 7,655,978 of record JAVUPR010000243.1, read on the forward strand.
ATGTAGATCCAGAATTAAGAAAATCCGCCCCGGTAAACCGGAGGTCTATACTTGTTTACCGAGGAAAAATTTAGGAAACTTAATCTAGAGGATTCGTGTCAGCTATGTTGATCGACAAAAATAATTAAAACGAGTAATAGGTCTGGCCAATCTAGTATTCGTAATTCATAAATTAACATGAAGTACTGATTGTGAAGTGTTAGTTAGGACATAGTCTTGATGGACCCTAAGAACGTGCTAATCAGTGTCGATATCTGCCTAGGCGGGTTAGAGGTATGAGTTAGCGCTCGATACCGGCAATTCTAGTTCTTTATGCATATGGGCTATTACGGACCAAGTAAGAAGGGTAGCTGGCATATAGATTATCTACTACCATGGTCGGAGTAGATAGGGTTAGGAATTACACCCGTTGCTTAAAACTAAATTAAAGGCTCGCTCGGTTAGTTTAAGGAAATTATGTGGGGAAGTAAACATAAGGATTAACTAATCCAAGTTAGTAGTTCGGTGGGAAGAGGGGGAGGAATACCATGTTTCATTTCTATTTATTGTTGGTCCATGACCACTTATATGTGTCTTCTTAATTAAGATTAGGATCGTTTATACTCAAGTTGCATTGTCTTTGTGGGATCGACCTTGATTCGCACTTAGTATAGTACGATGGACCTAGTATTCTTGCTAGTAATATCGATGTTAGTGACTTACACGCGATCAAGATTTTTGGTGCCGTTGCCGGGGAGAATGGCCAATTTTAAGGATAAACGTTTTAATTCTAATTAAGAAGTCGTTTTCTTTTAAATTTATTTTCTTTTTTGAGTCTTGAGTCGTTCTGGATCAAACCTACACTGTTTAACTACAAGAATAAGAAATTCTAGGCCCGGTTTACCGTGGGTTACCCCCGATTTACCGAGGTCCAGAAGATCGAATTCTGACAGCACTTGTTATTCTATGTGTATCCAAGTTGATTTTAGTTAGTAGGTCCGCAATAGTTGGGATCACCCCCAACTGAAGCGGGAGTTGCTAACCTTTTCTTTGTTTTATTTTGTCTCTTTTGCAGAAGTATCAGGACACTTCGGAAATTTAGTCAAGCAAGAGCGATTAAGGCTAGACGACTCAAACGCAATTCCTCGTACTATGTTGAACATCAATCCAATCTCTATGTATCCTGGATCAGAAGCCTATGCAGCAATACGAAGCTGATAAGAAGCGTATGGAGGAGGAGACTGAAACACTTAAACAGGAAGCCAAGGAAAGCCCGAAAGAGTACGAGACTTATCGGCCAGGTACGTTTCCTATCGAGATAATTGATATAACGTCCGACTATGACTCCGATGATCCGGACTCTGACACGGCAGAAAAGTTAGGAGACCCTGGGACGTTTCGACACCCGATCTCTATCAATGGTATATCTGTAGGTTTAGGACTTGTGGTTCCGGTTCAAGTTGTAACATTCTACCTCTATCCCTATGCCAGAAGATTAAGATTTCGGTTGTCAGGAATCAAACCCGGTCCATGCCTTTTGTCGATCGAACCAGAGATATGCCTGCCGGCCTGCTAAAGGATTGCACGATTAAGGCAGGAGGATTCGTAATCATGGTTTTAGACATACCTGAGGATCCGAGTGCCCCAGTTCTATTAGGTAGACCATTAGCGACTAGTAGAGCAATCATGGACTTCGATAATGGGGAAATCACTTTAAGGCTGAACAATGATGCGATATCTATCAGAGCCCCTAGATATTAGGCCGGAATGTTGCAAGATGACTTATGATTGAGGGAAAGTGGAAATCATGGAGATAGAGAAGGAAGGGCATAGGCAACGAGAGGTTTTAGTGGAAACCTGTGAGCAGGAATTCATGAGATTAATGCTGAGAGAGCGTGAAGAAAAGGACCACAGCAAGGCGTTCACGGAAGCTAGTCCTTCCGTATTGCGTAGTGACGGAGTAGTGCTTACAGTGGAAAATATGGAATCTTTGGGCATAAATTTTAAATCTCGACGCAGAGGCAGACCTAGTACGCATGCAAAGAAAGAGTGGCGTGCTAGGAAGAGAGCTCAGAAAGTTTCTACAGGAAACCGGGGGACGTCACTCCTAAAAGATAATGACCGACGAGAAGGGAAGTGCATGACAGTTGAAACCTCAAAGATGCGAGTTTGGCGAGTTAAAGCCCCAAATTTTGACTGAGTGAAGATCCGAAGGTAGGTCGAGCTGACGACTTTAAACTCAGAACTATTCTCTTGAACCCTAAGTTAGGAAGGAGTCAATAAAAGTAGCCGGATGAAATGACGAGCTTTTTTTCATCCTACCGCACCCTTAGGCTTGAAACCGATGGTTTTTGGGAAGGTTTTTTTTTACTCGTTGTGGATTCGAGTCAAGTAGGTTAGGATTGAGTCAGAAATAGCAACAAAAGGAGTACGAAACTAGTCATTTTGAGGTCAGGATTGAGCAGAGAGCTAAATTAAAGTGTGCAGCGCATGAGGGCAGAGAAATCTAAGAAAAAATAAGCCCCGGTAAACCGGGAGTAACCTCCGGGTTACCAAGCTAGGTTTTTTCACTTTTTGAGTGTCATATTTAAGAGCAGACTTTTCAGTGACACGTGAAGGACACACGTTGCATCAGAAACCACCCAGTCAGCAAATCCTTCCCATTTTCCTTATTTTCCAGCTTTTCATTTTCCCACACTCCACCATAACTCTACCTCAATCCCCTCAATCAAATCCCTCACCCCCATTACTCCTCTACCCACTATCCCACTAAATCCTTCCATCTTCTATCATTTCTCCTATTTAAACACCCTTCCACCACCATCATTCATCATTCTCATCAATCTTCTTCTTCTTCAATCACCAACATTTCTCCATTTCTTCTCCTTCTAGAAATTTCGGCCCCCATCACCACCATACCTCCACCAAAATCAAACATTTTCCTTCCATTTCAAGACCCAAAACACCATTTTTCCATCCCTGTTGCTGAGTGGTGCTGTTGTAACAGTGTAGTTGCTACAGTTCTTACTCTTCCACCATCAGAGCAGAGTCCCAGTAAGTACTGAGAAAAATTTACGCCGGTAAATCGGGGCATAGGGCCGGTTTACCGAGGGTTTATTTTTAGAATCAGCATCAGTCTCAGTCTCTGTATCAATCAGGATGGGTCCAAATATAGCAGAACCGTACGTCATCCAAGCGGTCAACAATTTCTATATGGAGATGCCAATCCCTTAATCGACGGGGTTGAGCAATTCGATTCATTTGAGATTTACGAGTCATTCAGAGGACACTGGAACGGCCGGCCTGTTAACCGTGAGCGCGGTGTGGATTTTGAAGATTGTGGCTCGATAGTGCCAGGAGCTATGAAGGCACAAGATATTTTGGACATGGCAGAGGCACCGAGCCAATTCAATGCTACAGTGGTGCGGGAATTTTATGCGTATCTGCCGCATAGCCCAGGAGCTACATTTTCGATGGTCCGTGGAGTAAAGGTTGACTTCATGATTGAGCGGATCAATGCACATTTCGGGGTTCGCAATCCACCAGTGGGCCCAGATGAGTACACAACCTCGACCAATATTGAAGATTTAGATAGGATGCAAATGATTGCTGATTATTTTGGGGTGCAATGGAAGCACAACCCCATGGAAGCCCCATCATCTTCCTGGAGAATGAATTATCCTGGGATCGGAATATGGTCAACCGATTTGTATGTGCCCGCCTTCTGCCGACCAAGCATACGGTCTCTGTCACACCAAAAAGGGCCGAGTTGATGTTCTATCTGGAGCAGGGATCTCCAGTCAACATCGGTCTACTAATGCATAGCCGCATTCATGAGATTGCTACTACATCCGAGAGAGAGCAACTGCCATTGGGCCTATGATTGACATGTTCGCTTTGGAGGACGAGGTCAAAGTTCTGGTACGTGACGATTGGGAGGACCCTAAACCGAAGATCAGTTCGCAGTCGGTTCAACGAGTACCAAGACGGGTCGGTCAGAAAGCTGAGAGAGAGCATACTCCGGTCCTCTGAGCACCTCGATCCCAGAGAGCTTTGTTGTAGGAGCATTCACGAGATATTGCGAGTCTACATCGCAAAATGAACAGAATTATAGACTTTTTCGGCGTTCCTCCATCTACCCCACCACCTAGGACTGCCCACGTCACGGAGCCTATTTTCTGATTCTTCATCAGAATTATTGTTTTGATCCAATGGATCTTTATCCATTATGTAATGGATTTTTACTGTTTCAAGAACCTTTAACAAGGCTCTGATACCAAGTTTCTGGTGGCTCTGCTACCAATTTTATGGTGGCTCTGCTACCAATTTTCTGACCATGCGGAAAGGGTCTTTGCGGAATAAGTCTATGTGGAGTAAAATAATAGACGGCGGAAAAAGGGAAGTTTCTTGATATTGGAAAAAGATGTAACAGATGTACAGACATCTAAAAAATTGGTTAAACCTACAGATTTGATCTACGGTTTTAGACCAAATACTCAGGACATATCAGGTCTTGGTACAACTTCAGTGCAAACTGATGAGGCAATTCCAATGCCAAATAATAATAATAATTATTATGTTGTTTATAATGGTCCTCATGCAGGTATCTATTCAACATGGGAAGTTGCAGAAAAAGCAACAAAAGGAATCTCTGGTGTAAGACACAAGAGTTTTAAATCGCTTATAGCGTCAAAGGTTGCAGGTGACATTTATGCCAAGGCAAATAACACACCTCCACCAAATAGTCAATATTGTGATGACTATTGGTTAATGCAAAACTTATTAAGTAAGTCACACTAAAAGGTTTATCACCTTCATTCATCAGATCTTCTCTTTCGAAGTGATATATTAGTGATAATGCTTTATCTAAGTTTTTATTGTGTACACTAAGACCAAACTTAGGATATACGGCAAATATAAATTTATTGTAAGCTATGTTACCTTTTGTTGCACCTAGTACACAATCTTTTCTATTGTTAATTATATTATCAATTAACGCTAATTTTATAGGCGTATTAATGCCTTCTTGAAATTGAGATTTTATACAAATCTTTATGGCTCCTAGATGAACCATACTAATCGTAGATCTATGTTCTTCTTTAATTTTAAGAAGATTTTTATTTATCTCTTGTTGGGTAATAAGAGGTAAATATACTTCTCCTCTGACATCTTTAGTGTCTACAGAGAATTCTCGAGTACTAACAAAATAATAAATTTTGTTTTCTCGTTTAAAGACGCTGCTTAGAAGACTAGGCATTCTAAAGATTTTTTCTTTCTTTAGTTCTAGTTTAGAAGCTTTAATCATTGATAATAATTCCTGATGAATTATTATATTAGCATTGAATCCAGTAGAGGATTCATTACGAACGAGTTGACACTCGTGATTTTCTGATTCTTCATCAGAATTATTGTTTTGATCCAATGGATCTTTATCCATTATGTAATGGATTTTTACTGTTTCAAGAACCTTTAACAAGGCTCCGATACCAAGTTTCTGGTGGCTCTGCTACCAATTTTCTGACCATGCGGAAAGGGTCTTTGCGGAATAAGTCTATGTGGAGTAAAATAATAGACGGCGGAAAAAGGGAAGTTTCTTGATATGCGGGGGATAGTAAAGATATAGATTATAGCTATGGTGTTTGTAAATTCATATCATTTTATGAATGTAATTAATATTTTCGCAGAAATAAACACAAGTTTAAAAATTCAAAGAATATACTTATCAAGATCTTCTCGACTTAAGTGTATCAGCACGAATGGTCACGACTGCGGGCACTTTCCCTTACGGCCTCCTGCCTGGCGGTACTCTCCCTATGCCGTATCAGACCAATTCAGGTTCTCAGAGTATTCTTAAGTGTTTGAAGCTTTGAAGAGTATATAAAAGAAAGATTAAAAACGGATTTTATTTCCTCGAAAAATAAAATACAAACATACTACTACCGAATTTACATAACCATGCTTTTATCTATATCCTCACTAAGGAGGATTACTCACTATGCATAGTTGAAACTAAGGAATGGGAATTGTGAATGTGATAAAAGGTATTTTACAAATGCAAGAACTTCTTCATTTTATAGCGTAATGAAGAAGGATCTCGAATAATTCAAACGAATATTCGATTTACATTTTTGTCATTGTTGACGATTTACATAGCACTAACTTTAACTTTAATTATTAAAGTTGGGCTGAGTTGTTGTTGACGCGGATTCCACCTTTGTCATTTGTCTTTTTCTGCCAATGGCCGACAGCTTTTCTTCCACTGAGAAATAAAGTATTCTCAATAATTTCCATTGTCGTCATGTATGACGTTTTATACATCATCTATATATGCTGATGTCGATACACAAACAAGATTTTTATCATCAATTTCAAGGCCAATAATTTCCTTGTCTTTTTTGTTGGAATTAATGCATTTTGTGCAGCTGTATTCTAGTTTAGCTTTAACAAAAGCTTGTTGTAACATTTGACATAATTTGTCCTGATTCCAACTCATTATCCGTCCAGTCCTGAACAGTCTTTCATATCGAATAACCATTTCTGTATCTTCTGGATGTAATTTTTTATAAGCCTTTGAAATCATCAAAATATGAGAGTTCTGATAATTTACTTTCATTTTTGAATCATCGTTGATGTTAAGGATTTTATCAATGATGATCTTGAATCGATTGATATTGAGATGTTCAATATCGTAATGGGAGAAACTTGAGTCCATAACCTTTGACGGTCGATAACTAGTTTCTTCGCTGGAGATTCCAATCTCTATGAAATGATATGGTGATTGAAACATTCCATCATTCCATGCTGGTAGGCTGCTGTATATTTTTAAGAATATAGCCCGATTAGCTTCTTTGACAACCTTTGTTCTGAAGTTTTTGATTGCCTTTTTCATATCTTCTGGGAACTTATTGATTTCCAAAAGATTTCTGCCAGGATAGATCATCCTAACTAAACCGTATGAAAACGCTTCATATACCTTTATAGGATCTGCGCCTTCAATAAAATTAAACAAACTAATTTGCTCACTATCTATAGTGAAGAACTTTTCATCAATAAATTGTTCTTCATCGCTGCTCTTGCTTTCTAAAAATAAAAGGATAATCCTTCAAAATCCAGCTCAATAACAGTTGGTTTTTCAGCCTTAATAGGAACTGAAAATCTTCCCAGTGAAACCATAGATTGAGGTTTCTTTTCTCTTTTCAGAATTTCCTTGAAAGTTGTAACTTTTAGAAAATCTGCATTGGAGATCAATTTTGGTGGAGGTGTGTTATTTGCCTTGGCATAAATGTCACCTGCAACCTTTGCCGCTATAAGCGATTTAAAATTTTTGTGTCTTACACCAGAGATTCCTTTTGTTGCTTTTTCTGCAACTTCCCATGTTGTATAGATACCTGCATGAGGACCATTATAAACAACATAATAATTATTATTATTTGGCATTGGAATTGCCTCATCAGTTTGCACTGAAGTTGTACCAAGACCTGATATGTCCTGAGTATTTGGTCTAAAACCGTAGATCAAATATGTAGGTTTAACCAATTTTTTTGATGTCTGTACATCTGTTACATCTTTTTCCAAGATGCTAGGAATCAACGGATTTGATGATTCTTTACCGATTGCCGTTTGCATCGGAATAGATGATATTTCGCTACTATTTCTAGTGCAAGGAATATCAATTTCCTTTTGTTGTTTACTTGATGCCTATTCAAGTAAATGAATGCGAAATCTTAGAACTTGTAGTTCTAGATCCATAGCTGCTTCTTCCATCTTTAATTTTTGCAATTCTTCCATAATTGGAAGTCCTGTAAGGACAATTAGTCCCTGGGTTTTACCCCTTTTATCTCCTAATGGAGATTCTTTTGTTTCTTAACCTGCATATTCTCGTGTTAAGAAATCAGCAAATATATTTTTACTACCCGCAATATGTTCTATATCAAATCAGTATCTTGACAGCTAATCTGCCATCTTACAAGTCTTCCTTGTTTATTATCACCTTTTAAATTAGTATTTTAAAAGTAAGTGAAGTTTTTGTTATCTGTCCAAATTAAAAATTTTAACTGGAGTAAGATAAGCACTGAACTTTTTAATGACTCGAATAACAGCTAAGTATTCTTTCTCATTACTATGATAATTCTTCTCGGCGTTTTTAAAACTACCAAAAGTATATCTACAAGGAAAATAACACACCTCCACCAAATAGTCAATACTGTGATGACTATTGGTTAATGCATAACTTATTAAGTCACACTAAAAGGTTTATCACCTTCATTCATCAGATCTTCTCTTTCGAAGTGATGTATTAGTGATAATGCTTTATCTAAGTTTTTACTGTGTTTACTAAGACCAGACCTAGGATATATGGCAAATATAAATTTATTGTAGGCTAGGTTACCTTTTGCTGCACCTAGTACACAATCTTTTCTATTGTTAATTCTATTATCAATTAACGCTAATTTTATAGGCGTATTAATGCCTTCTTGAAATTGAGATTTTATACAAATCTTTATGGCTCCTAGATGAACCATACTAATCGTAGATCTATGTTCTTCTTTAATTTTAAGAAGATTTTTATTTATCTCTTGTTGGGTAATAAGAGGTAAATATACTTCTCCTCTGACATCTTTAGTGTCTACAGAGAATTCTCGAGTACTAACAAAATAATAATTTTTGTTTTCTCGTTTAAAGACGCTGCTTAGAAGACTAGGCTTTCTAAAGATTTTTTCTTTCTTTAGTTCTAGTTTAGAAGTTTTAATCTTTGATAATAATTCATGCTGAATTATTATATTAGCATTGAATCCAGTAGAGGGGGGGGAGATAGAAGTTTGCAAAACAGAACAAGAATTTAATCAAGAGAATGACAAAATTCAAAAAGATTAAAATCATGTTAGAAAACGTTTGTGGTGAAAATCCTATAGACCCTAAGAAGTCTAAAAAATGGATGACAGCTACCATTAAACTTACAGATACGAAGGTAATAATGAAGGTTAAGCCCATGATTTATAGTCCATTGGATAGAGAAGAATTTGGTAAACAAATTCAAGAATTATTAGACTTAAAAATTATTAAGCCTAGTAAATCACCTCATATATCTTCAGCATTCTTAGTTGAAAATGAAGTAGAGAAAGAAGAGGAAAAAAGAGAATGGTTGTCAACTATAAAGCCATTAATACGGCAACAATAGGTGATAGTCATAATCTTCCTAATAAGGATGAGCTTCTGACTCTTATACGAGGGAAGAAAATCTTTAGTAGTTTTGATTGTAAATCTGGATTCTGGCAAGTTCTGCTAGATGAAGAGTCACAATTATTAACTGCATTTACATGTCCCCAAGGGCATTATCAATTGAATGTTTTACCTTTTGGGTTAAAACAAGCTCCGTCTATATTTCAAAGACATATGCAAAATGCATTTAGATCTTTTGAGAAATTCTTATGTGTTTACATTGATGACATATTAGTCTTCAGCAACACAGAGAAAGAGCACTATATGCATGTTGCAATGGTACTCAAAAATGCGAGGAATTAGGAATAATCCTTTCATTAAAGAAAACACAACTCTTTAAGACCAAGATTAACTTCCTTGGATTAGAGATTGATCAAGGTCATCACCGACCTCAAAATCATATTCTGGAACACATTCATAAGTTTCCAGACAACATCAAAAATAAAAAAAAACAATTACAGAGATTTTTAGGTATTTTAACTTATGCTGAAAGTTATATCCTTAAACTAGCTGAAATTAGAAAGCCTTTACATGTTAAACTCAAAGACAATACACTTTGGGATTGGACAGAGGTTGATACAACCTATGTTAAAAAGGTTAAGAAGAATTTAACCAGCTTTCCAAAGCTATATCATCCTTTACCCGAGGATAAACTGATCATTGAAACCGATGTATCAGATGAGTATTGGTGAGGAATCCTCAAGGCAAAAAACTCTGAACAAGAGTTAATTTGTAGATATACTTCTGGTAGTTTTAAAAACGCCGGGAAGAATTATCATAGTAATGAGAAAGAATACTTAGCTGTTATTCGAGTCATTAAGAAGTTCAGTGGTTATCTTACTCCAGTTAAAATTTTAATTAGGACAGATAACAAAAACTTCACTTACATTTTAAATACTAATTTAAAAGGTGATAATAAACAAGGTAGACTTGTAAGATGGCAGATGTGGCTGTCAAGATACTGCATCGATATAGAACATATTGCAGGTAGTAAAAATATATTTGCTGATTTCTTATCACGTGAATATGCAGGTTAAGAAACAAAAGAATCTCAATCAGGAGATAAAAGGGGTAAAAACCAGGGACCAATTGTCCTTACAGGACTTCCAATTATGGAAGAATTGCAAAAATTAAGGCTGGAAGATGCAGCTATGGATCTATAACTACAAGTTCTAAGATTTTGCATTCATTTACTTGAACATGCATCAAGTAAACAACAAAAGGAAATTGATATTCCTTGCACTAGAAATAGTAGCGAAATACCAGCTATTCCGATGCAAACGGCAATCGGTAAAGAATCCTCAAATCCGTTGATTCCTAGCATCTTGGAAAAAGATGTAACAGATGTACAGACATCTAAAAAATTGGTTAAACCTACAGATTTGATCAACGGTTTTAGACCAAATACTCAGGACATATCAGGTCTTGGTACAACTTCAGTGCAAACTGATAAGGCAATTCCAATGCCAAATAATAATAATTATTATGTTGTTTATAATGGTCCTCATGCAGGTATCTATACAACATGGGAAGTTGCAGAAAAAGCAACAAAAGGAATCTCTGGTGTAAGACACAAGAGTTTTAAATCGATTATAGCGGCAAAGGTTGCAGGTGACATTTATGCCAAGGAAAATAACACACCTCCACCAAAATTGATCTCCAATGCAGATTTTCTAAAAGTTACAACTTTCAAGGAAATTCTAAAAGAGAAAAGAAACCTCAATCTATGGTTTCACTGGGAAGATTTTCAGTTCCTATTAAATTTTGAAAAACTTTTTTTTTTTTTTTTTTTTTAACGCAACTTTATTTTATTGAGAAGAGTGCATAGCATGGCCTCCTTAAACCCTATGTGTGGCAAACCCGTAGAGTAGGAAAATCCATCACATAGGGAAGAGTACTCGCTCTATGCACTCCCAATAAAATCCCTGCCCCATAAATAATTACATCAGTGGAAATCAAAGTGGAATAGATGTTGTAATTCTGTCTTCTGCCCTGTGTATACGATCTAAGGAAAGTAAGCCGAAGATCTCTTTGCACCCTCGTCTGAACTTGCGTGAGCAACAGAGGATTGTGATCCTTCCTGGTGAAATTTCGACATGTCCGGTCCGTAAAGTGATCAGCCACACCCATGTCAGACGATGTACCAATTATATAAAGGGGTGTATCAAATACTAAAAAAAGTATGAGCATATCGTTTGACGGCAAAAGCAACAAAAACACCTGGATTGCACCCCTAGCATTGCGGTAGGGGTGCGTCCAAAGGTAGGCGCGATCCCGTAGGCCATGTCCGTGATGAAACGTCGAGACCGTACATGGGTATATTCTTTGGGGAGCTTCATCGATCCGCACAAAGTGTGATACGCAAGTATATGGATACGACTTGGTAAAAACAAAAAAGTATGTGAAATGAACAATACGACTGGTTTGCACCCTTCACAAGTGAAGAGTGCTTCCCGGATTATCGGTGACGTAACAACTATGAGTGGACCATGTAAATCATCATGGAGTAGATTCAGAATGTGCGGTGGGACATCCCTCTGGTGAGTGAAAATCTGGTCATCTCCTTCCAACGATGCAAGGGCATCAGCGACCCTGTTGCACTCCCTATAGACGTGAGAAATAGTATATTGCAGCGTTCTCAGGATAGCACAAATCTGAGTGATGGAGAGACACAGGGGCCAACCCCCATCATTTGCTCCAGACACCATACGATACACATAAAGAGAGTCCGATTCGATATCCATAGGCTGTGCATAGTTGCGCATGCAAAGACCAAACAACAGAGCTTTAATCTCAGCATCCACCACCGTCCCCTGCCCAAAACACGAATGAAAAGCCATAATAAACCCGCCATCAGAATCTCTGAGGATGCCTCCCCCATACGCAATTCCATTCCTGACACTCCCATCCACATTCAATTTAACATTGCCAGAGTGTGGCGGCACCCATCTCGGGTAAGCCACTTTCCGCTTTGGGGTCCGTTTGATCTTGAAGGGGGTGGAAGAAAGGAGTACCTCTATCGATCCCAAGAATTTGGCTTCCGGCCTCCTTCCGAAAAGCGAGTTGCCTAATAGCCCGCTCAATTTGAATGATGGTGCGCCGTATAGAAAAGGTTGGACGTCGTCATGCTCGCATCTATTCCTTTCGGCCCGTATGCCCCAACAAACAATGACCGGTACAATAAGGTGAAGGCGGGAGATATTAGTAGTTGAATTCTTCCAGTAGTGTAGCATAGGCACTATCCCTAAAGTAGGGGTAAACCGTAACCCGAAGTGATTCATAAAGTAATTCCATACAGAACTGGCAAAGTGACAATCAATAAACGTGTGACGTAGGTCCTCCCCGTGCTGACATGCAAAGCATTTAGACACCAGAGTTATACCCAGTCGCTGAATGTTCGGATCAGTGGGTAGAATGTTGTGAAGTAACCTCCAACAAAAGAATGAAATCTTGAGAGGAAGGAGGCTGTTCCATATTATCTTAAATAAGGCGTTGGGGGGGTGACCAGTGCGAACCATGTTCCACGTGGACCGAGTGGTATACCTCTCATCAGGGCTAAGGGTCCAAATAAGCTCATCTTCCTTATCACGTGTGAAAGGGATAAGAGTGATCTCTTCCACGATGTGACTGGGTAAATAAGAATGCAGAAGCTGGGTATTCCACTGATCATCCACCCAAAAATCCTTAACCTTCCAAGACTGGCCGTCCGGAGAATCTCCAAGATGTGCCTCCGTCCACTTGTCTCTCCGAAGTCAACATTTCCGGCATTTACTCTCCAAGATATAAATTGTTCGCTTTGTCTCTCCTTTTCCACACTCGCGTAACATCGGCGTAGTGACCTTGGGCTCGGGGACATCCGGAGACTTATCAACTATGTAAGTATTGAAGATGGCCTTAGCCCATATACCCCGTTTCGCCATAAACGAACCCACAAACTTGATCGCAAATGTGTCAATAACATCGAAGAGATTACGGACACCCAACCCACCTTCCTCGTCGGTGTACACAATTTATCCCACGATCTCCAGTGAATGGGATTCCCATCCGGCCCACTATCCCACAAGAATTTATTAAAAATACGATGGAGACGATGAATAACTTCTTTAGGGGGAACCAGCACTTGAAGGATGCGATAATGTCCTGGTAGTAGAGGATGCGATTCCGGCCCCGAAAAAGGGGAGCTCCCAAGTAACGAAAAGGCATGTTCTCCCGCAGAAAGCCTAAAATATTACTCACCCAGCCAGACTTAGTAGATGGCAAATTATGCCCAATGAACGTACTTTTAGTGGAGTTAATACGCTGGCCAGAAACTAATTCATAATGGTGGAAAAGCTCTTTGAGGGCCCGCAACCCCTTCTTATTACAACGGGTAAATAAGATCGTGTCATCCGCAAAGGCAAGGTAATGGATGTCCTTTACTTTCGACTGAAACTGCATGCCAGGATTCTGAGACATAAAATCATTAATCAGCCTTCCGAAATACTCAGCCGCTAAAACAAACAGAGCAGGAGAAAGAGGGTCTCCTTGCTTAACCCCGCGAGTCGCGTGAAAGTGTGTAGAAGGCACGCCATTGAGCAGGATACAAAACCAGTTGTCAGCAAGAGTTCTGAAGATAAGATCGACGAAAGGCTCTTGAAAACCGAACATCCTCAACATTTTCATAATAAAACCCCAGTTCATGCGATCATAAGCTTTTTCCATATCTAATTTAAGCATAATATTGGGGTGGCGTAGTTTTTTATTAACATTTTTGCATAGCTCCTGGGCAAGAAGGATATTGTCAGTGATGCATCTACCAGGGACAAAGACGTCCACGATCCGCCACCAAAGCATGGGAAGAAAGGGATTCAATCGCTGCGTGATAATCTTGGTGATAATTTTTGAGAATACCGTGCAAAGACTAATAGGCCGGAACTCCTTCCATTTATCCGCCCCTTTCTTCTTGGGCAACAAAATAATCGTGGAGGTGGAGAAATAACGAGGAAAATGACCGCCCGAGAAGAAATCAACAACCGCATTAACCATATCCTGCTTAATAATCGGCCAGCAAACTTTAAAGAAGTGCGCCGTGTAACCATCAGGCCCAGCCGCACTATCAGAGCTCATAGATAATATCGTATCATGAATCTCTTCCATTGAAGGGTTATCCATGAGGACCACATTCTGCGCATGAGATATCTGAGGGAGGGAAAAGTTAACAAGAGGAGTGCCCATCCCTTCCCTATCCGCTGAGAAAAGTTTCTCATAAAAAGTAGCAGACGAAGCACGAATATCTTCCTGATTATCAATCAAGCTGTCGTCTTCTGCCTTAATCCTGTGAATGTAGTTTTGATTCCGTCTCTGTTTACAAATAGCATGGAAAAATTTACCGTTGGCATCCCCGAGCTTCAATCCACTTCACGACGCTCTCGCGCGAGGAACCGAGTCTCAACATTATTACACCTCTCATACTCAAAGATGGCCTCGATCAAGATCTGCCTTAGCCGATGTCGACCCATCTTGATCATGACGAATGGTCTTCTCATTAACCGCTAACAACGCTTTCTTAGTATTCTCAAAAATATTCCCAAACACCACCCGATTCCAATCAGTTAGTTTATGAGCCAGCTTCTTGAGCTTCCCAGCCAGAAGCCGCATACCCTGGCCTTCTTCAGGTTCCCCCCAAACCGACTTCACAAGGTCAAGGAACGTAGCATCTTCAGTCCAAACATTAACGAAGCGAAAAGAGGACTTACCCGGACTCTTAGAACCACACATAGTCAGGAGAGGGCAATGATCTGAATGGACCCTGGGAAGATGAGAAACCTTCGTGACATCAAATTGTTCCAATCGGGCTAAACATCGGAAGAGCGTAAGGATTTTGAAGGATTATCCTTTTATTTTTAGAAAGCAAGAGCCGCAGATGAAGAACAATTTATTGATGAAAAGTTCTTCACTACAGATAGTGAGCAAATTAGTTTGTTTAATTTTATTGAAGGCGCAGATCCTATAAATGTATATGAAGCCTTTTTTTACGGTTTAGTTAGGATGATCTATCCTGGCAGAAATCTTTTGGAAATCAATAAGTTCCCAGAAGATATTAAAAAGGCAATCAAAAACTTCAGAACAAAGGTTCTCAAAGAAGCTGATCGGGCTATATTCTTAAAAATATACAGCAGCCTACCAGCATGGAATCATGGAATGTTTCAATCATCATATCATTTCATAGAGATTGGAATCTCCAGCGAAGAAACTAGTTATCGACCGTCAAAGGTTATGGACTCAAGTTTCTCCCATTACGATATTGAACATCTCAATATCAATCGATTCAAGATCATCATTGATAAAATCCTTAGCATCAACGATGATTCAAAAATGAAAGTAAATTATCAGAACTCTCATATTTTGATGATTTCAAAGGCTTATAAAAAATTACAGCAAGAAGATACAGAAATGGTTCTTCGATATGAAAAACTGTTCAGGACCGGACGGATAATGAGTTGGCATCAGGACAAATTATGTCAAATGTTACAACAAGCTTTTGTTAAAGCTAAACTGGAATACAGCTGCACAAAATGCATTAATTCCAACAAAAAAGACAAGGAAATTATTGGCCTTGAAATTGATGATAAAGATCTTGTTTTTGGATCGACATCAGCATATACATAAGATGTATAAAACGTCATACATGACGACAATGGAAATTATTGAGAATACTTTATTTCTCAGTGGAAGAAAAGCTGTCGGCCATTGGCAGAAAAAGACAAATGACAAAGGTGGAATCCGCGTCAACAACAACTCAGCCCAACTTTAATAATTAAAGTTAAAGTTAGTGCTATGTAAATCGTCAGCAATGACAAAAATGTAAATCGATTATTCGTTTGAATTATTCGAGATCCTTCTTTCATTACGCTATAAAATTGTTGGACTTATTTTTAAGTTTTAGTGATGAGTGCCAGACTCGCTGTTATAGAGGAAAGGAAAAAAGATGTCTAGATCAAATGTATAGGTTTATTAGAGTTTGATCTTTGTATAGGTTTGATCAAAAAAGCACTATAAAAGGTCAGCTGACTTACATCAGCAGACTAGTCTAGATCACTAGGGTAGCTGTGTCAGTAGACTTATCAGGAACCTGCTGAAGACTGAAGGCTGAGGGCTCAAACTCAGTTATTGAAGGCTAAGGGATCAAACTTAGTAATTAAAGACAATGATATGGAATCAGAATTTAGGGAAGTCTGTGATGACCTAAACTGATTATATATACCTTGTGTACAAGGTCTAAGTTCCACAAGTTAAGTGATGATTGGAACTTGGTTATGTTCAAAAAGGTGTAATCTAACTTCATAAATAAAAGTTAGATAAAAGACAGTAAGCTGAAGTGTTTTTAAACACAAAAAAATAAGGATCAGCTTACTGATGTGTCTATCAGCAGACTTATGTTCTCAGGAACCTGCTGGACACATATTTCGATTATTCAAAGGTTACATTGGAACATTACAAGGAAAGGGACATCTAACAACCTCTGATTTTATCAAACAAATCAATGGTTAAGATTAAAGGGACGTTGGAAAGATTCAGAGGATTATCCAATGGATACAAGTCAAAGGGTGGACAGACTGTACACTGTCAAAAAGCATTCTGACTGTGTCAGTCCTATGAACAGTGACAGAAAGCAAGTCAAATGGGACAAATCTGAAATGGCTATGTTTGAATTTCAAACATAAGTCACAAGGATTCCTACCTATAAATAGAGGACTCCTAATTCAGATACAAGAGATGATTTTTGGATGAACATTGATAAAAATTAAGAGCAATCAGAATTAAATCAAGAAAACACCCTGCTGATCCAGTAAACTTCTTCAAGTGTAATCTGCATTCAAGCTGCATCAAGTTTACACACTTGAAGACATCCTGATTAAGCTGCTGATCATATCATCCTGATTAAGCTGCTGAAATCTGAATCACTTCTTGATTCAACCTTTCTTTTACAAGAAATCTACTGAAGACAGTGAAACATCTTTGGGTGTGAAAGACTGTTGTTTGTGGTGGAGCTGGTGAAGAGGCAATCCTACCCTTCAAGGACCAGTGGAAGACTTTGGAGCAAACAATCCTACTGTTCCAAGTGTTCGGTTTGTGAAGCCATAGTTATTGGTGAAGGACAAGCAACTTAGGGATTTTTGTAACTGCTATCTCAAGAATCTCTAGTGAATTACCTCCAACATCACATGAGAAGAGTGGACTGACAGGATTACACCACCTGGAACCACTATAAAATCTGCCGACTTACTTTCTGCATTTATATTCTGCATTTAGTTTATCTAGCACATCAGACTACTGAATCTAGCTACTGAACTCAAACACATACACTACTAAGTATCTAATACTTAGTATCATATTTAACAACAAGTAATAAGGCTTAATCTTTGATATATTCTGCTGCACAAATTCAGTAAGATCAATAGTCAGCAGACTACTGATTGTTAGCAGACTACTGAAGTATCAGCCGGCTGCGAAATTGCTGAGTTTGTTAACTCCAAAAAGTTTTAAGTGTCAAGTTTATTCACCCCCCCCCCTCTAAACTTAACGAAAGCCTTTTCAAGGGACCAACAATTGGTATCGGAGCAGTGCTTATGTTCTGAAGTAATCCTACTTGTTGTGCTTGTGAAAATACTTTGAAAACTTTTTCAAGTTACTGATTTTCAAAGCTTTGCATCATGGATAACAACCAGTATGCTAGAACAATGTTGATGTGTTCTTTAGATCGTTTTGATGAGTATAAACGCCGTATGTAGGCTTATCTAGCTGCAACTCATGATGAAATGATGGATGTGCTGACTGATGGACCACTGGAGATTACCAAGTCCATAACAGTGGGAGAAGAGACACAGTACATTCCAAAACCAAAGAAGGAATGGACTGCTGATGATAGAAAAAGGGCAAACCTCACCAATATTGCTATTGACATTATATACAGAACTTTGGATAGCAACATGTATATGAAGGTGAAAGATTGCAAAACTGCAAAGGAACTTTGGGACAAGATACAGTTAATCTGTGAAGGCACTGATGCAATCAAGAAGAACAAAATCAGTGTGGCCAAAAAGAAGTTTCAAAAGTTCAAAATGCAACCAAATGAAACCATTGAGCAAATGGAATCAAGATTCAATGCAATCCTGGATGAACTCACCCTACTGAGTGTAAGCTACTCAAAAGAAGAAATCAACTCAAAAATCTTGGAAGCATTACCTGCAAAAGAAGTTTGGGAGATGAAGGTTACCGCCATAGAACAAATGAGAAAACTACATGAAGAGGATACCTTCAAATTATTCTCAGATCTTAAAGCTTATGAATTCATCAAGAATTTGGCACCTACTACTGAAAAGGAAGAGCCAAAGACCACTGCATTGGCTGCTTCACATCAAGAAGAAACATCAGGAGCTCAAGATGATCTACTGGATGAGATGCAAGAGCAGATTGCCCTACTGAGCAAGAAAATCAGAATGATGAAGAATGGAAAGAGTTCTCCAAGGATTTTCACCAAGAAATTCACTGAAAAGAAGAAGGATGATTCAAAGAAAGATAATGATTATTTGTGCTTTCATTGCAAGAAACCAGGACACTTCAAACTTGACTGTCCTGAGTTAAAACAAATTAAGGAGCTTGATTATCTTTGCTTCAATTGCAAGAAGCCTGGACATTTTAGACCTGATTGTCCAGACCTACTAAAGACCAAAAGTCAACAAAGAAGACATGGCAAGAAGGCTATGGTTGCTGAAGATGAATCAGGATATGAAGTAGAATCAGAAAAAGGAAATGAATCTGATGATACTGCACTTGTTGCTGATATGGAGGATTATGCTCTGATGGCAAATATGGATGAAACAGAGGAGGTATACAATTCTGTATCTATCAATACTCCTGCTGGAAGCGATTGTTAATCAACCTGTGGTTCAAATCCTAAAAATTCTGACAATGAAGAAACTTTGGATGCCATCCTTAATCAACTGAGGATAATACAATCTGGTTATGAGATTGTGAAGGCTGAAAAAGAAGCTCTTCAAATAGAAGTTGAAAGGTTGAATGCTGAATTAAGAATTCTCAAGGGTAAGGAAAATGAAGTTGGACAGAATCAGCATAAGCCTGTTGTACAATCAGTAGTAGCTGAATCTGCTGAACAATCTTCTTCCTCCACTGCATTCAAATCTGGAAAGCCTTATGGTGATAGAACAGGGCTTGGATTTGGAACTCAATAATACAATAAGAGTGGATCCATTAAGGTCACTGAACCTAGTACCAGAATTGGTCCTAAGTTTGTGCCTGCACAAAATCCAACTCCTAGTAGGGTTGCTGAGGCAGTGAAGCCTACTGAGAATGCTTCAAGGAAGCAAAATCAGAAGTCAAAAAAGACATCAGTACCTAACAAAAAAGGTAAATCCAAAGGTATGACTGCTGGACCTTCTAGACCTACTGATAGCAGACCTGCTACCAAGTCTACTGGACCACAAAAAGGTAAAGGTCAGAAATATTCCAAGGATAAGAATCCTAAACCTAAAAATGATAATCATTCTAGGTATACTTATCACTACAAGAAAACTGCTTTTTAATGAGAAGATCTTAATGAGGAGATTAAAATTGGTCATTAAATGACACTTATAATGAGGAGTAGTTTTTTTTAGAATTAAAAAGTAATTCTTGATGACCAACTTTTAAATCTCCTCATTATCCGTCACAATTCTCCTCGTTAGTGATACAATACAAAAGAACTCCTCATTAAATGTTCTATTTGTTTAAATTTTTTTTACTTTTTATAATACTCCTGTCATTTATAGAACCTGAAATAGGCATTCCATTATTCCATTCTTTGGGTTCTGAAAAAACCGCTGAAACCACAAGAACCCTGCTTCTCCCGCCGCTGCTTCCGCCACCGCTGCTTACACCACCTCTGTTTCTTCTACCGCCGTTGCTTCCACCACTGATTCTGCCGCCGTTGATGGTACTGATTACCTAGGTCTTGCGTATTGTGGTATTAATTTCTATTTAACCTAAATCTATTTTTTGATTATTGTGGCTGACCCGGTGGTTTTAGCGGCTTCCATCATTACAAAATGAGGAAAACGTAAGCTTCACAATAAATTCTTTTAGGTTTATGTTTTTTCTCTGATTGACGAGGAAACTTATATCTTTCTGGCTTAGTATAATGATTCTGTTTTTTTTGGACTTTTTTCTTCTTTATGTTATAATCGAGCAGTTTTGGATGCTAATTTAGCAATTAGCATACACGTGAATTCGGACTCCAATTTCTATTGGTCGTTTAGTAATCTTCCCTTGGCTCATTTTAGTAACCTTTACGGTATCATATTCTCGGAGCTCATGAAAGAGGAGAAATATATGGTGTTTCTTTTTTGGACTTTTTGGAAAAAAAACAACAATTTGTCTCTGTTTTGGTGTAATTCAGCTGAGTCGGTGACAGCTTTCCTAATGAAGTCATTGACCCAAATGGTAAATGATGAAAGTGGTTGAATTTCTTGGTGATATAACGAAATTGAAATATAGAAGTGAATTGTTTCATTCTATAGGGTATAAATTGTCCATTGAAATTTTGTACAGAGAGCTATAAGGGGGAACTTTTTCCTTTTCACTCCATTTGTCTTTGTCCTTTTGTGAAGTTGCAGACTGGGAATTTTTCATTCATAGTGTTGTATGGGAGGTAATGAAATCAGGGACTATGTTTTTCTGAGAACTTAAAGTATAATCGAATGCTTTTATTTACCTAGAACGATTTTGCTGAATGATCAAATAATTTTGTTGTTGGCATTTCAGATGCCCTATGGGAAATGAACTTGAGGTCCAGGGAGGCCATTGACTCCGGGGCGTATCCTGTTCGAGAGGGTGAACCGATCGCTCTTACCGCATCGAACAGTGTCTATGCGGATATGGAGCTACTTGCCGTTTCAATCACCCTCCTCACAGGAAACTGGTAAAGGCTGTAGTCTCTTTGGATGTTGAAATGTATATGTTGCATGACTTTACATGCATGCACATTCGTCCATCACTTATAAACTCTTGGGGGGCAATACTGAATTTGATGTGTGCACTATCTGTGTTACTTCATATTTGAGCTTGTACTTATGACGGCCTTGCTGCTTAGTATTGGACTCTAAATAGTTGTCTTTTTTCTATAATATTACTAGCTTAGGTTTTTTAGTTGAAGTTGATTAATGATTTTAGATGCGTGTCATTGTAACCAAGTTGTGTTTGTCATTGAGAAATTTTTGGTAATTTTCTCAGAGCAGGTTAACATTCATTTGAAGTTGTGAAATTGTAGGCTATCACCACAGCAAGGATGAGAGGAGAATATCCCGAAAGAATAGGACAACCGGAATGTCAGGTATACATATGAACTCACTGTCCTTATTACCAACAAATTTTTCCTTTCCCTTTATATTGTTATTATTATTTTTACTTTATACATTCGGATTGTGAATATATATTAGAGATGTCATCCCCTGCTGTTGTGAGGTCTTGATATTTTGCTAATGAATTACACAATTTCATATTTTTCATTCTAGTAGATTATGTGCAATTTTTTTGATATCCTTCTCAGGTTTGGAGGGGGTGGTAGAAAGGTTGAACAAAAATGTTTGGTGGTTTTGTAAACCTTCAGTGGTTATTCTAGGATGAATTATAGACACAGATAAAACTCCTATGATTTTTTTTGGTTTAAATTGTATATAATTTCTGTTATTGGCAGTTAGATTCCTTCTGCTCATGATTTCTTATTGCAATATGTCTCCTTCAACTCTAAATATAATTCATCCTTGCTAGAACACAACCACTATGGTTTGCCTATTGTCCACTGGCTGGCAGTGTTTGAACTCTTTGCCCCCATTCTCCTACAAGAAAGAATGAAAATAAGAGAAAAGAAGAAGAAAAACCGATTATTGGGGAGTGTTGGTGGAGATACAATTTTGAGTACATTTATTTGTGGACTCGTAATGTTTGATTGAAGCTTTTATTGTATTCTAGGTGGGGCAAGTGTATGCTATAATCAATGAGCCGAATATCGGTCTATAACTTTTCCGGTTGCCTTGGACTTAGAATGAAAATGTTGAAATTTGACCGGCTTCCTCGGAGAACAACATTATTTGTGTTCAGTTTATGTTAGTGGTAGTAAACACTTGTCTATTGTTGTTGTCCTGTCGCAACAATACGATACCACAAAAGGTGGGCAGTGGTACCACATATAGCGGATTAGGATTTGAACTTGGAATCTTATGGATGGGGCCTCCACATGTTGCTACTAAGGCATGACTTGTCTGCATTTTATGCTCGTGTTTGCCTTTTCTGATTTTAGTTTTCCCACTATGGATGATAAGGGGATAGCATGGTTTAACAAGTTCGTTAGAATTATATCTAATCATATTAGTCTTGATGATTTACAAATAGTTTCCTGATTGTACTTTTTGACCAGACACATGTGTTTCAGATTTATGTTGCCAAGAGCCTAAAGCTTTCAATAGTTTTACTTTCTCGAAGTTACACATGTAGAAATTTCTGATAGTTTGATTTGAGTTAGCTGCTTATCTAATTGGATTACCTTCTAAATACGTGCTTGTGATCCTTTGCGAATGGAATGGATTCATTCTTAATCAGACTACAGAATCAGAATCACATCAGGAATGTTGCAAACTCATTACACTGCTGCATAAGTTTTTTTTTTCAAGTAAAAGTTTGAAACCATTTGATGCTCTTTTGACGAGTTCTTTATTTTTCTTCATGCTAACAGTTCTGTGAACTGTATACATGAATTTCCTGTCTAGTGAAGTGAATATCATGAAGGATTCCGAAGATCTATTTTTAGTTTTTTGCATTTGTACAAAGGCGATCTAGTTCCTTTGTAAAGACTGAGTGGAGACCAGTATCTCTTCACATTACTATGCATGTATTCTTGGGCTAAGATATATTATCTTCTCATCTAGAAGGAAAATTTATGCTGTATATGAGGGAGTTTTTAATTCTTATATTATTGGAAAACATCTCACCTAAAAGCTTGAGTTGATTGGGAGAACTTTAACTTACGCATGTACTTGTTTTAACATGCCCCTTAAGTTGTTGCTTGCCAACATGTAAACAAGAAACAATAGCACTGCAAGTGGAACAGAGCATTAGTAATAGGATTTTTTAGGTAAATAGAGCATTTGTAAATTTTGATCCAAATACCTAATGTTGATACCATGATTATTACCATCTCGCCTAAAAGTTAAGATGACAAGGAGAAGTTTAACTAATGCATGCATATATTCCCTGGACCCCGTATATGCATGATGCTTCCATGCACCGAGCTGACCTTTGATGATTTTTAACACTATTTTAATTCTTACGTAACTTGTTAGATGTATATGAATTTTTTTCTGAAATTTTTTCAAGCACTCTAACTTTTGATCTGAATTGCCCTCCAGTATTACTTGAAGACGGGAACTTGTAAAATCGGAGCAACATGCAAGTTTCATCATCCTAGAGAAAAGGCTGGGATTGAGGGAAGAATTACTCTAAATGTCTTAGGATACCCTCTCCGCCCGGTTAGGCATTCCACTTCTACTTTTATGCTTTTAATTGCTTTTACTTAATTTATTGACACAAAATGGCTTTTCCATGTTGCATATCGTGTTAGGTGACAATGCACATTGTCAGTAACATAATTATCAATTTTGTCCCTTGTAAGTTACTTTTTTAAATAATGTAGGGGCACCTGTAATAGCCATTGATCTCATCTTATTAGGCATATGTCGTGATTTGAGTTCGATTTGCACACTTTGATGTCTGCCAATCACATATAATCTGTATAATCTGGAGCATTTCTTTTGGTCAATGCAATAAATGAATAGCTATTACTATACTCTAGAGAAGTGAACACATATCATGAACGGGATTTACCAAGGGAAAACCTTATTCATGATCAATGCCCTATTGCTTGTATATGTAGATTCATGTTTTGATAGTTATGTGCTCATCCATATACACACATTATTTAATGTTTTTTGTGTGTGTGTGTGTTTTATTTTATTTTTCCTATTTTGGGGAAAGCCCGAAAAAGTTTCTGCAGATTAAGTGGCACCTTTTTTGCTACATCTTTTGTTGTCATCTAAATCTGGGGCAGCTGAGCCAAACATTTCATATTTGTTTTGACGTGGCATCAACATTTTGAGAATTGAGGTAATGGATCAAGTTTGATCTCGTTCGTTGTTTTCTCGTTAATATAACAAGACAAAGATACTCATCAGTCTCTTTTTTCCAATTAATTTGTCACCTTGTCTCTTAATGTGCAGAATGAGATTGATTGTGCTTATTATTTAAGAGCTGGCGAATGCATGTTTGGAAACACTTGTAAGTTTAACCATCCCCAACCGGCAAACATGATGGTCTCTGTTCGCGGATCTCCTGTTTATCCACCAGTCAATTCTCCAACTTTTTTGGAATTATACCACTTCCATTGTGTAGATCTCTTCTTCCATGGTTATACATTATTGAGTACACCTGTCTAATTGTTCAAATTATAAAAAAGCTGAATAAGAAATGATGCATTTTGGAAAACTTACTAGAGTTGACATGATCTTCTAGTAATGACTTTATTATCTTTTGTAGATTATGTTGAATACCTTTCTCTTGGTTTTGAATTTTATCCATTTGCCTTCATTTGATGTTTGTAATGATCTCGCATTTCGGCCTTTTTTGCTTGCTTGATGGGTGGCCATATCCCGCTAGCCGTTTTCTTGTTTTGTGAACATTTGTATTCTTATAATGAGGGTAAAATTTTCTATAATGAGAGGAAATGTTGTCAATAATTCATGATTTAATGAGGAGCAAATAACCCTATAATGAGGAGTTATGTTGTCGCATGATCTTTATTTAATGAGGAGTAAATAACCTAATAATGAGGAGGTTAGTAGTCACTAAAACTAATTTTTATGAGGAGAATATATCCTCATTAAATGTATGAATAAATTAATGAGGAGTTCCAATTCTCCTCATTATATGTCTTTAGCGGCGGAGGCGGCAATAAGGATCGATTTCTCCTCATTAAAAGTCTTTAATGAGGAGAAATAGACAATTAATGAGGAGAATTCTCCTCATTAAAAGCCTAATTTCTAGTAGTGTATCTCAGGGGGAAAGGTAGACTGTTCCCTACTGATGATGATTGGAATATTCCTGCACCTGCTGCTATAAACAAGAAATATAACCATCCTGATAGGGTAAAACCTAAGCAATGGAATCAGCAGAGGACTCAGCAGAGGACTTATACAAGACCTCAGCAGGGACCTCAACAGACTCCATATTACAGAGTTGTTCCTAACTGACAGCAATCCAATGGTTATGCTAATGCTTCTAACAACAGAAATCACTTCAAACAGCATTACATACCAAAAGGCCAGAAGGCATATGTGAATCCTACACAACCAATTGTTAGACCTTATCGATGTGTAGAATACATGTATGAACAAAGGTATGATACCTTTCAAAGAAGACCTTATGGAAACCTGCCAAGGGTCATGCTTACCACTGACCATTATGGACCCAAACAGATTTGGGTACCTAAAATGCATTAACTTTGTTTTGTAGGGTGTCTGGTACTTTGACAGTGGATGTTCCAGACATATGACAAAGAATAAGCACTGTTTGTCAAATTATGGGGCAAAGGATGGTCCAAGAGTTAATTTTGGCAACAAGAACACACCTGGATACACAAGAGGATATGGCACACTTGTGAGAAATGGATTAACAATCAGGAATGTTGCATATGTTGAAGGACTGGACTACAACCTACTGAGCACTGGACAATTTTGTGACATGGGATACAAGGTCACTTTTGACTTTGTCATTAGTGAAAGAGGTGATCAAGTTGTGTTGGCTGGAAGAAGACAACAAAACATGTATGTTGCTGTTCCAGAAACATGCCTGATTGTGCATACCAAGTAGAACTTAATTGGTTATGGCATAAGAAGTTAAATCATTTAAACTTTGATGATATAAATCAATTGGTGAAGAAGAAACTAGTGATTGGATTACCTGAGATCACATTCAAAAAGGATGCTATATGTGATGCATGTCAGCAAGGTAAACAGACCAAATCTTACTTCAAATCAAAGACTAAGAAATCAACTAAAAGAGTTTTGGAGCTGATGCATATGGATCTATTTGGACCAGTAACACCAACAAGTGTAACAGGAAAGAGGTACACTTTGGTAGTTGTGGATGATTATTCAAGGTACACTTGGGTGATATTCATGATCAAGAAAAGTGAAACACTTCAAAAGATGCCTGAACTTTTGAAGAGATTACAAAATGAGAAATGTTTGACAGTAGTAAAGATAAGATCAGACAAGGGTACTAAATTTCTCAACAAAGTCACAAGAGAATATTGTGAACAGAATGGTGAACTACATCAACTTGCTGGTGCTGGTACACCTCAGCAAGATGGGGTTGCTGAAAGAAGAAACAGGACATTGAAAGAAGCAGGAAGAACTATGATTTGTGAAGCATTACTACCTGAAAGGTATTGGGCTGAAGCAGTTAATACCGCATGCTATACACAAAACAGAACCTCAGTGAACAAGAAGCTGCTGAAGACACCTTATGAAATTTGGAATGGAAGGAAACCTAATATCTCTTATTTCCATCTATTTGGAAGCAAATGTTTTATCTTAAATCATAAGGAACAATTGAAGACATTCCAACCAAAATCAGATGAAGGAATTTTCTTGGGATACTCTTCTGTCAGCAAGGCATTCAGGGTACTGAACAAAAGGTCATTAAAACATGAAGAGACCATCCATGTTGTGTTTGATGAACCTAAGTTCACTGGTATGGAAGATGAAGCTTGTGAACCTGCTGAGAATCTACAAGTCACTGATCCAGATTGTATTGAAGTTTTGGAAAGGTTTAATGACTTAAAGGTTTATGATTCTGTCCCTGCTTAACACCCTGCTGGTAATACTACTAATGCAACAACCGAGGCAGTTCAAGGATCTGCTAAACCCCCTGTTGAAGAAACAGCAGACCCTACCGAAGATGAGGTTCCCGATAATCAATCTAACCGAATCCATAATGGTTAAGGGATCACCCCGGCGAACAAGTTATTGGCAACATACAGCAAGGTGTGAGGACTAGAAGACAGTTAGAAGCAATGTTTACATGTTTTCTATCTCAAATGGAACCTAAAGTTGTTGAAGAAGCAATTTCATATCCAGATTGGATAATTGCTATGCAAGAGGAATTGAATGAATTTGAAAGAAATCAAGTTTGGACACTAGTGGAGAGGCCTACTCATGCAAATATAATTGGTACAAAATGGGTATACAGAAACAAATTGGATGAATCTGGTACCATTGTAAGGAATAAGGCCAGACTAGTAGCAAAAGGCTATTCTCAAGCAGAAGGAATAGATTTTGGTGAGACATATGCCCATGTTGCAAGATTGGAAGCTATCAGATTATTCCTGGCATATGCATCTTATAAAAACTTCAAAGTATATCAAATGGATGTCAAGAGTGCATTCTTGAATGGCCTTCTGGAAGAGGAGGTCTATGTTCAGCAACCTCCTGGATTTGAAGTGAAGGACCAAGAAGATAAAGTGTATAAACTCAACAAAGCACTTTATAGTTTGAAACAAGCACCAAGATCATGGTATGAGACTCTATCTCAATTCTTGGTGGACAATGGTTTTACAAAAGGCACCATTGACAAGACTCTTTTCAGAATCAATGAAGGAAACAACACCCTGCTGGTACAGATTTATGTTGATTACATAATCTTTGGTTCTGAAAATGAATTGCTATGTGAGAAGTTTGCAAATCTAATGAAAAGAAAATTCCAAATGAGTATGATGGGAGAGATGAACTACTTTTTAGGATTGCAAGTCAAACAGATGAAAGATGGAATCTTCATTCATCAAACCAAGTATACCAAGGAGCTGCTGAAGAAATTTGGTACGGAAAACAGCACCAAGGTATCAACTCCTATGAGTACAAATATTAGATTGGATGAAGACAAAGAAGGCAAGGATGTTGATCAAACCTTATACAGAAGGATGATAGGAAGTCTGATGTACCTTACTGCCAGTAGACCTGATATATCCTTTGCTATAGGTGTTTGTGCAAGATTTCAATAAAAACCTAAAGAAAGTCATTTAGGTGCAGTCAAAAGAGTTCTCAAATATCTAAAAGAAACTTTGGGAGTAGGGATATGGTATTCAAAAGATGGAAGCTTCAAAGTTATATCCTACTCAGATTCTAATTATGCTGGATGCAAGATTGATAGAAAAAGCACCACAGGAACCTGTCAGTTAATGGGAAATAGAATGGTTTCCTGGTTTAGCAAGAAACAGAACTCTATATCAAGCTGAATACATTGCTGCTGGAAGTTGTTGTGCACAAATATTGTGGTTAAGACAACAGTTAAGGGATTATGGAATTGAAGAAAGAGAAATTCCAATTATGTGTGACAACACAAGTGCAATTGCAATCACAGAAAATCCTATTTGCACTTAAGAACCAAGCATATTGATGTGAGACATCACTTTATAAGAGATCATGTTGAAAAGAAAGATGTGGTGGTTCTCTATATCCCTACTGAAGATCAACTTGCTGATATTTTCACTAAACCATTGGATAGTGAAAGATTTGCTAAACTTAGGACTGAACTTGGAATTATAAAAGTTGACTGAGATAGTTTTAATTAGCAGTGTACTGGAATTCACCAAGGGGATTAGTCTTTGCTATGTTGGGTGAGCTCACTTAGAAGATTAGTCATTGGTATCAACAATTCCATGTACTTATGATTGGACAATTGAGCAAATGAAGTTGCCAAGGGGATTGGTCTTTGTCATGTTGGGTGAGCTCACTTGACAGACCAGTCATTGGTATTAAATTTCATTTTGTATTATCAATTGGACAATACAAAAGGAATCAAACATCAGCAGAGTGATTCTATCAGCAGGCTGCTGAGACCTCTTTATCAGCAGGCTGCTGGGCCAAGTCTACTAATGACAAGGCTGCTGAAGGAAACGTTACACAGTCAAACTTACTAAAGTCAAAAAGCAAATGGCGGGATATTTATTCCATCCTTATAACCGTAGTTACACGATCTAACGGTTACAAAACGTTATGGAAAAGTAATGGGCCACGTGTCAAGACAGCATTCACTCAGATTTAATCGTGGTTAATACCACTGTACGTGCTCTGACAGTTTCAACTACATCTGTCTATATATACAGACCTATACACAGAAGCTACTTTCAAAAACTCAGATCGATTTTCTCTGCGTATACACTGTGTGAACATAGATTTGAGAACTATTTTCTTCATCTTTTTCTTACAACAATGGCAAAGAAGGATGAGGTTCATATTGGAACCAGTCAAAGTGTAAGGGGATATGTTTGTAAGGTGTAGTGCCCGAAAGACAATTATATAATTGTTTTAGGACGGAATTAATAATTCATCTTATTATATGCTTGTATGCTTATAATTAAGACACTACTGAAAACCCTAAGTACCTCGTTTATGTAATCACATAACTCAGTGTATGGCTATACACAAGAAGATTGAGTTAGTGAGATGTACTTAAAATTAACTTAGTCCATAGCGTTTATTAATATGAGTATGGGTCTCATGATTAATTTGCTAATAATGCGCCCAGAACACTTTAGGTGTGACAGTCTTATCCGGACTGTTGGTAATAGGGTACCTAGTGGGGCATTTATATATGATGATAATCATATAGGGTTGGACCGATTTGATTTGAGTTCTCGATATAATTCCGTAATCGAGAAGTCTTATCAAATCACAAGATGATCATATATGGATTAATCTTAATCCTGAGGTGATCACAGACGACTGCTTAGACTAGGGTAGAGTTTGATGTGTTAGTAAGGATCACTTCGAAGTATGTGGTCCAACACTTCTCGTTGGCTCTATTCTGGAATGAGTGAGTAGTCTCTGCTATCACAGATATGGAATCCATTCCTTCCCTCGGGAAGTAGACAGACAGTTCCCTTATTTGTTGACCCTAGAAACTGATCGATCGGCCGAGTTCATATTATATTGAATATGAACTAATTGATCACTAGGGGGTTAATGGTAAATAAGGATAATATGTTTCTAGAAGGGTTTACGAAATATCCCGAATCGAAGTGAACGATCTATGGAGGATTTATCCGTATGTAATGATTATATCAGTGGACGTTTTCGACTCATAAATTGAGTGTAAGTTATCTATATTCGATAGAGTTCAGTTTCGGGTTTATGGTGGTGTAATCCCGGAATTAATAGGTTGGATATAATTATTCTGTCTGATGAATAATTTTATTCGATTTATTGTAGCTACTGAATATGGGTCCATGGTCCCCGACGTGGCTCCCAAAATAGCATAATTGGATTTCTCGTCGTTTCACCTCAATTATAATTAAATAGTGGATTGGGCTATTTAATTTGATATGTGGATTAATTGTTTAGTTGGACTAGATAATTAAATACACGGAAAAGACATTTTTCGTGGACTCGGCCCAAATTAGTGTGTTGACTTTTTTTGACCTAATTGGTCAAGTATAGAAATTTGCGTGGACCTTATTTGATTAAGGTTGGTGGCCGCATTTTTTGTTATATTATTTAATTATTAGGAAATTAGTTTTCTTGGATAATTATTTAATATGTGATTTATCTTTTATTTGTTAAATGATAATTCATGGAATATTAGATAATAATATGATTTATCCTAATTTGTGGATAATTGTTTTATTTATCTTTTATTTGGAAAAGGATTATTATAATTGATTTTGTATTAATTATTTAATCCTTGGGGCTTAAGTTTTACTCTCCTATATAAAGAGAGTTCCCAAGCCTTTTACACACATTAATCACGCCATATTGGAAGAAAATAGCTTAGAATTTTCGGCTATCTTTCTTCGGGTTTCGAGTTGGAATAATCATCGGGATTATTCCGGTAGCATACCAAGGAGGTCCGGCGGCGGGAAACACCATCCACTTGGTGTTGCTGGGAGACACACGTTGGAAGGCTGTGGATTCTCAAAATACGTGTTCTTGGAGATCTATCGTTCTTGGAGTTAAGCACCATAAAAAGGTAGGCTCCAAAACCCCTTGTAGGTTTAGATCTTTAATTTATGTTCTTTGTTTTCGTTTAGATCAAGATCTGATGCCTTCCGCTGCGTAATTGGGTCAATCCATGATTGATCCGAGGATATTACATTTAACAAGTGGTATCGGAGCCTTTGATCTAACGATCAAAGAATATGAGTTTTAGATCTAGGAGTGGAAAAGCATGTTTTAGGTGTTTTTATTTCGTTTTTTTTGTAAATTCGAAATTTATCATGTTGTATGCTTGTGAATGTTGTGGTTGAAGAGATGGATTGGGTTGGTATTGTTTACCCGTAGATCTATTTTGTAGCTCCTTTGTTTAGTAAAAATTGAGCATAGGAATTGTATTTTTTTATGTCAATTTCGAAATTCCATGTAAAAGTAGCATCTTTTATTGTAATTTTGTTATTCCGGGCTCGAAAAGATGAAGATCTTGAAGAAAAGTTGAAGATCGAGGCGAAACCCAAGGTATGAACGAGGAGAAACGGCTAAAAACCTTGTTTTTTAAAGCTGTCCAGCACCTTTAGCAGCGCTAAAAACGTCACAACAGCTTCTGTTTTTCTTTAAACAGGCTGCAGCAGCACCTGTAGCGGCGCTTTGCAAAAAGATTTTTTTAACAAAACCCTAGCTTGCGGCTAGGGTAAAACATGCGGCTAAGTTTTTTTTTCATGCGTCTGCTTTATTATTTTTTTATAACCTGTATTCCTTTTTTTTAACAGCCGACATATTAAAAAAAAAAAAAAAAACTGGAATTTTTGTTTCATCAGCCGCATTAACAAAAAAAAAAAAGGGTTTTTTTTTTTTATAATTATAATAAATTGGTTTTATTTAATTAAAAAGCCTTTCTCCTCTCGGGTGTTCGTGGTTCGTGATCCGGCGGTTCGAGTTCAAGATTTGAAGATCAAGACTCGAAGACATAGTATAAGTTTTACTTTTCCTTAGAAAATAGTTAGTCGGGGGTACCAACGGTCCATCTCGGTGTTTACTTTTCGGTATAATTTTGTGTTTGATCAAGATTACGTGCTTAAAACCGGAAAATTGCCATGACTTGCATCTTCATGATTCCACTCCAATGCATACATGTAGCTAGTTTATTTCGAATAAATTAGGCATGTATAACTCGAATAATTAGTATGAATGCTTATTAATTTAATATGTGGTAGTTAAATAATAAGTAGCTAATTATAAAAACCGAGGACCCGGGTTTTTTGTCAATCGTTTACGATTTTAGTGATGGATTCTCGGTGAATCCCACTTGGATAAATCGTTGAGCTTTTCGGTGATGGCTTCTCAGTGAACCCACCTTAAACAAAAACGAGATTACCCTTTGGGTGACAACTTAGAAATCGGAGAATCTTAGTACATGGGTTCGGAAATGGTCTAACCATGGTTGGGCGAGTTCAACCGAGCTTTGGCTCAATCGACTCCCCTCCACGTGTGATGTACGTTACAGCAGTTCGATAGGACTTATCATAGCCGATAAGCCTTCGGGCTAAACGGGGCTTCTCCTGCCGGATTGGCCTGAACTGTCACATATGTTCCAACGAATACGACGGCGTAGGCTTGCCTACATAACCGACCCTATTCGGAGTACTTTGATTTATTGTTTCTTATTGTCAAGGCCAAAATCGTAATTAGTAAACCCACCATTTTTTCAAAATATTGAGTGGGAGCAGGGAAGGCGACAGCCAACCCCACGGCCTCTACTATAGATGCAAGCACGTGAGAGAATGGTGACACCTCGTGCCACTTTGATTTCGGCCCCCTTCGGATGGTGTTCACCGCTATCAAAATTCAAGGCTTGGTCTCCGAAAGGATAGGATATCGGGTACTCGCCGGGTCACTGACCTTCCCCTCGTAGGTGTTGAAATAGTGTCCTAAACCCAATTGGGTTGGACCGGATCCGACCGGGTCGGATCATTTCTACTATTTCTTTATGTTTATGCATATATTAAATGGCTTTTCTGTTGTCATATATCTGTTCTTTTAAAGAACCAATTATGAATTGTTATATGATAACGTCCTTAGTATTAAATTGTGATAGATAAACCATGATAGGCGATTATGGTTGATGAGATCTCTAATCACTTTAATAAGTTTGATACTTAAATGTCTCTAGGCTGATGTACTATTAAACAGGGCATTGATAGTATAAACAGACTAGCACGTATTAGATGTTTTCTGTCTTTAGGGCAGGGATAGATCTCGTCTATCAAAGTGTAGAGACACTTGGACTGTACGTGGACGTGTATTAGAGAATGTATACGTTAGACTGACCCACTTACACGGATAAGTGTCACACTATGTGACGGTTGTGTAATTATCCTTAAGACCGGAGTCTTCATGGCATCACGGTGTGGATTGTCATGCTTTGACACTATTGAGGTTTCCCCTAGCCACGGGGCGATCATGCGGTAGTGATTGGGATGATACTGAAGCATGCGGAGTATACATGATTGGTCGTCCGGGAATCGCGTATCCTATGATTGGGATCGAATATCCGAAATGGCCTTCTTATAAGGAATGTCTTACTCTCGTGAATCTTTGCAAAGTGGGAGTAAATGAGTTAGAGAGCATGATATCCAGATTATAAGATATGGTCGTTAATGTTTGACACTCGACGTACGACCGTATGGATATTATTACAGCGATAGGATTGTAAGTTACACGGTAACTGTTTCACATGAAAGGTAGTAGTCATTGCATTTGACTCTTCTGATGATTGGGGGTCACGGTGTGTTGCTAGAAGCTATCCCGTGATCGTTAGGCATGAAGGGCATTTTCGTAATTTGCACTTTGTGTCTACGGCCAACATATTCGGAAGCCTATCGGGTCACACACATAAGAACATCTAGCCGGATTAAAATGTGGTTATAGATGATAACCAAATAAGGAAAGTTTATCTCGAGACTATAAAGGTTATAGTGGTAAATTAATATGGTGGTATTTATTTATTATGAATAAATTAAATATAAGATATTAATAATATTATATTAATTAAAGAATATTCCGGAAGCCAATATTTGGCAATATGGGGCGCCACATTGAAGTGTATAAGATACACTTGGATTGTGCAATTTAATTAAAGATATTACCATATATTAATATAAGATATTAACATATGAATATATATATATATGGTCACCACACGTGAATTGCATATATGATATGCATGTTCACATTTGTGATAAATATATATGTGTAGATTTATATTTGTAATAATATATATGTGATATATACACATGTGTAAATTGATTTATGGTAATAAAATAAAGATAGTCAATATTAGATATTGACAATATCTTGGAAATATTCAATATAAGATATTGACAAAATCCTAGATTTATTTAATATGAGATATTATAATAAATGAGATAAATCAATCAATTATATTTTCCTTATTTTATTGGGAAAAGGTTTTTTTCTCCTCCACACCTAGTAGGGGCGCCACTATTACTATAAATAAGAGGTGGGTGTCAAGCTCTTTTGTACATCACAATTCCAAGAGCTAATAGTCTTGTGTAAAATAGAGAGCATCCTATAGAGAGTTGGAGAGAGGGGAAAAGGGCCGGTCTAGCAACCGGAGTTTTCCAATATCAATCCATGATGGGATTCCGGCGGGCTATTCGTGTGGACTAGCGGTAGAGGCCGAACACTTGGGCGGCTCTATGCAGAACTACTCTCCTTAGACGGTCAAAAGCGTCGATCTTTTAGATCAACCAAGGTAACCACCGTCTACTAGCTTATTTGTTTATTGCTTAAACGAAGTCGATCCTGGTTAAAAGGAAATAAAATTTTAAATTCCGCTGCGTTCCCGCGTAGATTTCCTAACAGTTGTATCGGAGCGAGCTTCGAGCTTAAGCAATAAGCATGTTATATTGCGTAGTTAATTTTATCGTTTAAATCACGTAATTAAAAGATGAAAGATTTTTTATTTGCAAAATTGATACACGAAAAGAAAAAAAAAGGGAGATCGGGTGGTGCTCAGCCGACCGGCGGCGGCACCACCACCGGTGGCGGCTGGGCGGCGGTGGCGGCAGCAGGGCAACCTGCTACCGGCAGTCGGTTGACCGGTCATTGCTGGCGGATGTCGAAATTTTTGTTTTGTGTATTTTGTGTTTCAATATGGTTCATAGTTTTGATTGATAAATCCTCATTTGTTTAGTTGTGTCATGTGGCTAACCAATGGTTCAAATAATAATGGTCTTTCCAAACTTTGTTTGGAATACGCCTAGGCCCTTTCCAAATATTTGATTTGGGAAAAGGCCTAGCCTAGGCCACTTCCAAAATTTTGATTTTGGAAAGTGGCAAGGCCTAAACCAAATTTGGCTTAGGAAGATGCCTTTTGGTTTTGGAAACCAAAGGCATCCCTTTTGATTAGGAATCAAAAGGAAAAAAATAAAAGAGACTTAATTTTAATTTTGATTTATTTTTGGAATATTTCTAATTAATTAAAATTAAAATTAAAATCGTTTAAAATTAATCGTTAATTTTATTTCGATTAAAATTATTTAATTAATTAAATGTTAATTAGTTAATTGATTGGATAAAATTATTTAATAGATTAAATGTTAATTGATTAATTAAGACGCAAGTAGTTAAATTTTAATTTTATCTTTTTCATAAGATGTTATTGTATGGATTAGATATAGTATATATAATATGATTATATGGATCCCGATTGATCATGGACTCGACCGATAGGATAGATGTGAATGATTTATTTTTCTGTTGGTTTAAAAATTGTCCTAGGCCGTTATGAAGAACGTGACCTAGTTTATTTTCTGCATTTATCCCATTCCCGTTAGCTCCCCCCGTGTACGGCGGGTGTATTTATTTTATTAGATAGAATTAAATGTAACAAGAATGGAGCAGAAGATGGAGACCAAAGACGAAAATAAAGATCCCATTGGAGAATGGAGCATTAAAGATCCTATTGGCGGTTGCAGCTACCCTTAGATTGTGACCCGCGGTTTCGTCAGTTTGTATTCGAAACCGCACCTAGGAAAAGTCCATGATCATACCGGTTACTTTACGCATTTATTTATTTTGTGCTTGTATTTATTTTATATGATACGATAGATGCATGACTAGGCACGATCTAGATAAATGTGTAGGATGTATGTCTATAGAGATAGATATATTTGATGAGACCATAATTTAAATTAATTAAGTGAATTAATTTACGTAAATACTTCCACAACGAAAATCAAGTCGAAAATTGTCTCCCAATATTATAGCGATGGTGAAGAGCCTTTGTTCGGATCCAACTGATTGGCCCTCGTCGGGAGTTGACCTACCACGGGTATATCGTCGTTATTGAGATATGATCGTATGAGATCTCGTGAATATTGGGTTATGACTTGACTAGAGTATTGCGGTGATTGGCCCTCGTCAGGACCGTCTTATTCTAGAGGCAAGGGGTTGACTACCACATAAAGATGTGAATTGTCAAAGAGTTGACTAGTCAACCACCAAGAGTCACATAAAGATGTGATTGGTAAGAGTTACATACCTTTCGAATTATTCCGGTTGATCGGCCCTCGTCGGGAATCGGGGTAACCAGATGGGATCTTGGCCACTAAAGAATTTTGAAAGATTCTTGAAAGTCAATTGGGAGTAGTTGACTAGTGGGAGCAAAATCATAAATCAAAAGACCATTTTTGAATTTGCGTGTATAAACAACAACACTCTTTTATTTTCATTTTTATGTTGTAGTTTTAGCAAACTTTATATTTATGTTTTATTCTCGATTAGTAAAACCAAATTATGACTGTTACCTTTTGAGAAACGTTCTCAAATATGGTTAAGTAATATTAATCCTTTTAAAATAAGAAATGACACGAGCGATCCCGTTATAGTAGTTAGAGACAAGGAGACTACATATATGATGCAGTACTCCAAGGCTTTAATTATTAACGAAAGCGGAAGCTCTTGATATGATTAAATAATTTGAAATAAGTTTCAATGAATTAGTCATATATTGGATACGATCCAAGATGATCATTCTGTCATACGATGACAATTAATTCAAACATTGGATAAGAATGACCACATCGAATTTTGGAAAGGTTGTTTTCAAAATTGTAAGATTTAAGTATCGACTTAACTCTACCATTGCTTAAAGGTTAATTAAATAGTTAATGTTTTAAATACGATTTAAAAGGTTAAATAAACTATTTAATAAACTTTAGATTTTCTTTAGGAAATCAAAGACATGGCTCTTGTGATCTTTCTTAAGTCTTATGAAGACTACAATAAGAAACATTTTTCAAGTGCTTAAAGGGTTAAAAGGAAAGTTAGTGCATGTGCTTAAATAGAGAACTTATTGAAGTTTCTATTCTAGGCAAGTGAGTTGAGATAAATCTATCTAAGTTCAAGTCAACTCTTAGATATATGATATCTTACGAGTGTGATTAAATTAGAAAGGTTAAATCTAGATATGGAAGGTGAAGCAAACGTTGTGACACTTACCATATTCTGGATCTAGTAAACTGATAAGGGAACTAAATAAATGTTATTATGTTCCGGTTCTTATGAAGAACATGTTTTCAGTTGCTTGTTAGGATTTAATAGACATATTCAATTGTAAAGAATAAATGTTATTCCGATAAATTGGATGGTCACTGAATCTAACATACTAGATTGTTGTCACTATATAGTTGATATATGTGATGAGATCTCAACTAAATATTTGTGTGGCTGTTATCCTTAATATTTGTGGTTGTTCTAGACATAGTCTCTCTGGAAGGGAAGCGTGTAATTAAACGTCATTCTAATGATGTTGAACCATATGATTATGAATCATGTGGGTTATACGTATCTTATCTAAAGATGACTAAAATACCCTTTTATGAAAAAGGTTGTAAAATCTAGAAAAATTGTCTGAAGCCTAAACATACCGATGTTTGTTGGCTTGTGACAATTAATGCCACAAATAATTGTTTGTTAATCTATATGACTATTTTTGGAAATAGTTGAATGCACTTATTGAAGTACAACAATTCGGAAAGCCCGAAAAGTTCGACCTAATACGAATATGAGATTGATGAGCTACTTAGGAATTAACCTTCAATTAGATTGAAGTAATTAATACCTGAAGGGTGTTTCAGAAGTCGTCTGAAAAGGAATAAAACTCTCCCTTGAAGGATACCATCTTTGGGATACGCATTTAGATTGTGTTCCCAAAATGGAAACAACACTTTATGTGATAAAGGTGTGACGCATGCCATGTGAAGTATCCCTTACCCGTTTCGGGATAATACCCTTATACTTAACCGAGTTCCAAAATAAAGGTTGAATAAATTCCATATTAGACATGGAAGAGGATAATGTCAAATCTATCTTAACCGATGATTTGAAGTTGTCGTAGGCAGAGTCAGAAAGGCTTGGAGCCTAGTACTACATATGCAACTTTGTGGAATGTCTTAGCTAGCACGCTGGATATTATTTACTTATCCGTGGAGCAAAATGTTTGTCTCCAAACATACTGTCTTCTAAAGGAAGTGTTTCTTCCAAAAGAAACAGTGGGAGTGAATCAGATCTCAAAAGAGTTTGAGAACCACAAAGATATATTCAACCATAGGAACGTGAGCAGACGCCACACAGCGATGAGGTGTATAACACTGCTCAGTGCACACAAAAGTTCTGTAAGTCTGTGGATAACCTCAAGCCTGAAAAGGCTGTTGGTATGTTCCTCTAGAAGAATGAATACCTCACGACTTATGAAAGAATGTTTGAAAGGAAAGATTGAGAGATATGGCCAGGAGCCATAATATCTGAATTAGATTCCATCAGTGACAACCAGGTCATGAACCTAGTATGTCTTACCTAGAGGGAATGTCCCCGTAAGGCTGAGCCCAGTTCTATTCAGAAAATACTTGTTATAACTTCATATCATGACTATATGATAGTGTTGAAGACGTTGGGCGGAAAGCTCGATGTTCATAGACGATGACATGATATGTAAGCCCACGAGATTCATCTATGGACTCAAACAAGTTTCTCTAGACGATTTCTTTGTTTGATAATCAAAGGAGTTTGATTTAGTCAAAAGAAGGATATGCCCAATGTGCAAGATGGATAGTGGGAGTGTGTTACCATTTTTGAGTAAGGTATTGGATATCTCTCTCTCAGGAATTGCCACCCCATGTCATAGTCAATTAATGTTTGGTAGTTCAAGGTCTTTACGAAATCACTTGGATTAGCAGTTCTTGTTTTTAGAGATAGGAAATCTATAGTGATAGATTTAACTGCTGTTAGATTATAGTTTACCTATATAGATGTGATGCTAAAAGAGTTTAGCATAGATAACAATAGGAGATACTGCTAGTCGGTGTTCTCATGATTTATCTATGTTAGGACGTTAGTCCTAAAGATAAGGTGAAAGATGAT
Source organism: Gentiana straminea (assembly GCA_036785695.1). NCBI lineage: Eukaryota > Viridiplantae > Streptophyta > Magnoliopsida > Gentianales > Gentianaceae > Gentiana > Gentiana straminea. The sequence goes on from JAVUPR010000243.1 coordinate 7,695,694, forward strand.
GATGCTTATGGAAGGTTTCCTTCGCTACTGCGATAGGAACCATCTTAAAGGTAATGCCGGATGTTCATAGTCCATGAATAGTCATGAGCAAGTATGAAAGTAAATCTGGTGAATGTCGAGCATGTCCTTAAACAAGTTAAGGAAAGTTTCTAGTTTATCGAAACTTGGAATCAAATAAATATAGTTATACAGACATATATCCTGAGTCTTATGAAGGCGAGTGGGAGCTACTGTCTGGGTTTGCAGTCACTTAGATTAAGTGCTACAGTGAGCTGGAAATGTTCTAGCCTATGGGTCACTGTAAATTCTACAACCAAGCCAAAACACAGTAGTGCCTTAGAGGCGTAGCGGGAGCAGAACATGGATCTAGGAGGTTCATTCCTGAACCTTATACGGTTCTTCCACCTTTTCTATATAGCTGATATAGTAAGTGGATTCATTGCTTGAAGCAAGGACCAGGGTCTCGTCAGAGATTCGTGTGTGTGTTGAGGCGGTTCCTTTGACTCGGTCATTTGGAACATGATATGAAGATAGTCTGAGTCCCCATGGATAGCGATCCGTTTATGGCTAGGGCTAGTTGCGAGTATTGCATGAGATTCTTGTGTTTCAACTTGGTCTTGTGTGTGCGAGTGATTGGTTTTAGGCCAAGTGGGAGATTGATGAAATAGTGTCCTAAACCCAATCGGGTTGGACCGGATCCGACCGGGTCGGATCATTTCTACTATTTCTTTATGTTTATGCATATATTAAATGGCTTTTCTGTTGTCATATATCTGTTCTTTTAAAGAACCAATTATGAATTGTTATATGATAACGTCCTTAGTATTAAACTGTGATAGAGAAACCATGATAGGCGATTATGGTTGATGAGATCTCTAATCACTTTAATAAGTTTGATACTTAAATGTCTCTAGGCGATGTACTATTAAACGGGGCATTGATAGTATAAACGGACTAGCACGTATTAGATGTTTTCGTCTTTAGGGCGGGGATAGATCTCGTCTATCGAAGTGTAGAGATACTTGGACCGTACGTGGACGTGTATTAGAGAATGCGTACGTTATCGACCCACTTACACGGATGAGTGTCACACTATGTGACGGTTGTGTAATTATCCTTAAGACCGGAGTCTTCATGGCATCACGGTGTGGATTGTCATGCTTTGACACTATTGAGGTTTCCCCAGCCACGGGGCGATCATGCGGTAGTGATTGGGTATGATGCGAAGCTTGCGGAGTATACATGATTGGTCGTCCGGGAATTGCGTATCCTATGATTGGGATCGAATATCCGAAATGGCCTTCTTATAAGGAATGTCTTACTCTCGTGAATCTTTGCAAAGTGGGAGTAAATGAGTTACTTCGAGAGAGCATGATATCCAGATTATAAGATATGGTCGTTAATGTTTGACACTCGACGTACGACCGTATGGATATTATTACAGCGATAGGATTGTAAGTTACATGGTAAACTGTTTCACATGAAAGGTAGTAGTCATTGCATTTGACTCTTCCGATGATTGGGGGTCACGGTGTGTTGCTAGACGCTATCCCGTGATCGTTAGGCATGAAGGGCATTTTCGTAATTTGCACTTTGTGTCTACGGCCAACATATTCGGAAGCCTATCGGGTCACACACATAAGAACATCTAGCCGCATTAAAATGTGGTTATAGATGATAACCAAATATGGAAAGTTTATCTCGAGACTATAAAGGTTATAGTGGTAAATTAATATGGTGGTATTTATTTATTATGATAAATTAAAAACAAGATATTAATAATATGCTTCATTCAGGGCCTTTTCTCTTTCTTCTCTGGCCCTCCTTTGTTGTTCTTCTGCCTCATTCCTGATTCTTAATTCTCTGTCCCTTGCTCTCAGTTGTTCTTCAATGAAGTTTGGGGGTCTAATCGTTGATCCTTCAGGCTTATCCTGATTTTCCCCTTTTGGCAGCATCATCCCTTTGCTGGAGTAAGATGCTATTTGTGGCCTCTGCTGTTACAATCAGAGAGTCATGTTTTGATTCAATAGATGTGAATCTGTTGTGATGATCATTCAGTTTCTCAGTGACACTACAAAATCTAGTGCCAAAGGCCAATTCCATGGATTCATTTTCTTGGGAAATGTATTGCCTGAGTCCTGCAAGATTGTTCGTGATGTTGATGTTGAGTTGCCTCATTAAATTTCCCTGTTTTTGAACAACAATATTTTGTGCATCGATGTATTCTTCAATGGCCTGGAACTTGTGCTCGATGGAGGAGCTTTTATCATTAAATTCTGAAGTCATGGATCTGAGATACATGGCTTGCTGCTCCAATTCTTCAGCCAGCAGATATGCCGCTTTTTCAAAGGTTTCATTTGTAATGCCAGTGTTCAGCTGAGAGATTTTGTGCCTTTTGTCAGCTAGTTCTGGGTCTGTTTCCTGTCCCTTGTCTTGATGTTGAGTCACATCTACATTAACGTCTAAATCTTCAAGTATTTGGGTAGATGTGTATGTTGGTGTGGCTTGAGCTGCTGTTCCCCTTTCTCTATGCTGGGGATTGCCTTGACTGGAGTGGCAGCAGCCGAGCCAGTGTCCCCTATGTTTGGGTTGCCGGTTTGAGTGTCAACAGACAGTGATTGAGTGGCTGTCTTTGCTGGAGTGATTGACTTATTGTATGCCGGTGACTTTAAGAATGTACGGAGAAGAGTGGTATCATCAATTGCATATGGTGTGGGAGTATCCTCTTCTCTGTCTTTATCAAGGTCATCATCATGATGATCATTATCATCATTGTCATCATGATCATCTCCATCATCTTGATCATGATCATCTCCACCATCTCCACCATCTTCGGAGTCATCACTGTGTCTATTAGATGTCTGGGGCAGTTTTGCCTTTGCTGCATCAACCATGTCCCGAGAGGAGATTCATCTAATACACCAACCAGAGTTGTAATTCCCAGAAACTCAAATAGCCATGACTCTTCTGCAAGCATGCGGTCAGAATTTTGAAGCTGTTGTCGGGAATCACCTTCCTTCCACTCAAGATATTCTGCAATTCGATCATCTATATCGTTTGCAGACAGTTGAGCAATTTCTTCTGGAGATTCCTCATCATCTCCAGTGTCTTCCTCATTGGGATGTTGTTCATCCTCACTGACATTGTCTTCTTCTTGTTGTTCTGCCTCAGCGTCAGAATCCTCTTTTTCCTCTTATTCATCAATTAATTTTCCAAAATCTGTCTTGTCCAGATTTCGTTGAATCCTTTGCTTCTTTCTTTGACTGGTAGTGTGTTGTGTGGATTTCTTTCTCTTCCCTTCTCCTGCCTTCTTTTGTTGTTTAACGAAGGTAAACATGACTTTGGACTCATGCAGTTTGTGGAGTTGTACAGTAGGGACTTTGAGGCATTGCAACAGATAGTGTAACTGAATCCCATAGGACTTTTTCACGCAGAATTGTCCTTTCTTTGTCTTTCCTTCTTTTGTCCCCTTTTTGCCTGCTTTTATTTCACCTTGGATTTGTTCTTTGATTCTCAAAAAGAAGTATTTTGCCCAATTGAATTCCATCGTTGTAGATGATTCCCATCGACCGCATTCTTCGATTTCGTCATTGCATTATTTGCTCCCAATTTTCCTTCAATGGTCTTGCCAATTAGGGCACTGAACTCATTGAACGGTTTCTTTAAAGCAGATCTAAGACAATTGACTTTTGTAGATCCTGGGTTTGCCATTTTGGCAATGGTTGCCCAGAAATCATCCAAGTCTTGTGGTACCAATGTCACTTTTGCTTGACCTTTATTTGAAAGTTTAAGATGTTTTCGAATTACCTTTTCTGTAATCACCACTTCTTTGCCATTGACAGATGCAACAATCTTGTCTTCTTCGAACTCGTATCCTTCTTCAGCAAGGAGCCCAGAGACGTATTCTGCGGATTTCCAGAAGGAGATGAGATTTTCATAGCAAACGTCGGTTATGGGAGGATTGAGAAAGGTTGATAATTTTAGGTTTTTGCATCCTGCTGCCAATCGTTTGGCGTTCTCGTCATTTCCACACAGTTTCAAGTAATGTTCTTCTTGAAAGAATGATCCAGTAGCGATCGATTTTTCATATCCAGCTTGGGTGGTTGAGGAAGATGACGCCATTGTTGAGAGTTAAAAGAAATTTTGAAAGGGAGCTTCGAAGTTGCAATGGAAAATATGATTCGCAAGGGAGCGTAAAGATTTATGAAGTTTTCTAAGTATTGTTTATATAGGATGATTTGGGTATTGTGAACGTGGTTTGAATGTGGAAGGATTTTATGACATAATGGCGTGATTTTGTGTATGTAAAACGCGATATTCGAGTGTCATGGGGGAGTGGTTTGTGGTGAGTAATGATAGAGCCCGGGAATCGAGGTGTTTGTAATTTAAAAGAATAATATAATTACCTCCATGATCATAAGTTGATCTCCACGTGTGTAATCTTCCACAGAATAATCCTCCATAATTTCCTTGTTCTCCACGTGTCAAAATGATTGATTTTGTTCACACTTTAAATTTTCCAAGTCTTTATTTCGGTGGAGTGCCTTGGCTGGACACTTAGCCTATGTAGTGAATTCTTTACCGAGCTGCTCCATTTAACCGTTCCTAACAATCAGTTAAGTTGCCTTTACTGAATTCCAGTGCCTTACCTACTACATCTCCTGTAATGGCAACGGGTTAAACAGCTGATAAAGTCACTTAGCCGATTACTCCAGTTAGCTGCTCTTTGGTATTTAGTCAATTTCAATCATCCCTAACTCAGTTCTTAACATGCTAAATCTTTCATAACTGAGTGGTTTGGTGAAGATGTCAGCCAATTGATCTTCAGTGGGTATGTATTTTAGAATGACATCTCCCTTTTCAACATGATCTCTGATAAAATGATGTCTCACATCAATGTGCTTTGTTCTTGAGTGCAACACTGGATTTTCAGTAATAGATATTGCACTAGTGTTGTCACACATAATTGGAATTGTTTTCTCCTCCACTCCATAGTCCCTTAGCTGTTGTCTGATCCAAAGTACTTGTGCACAACAACTGCCTGCTGCTATATATTCTGCTTCTGCTGTTGATGTAGATATGGAGTTTTGCTTTTTGCTAAACCATGAAACTAGTCTGTTGCCCAGCATTTGACAAGATCCAGATGTGCTTTTTCTATCTACTTTACATCCAGCATAGTCAGAGTCTTAGTATGATATCAACTTAAATCCTCCATCTCTTGGATACCAAATACCAACATTAGTAGTGTTTTTCAGGTATTTGATTATTCTTTTGGCTGCTAGTAGATGTGATTCTTTTGGTTGTGCCTGAAATCTTGCACATACTCCTACTGCAAATGCTATATCAGGTCTACTTGCAGTTAAGTATAGTAGGGATCCGATGATTCCTCTATACATTTTCTGATCAACATCTTTTCCTGCTTCATCTTTTCCAATAATGACTCTTGCACACATTGGTGTGTCTTCTGTGCCACTTGTATCCATCCCATACTTGTGTATTAAATCTCTTGTGTACTTGGCTTGACTAATGAAAATACCATCCTTCATTTGCTTTACTTGAAGGCCAAGGAAATAATTTAATTCTCCCATCATGCTCATCTGAAATTTGCTCTTCATCAGGTTTGCAAAGTTCTCACATAGCTTTTCATCATCTGATCCAAAGATGATGTCATCAACATAGATTTGTACTAGCAATGTGCTTGTTCCTCCTTCTAGTTTGAATAGAGTCTTATCTATAGTTCCCTTGTTGAATCCATTTTTGATCAGAAATTTGTGATAGTGTTTCATACCAGGCTCTCGGTGCCTGTTTGAGTCCATAGAGGGCCTTCTTGAGTTTGTATACTTTGTCTTCTTTTCCTTTGAGTTGAAAGCCAGGAGGTTGTTCCACATATACTTCTTCTTCCAAAATTCCATTGAGAAATGCACTCTTGACTTCCATTTGATAGACTTTGAAATCTTTGTGTGAGCAAAAGCTAGGAAGAGTCTGATTGCTTCCAATCTTGCTACTGGTGCAAATGTTTCATCATAATCTATTCCTTCTGCTTGAGAATAGCCTTTTGCAACTAGCCTTGCTTTGTTTCTGACAACACTTCCTTGCTCATCCATCTTGTTCCTGAATACCCATTTTGTTCCAATGATGTTAGCCATATCAAGTCCGTCTGTCAAAAGTTCCCGGACTTATTTCTTTCAAATTCATTTAGTTCTTCTTGCATGGTCGTGATCCGATCTCGCATCTTGGATTGCATCATCTATGGTTTTGGGTTCCACTTGTGATAGAAAACATGTTAGCATGTGCTCCAGTTGTCTTCTGGTTCTAACTCCTGTGTGAATATCTCCAATGACTTGTTCTTCATGATGATCTCTTAGCCAATTTAGGTCAGGTTGAAGTTGTTCTTCACTTGGTGCTTCCACACCTTCATGTTGAGCATGAACATCATAATCTGGTACTTCTTATGTTGTATTGATATGTGATTCTTCTTGATTTTCAAAATGGTGATTTAAGATGGAAGCTGGTATGGTTGCATTTGTATAGATTTCCCTTTGTGTTGCTTTTTCTTCTTGATCTTGAAGATCTTCACCATTTGTATTAGGTTCATCAAAAACTACATGTATTGATTCTTCAATCACCAATGTTCTTTTGTTAAGTACTCTGAATGCTTTGCTGGTGCTTGAGTATCCCATAAAGATTGCTTTATCAGCATTTTCATCAAAGGTGTGCAGCTGATTCCTATTCAAAACAAAACATTTTGATCCAAACATATGAAAATATGAGATATTAGGTCTTCTACCATTCCATATTTCATATGGAGTCTTTCCATGATGTTTGTTGATGATTGATCTATTTTGTGTATGGCATGCTGTGTTTGCTGCTTCAGCCCAAAATCTCTTTGGCAAGCGTGCTTCAGCAATCATTGTTCTAACTGCTTCTTTAAGAGTTCTGTTTCTTCTTTCCGCTACACCATTTTGTTGTGGAGTTCCTGCTGCAAATAGTTGATGTAGCACTCCATTTTCTTCACAGTAGGTTCTGATAATTTCATTGAGAAATTCAGTGCCTCTATCTGATCTGATCTTGATAATCTTCATTTCTTTCTCATTTTGGAGTCTTCTCAGCAAATCTGGCAGCTTTTTGAGTGTCTCTTTCTTCTTGTTCATGAAGATGGTCCATGTGTATTTTGAGTAGTCATCCACCACTACTAGGGTGTATTTCTTACCACTTACACTTACTGGTGTGACTGGTCCAAACAGGTCCATATGTAACAGATACTCTTGTTGTTGATTGATAGGGCTTAGACTTGAATGAGCTTTTGATTTGCTTCCCTTTCTGACATGCATCACATAGACTTTCTTTCTTGAATGTGATGTCTGGCAGGCCTTCAACTAACTTGTTCTTTGATAATTTGTTGATGGTCTTGAAATTTAGATGATTTAGTCTTCTATGCCATATCCGGCTAGTTGATCGTTTGTTTTTGACAAACAAACATGTTTCTGCTTTGGCTGTCTTCCAATCCACCACATACATGTTATCTTTTCTTCTTCCTGCAAGTACTACTGTGTTGGTTTGGTTGTGAATGACTTTACATCCTTTCTTGTTGAAGTGCACATTGTAGCCTTTGTCACAAAATTGACTGATGCTCATCATATTGAAATTGAGTCCCTTGACATATGCCACATTTTGAATCTTCAGATTGTTCTTGAGCATTGTGCCTTCCCCCTTAATCTTGCCAGGGTTTTCTTTGCCTCCAAAATTGACTTTGGGTCCATCAAAAGCTTTGAAGTCAGTGAGCCATCTCTTATTTCCTGTCATGTGTCTGGAACATCCACTGTCTATGTACCAGACATCCTACAAAACAAATTAATTAAGTTTAGGTACCCAACATTGTTTGGGTCCATACCTGTTAGCAGTCATGCCTCCCATACCAAGTGTATATCCAAAAGTTCTTCTTTTTGGATAATTGAAGTCATCAACTTCATATGTATAAGGCATGGCAGAATAGCTTCTAATATTTTTACTTAAGGTATTCTGATACTTTTCTCTACCTTTTGGTGCATGTTCATCCTTCTTCACTTTCCAATATGCAGTAGGAAACCTGTGTTGCTTCATGTGTCTAGGAACATATCTAAGATTGATTTTTCTTAAACACATTATGCATATCCTTCAATGGTTTCTTCTTGTATTTTGGAGGTGCAACATTCCAATCATCTTCTGAAGGGTAAAGTCTACCTTTACCTTTCAGTGGGTTTTTGTTTTTGGTTGACTGGAATGACAATTTAGTCTGCTGTTTCACTACACTGGATTTTGACTTCACCGGTGCAGGATGATTGGTTGGAACTATGGCCTGTTCCTTTCTAAATTTTGGTCCATTGTTGGTCCTGAATTTAGAATTGTGTTGACCATTGTTCCTACTCTCATCCTGACTGTTGTAGCCAAGACCAGATCTGGATCCAAACTTTTTGAGGGTTTGTAAGCTGGTGCATTTAGTGGTGTAGTGGTTATCTTAACTGGTGGGGAGATTTTCTTAACTGATCGGTCAATGACAGATGTATGACCATCTGCTTTTTGTTGATCATTTAAGTGGGCCTCCTTACTAGTTAGTTCAGCTTTTGCTTTATCCAGTTCTTTCTTTAATCTTTTGTTTTCCTTTCTTAGATCCTTGCATTCCTTCTCCAGAATTTCATGATTCATTTCAATTGCATCAAATTTAGTCATGAGATTTTGGACTAGGTCTGCTGTATCTAATAGGGAGTCAGAAGATTGTGCAGTGTCAGATGTGGATGCATTAGATGAAGAGTGAGAGCTAGATGTTACCTCGGTTTCATTTGATTCTTTGGTCATTAGACATAGATCAATGTCTGAGCTGTCATCTACATCCTCATCTAATTCTTTGGTCATGAGACATAGACATGCTTTTTCATTGTCTGAGTTGTCATCTTCATCACTATCATCTGAGTCATTATCAGATGATTCTTCATTCTTTTCACTGCTAGATTCAGCCTTGAGTGCTTTCTTGCCTTTCCTCTTCTCAGATGTTTTATATTTCTTCTTTTCATCATCTTTATCATTTTCTTCAGGACAATCAGCCTTGAAGTGACCTTTCTTGTTGCAGTTGAAGCATCTGTATTCATCATCTATCTTATTCATGTCTTTGTTTGAGCTTGACCTCTTGTTTGATGATGAGTTTCCTTTGAATGGCTTCTTTTTGCTAAACCCGTCAAAACGTTTAACTAATAAAGCTACATGTTCTTTAAGTTCATGTGTCTCTTTGCTGATACAATCGGCAAAGTTACTTTGTTGGGGTGCAACTAGTGCAATGACTTTTTGTGTCTCTGCCGGAGCACCGTCTTCACCGTTCAGTTCGAATTCATGAGCTTTAAGTTGAGACATCAGTGTCAGAGTATCAGTGCTTGCAAGGTTTGTGGTTCCTCTGATTACCGATGTTATGATCTTCCATCTTTCAGGTAGGCCTCTCAAGATTTTTAAGCATACTTCTTTCTGGGGATATGTGTGTCCAAGCTGTTGCAGTTCACTGATGATGCTAGAGAATCTGTTGTCCATTTGATCAATGGATTCACCAGTCTTCATTTTGAAATTTTCAAACTTCTGTTTTGCAACATATAATTTGTTTTCTTTAACTCCTTCAGATCCTTCATTTATCAATGCTAGCTTGTCCCACATCTCCTTTGCTGTTTGCAGTCTTTGATTCTCATGAACATGTTGCTATCTAGTGTTTTCAAAATCATATCTTTAGCAACAAAGTCTAGATTTGCTCTTCTCCTGTCATCCTTGGTCCAATCTTTCTTGGGTTTGTCTATTTTCTTTCCTTGATCTGCTCCTGTGGATACCACAGTCATGATCATGATTGGTCCATCATTGATTACGTCCAGCATCTCCTCATGAGTTGCTGCAAGATGAGACAGCATTCTTATTTTATATTCATCAAAATTATTGACATTGAAAACGGGTACTTTTGACATAAAGTTTGAGGAATCCATAAGCACAAGTAATAGAATGAATAGAAAACTCAGATTTGAAAACTACTTTGAAAATATGTGATCTCCTTGTTACCAGAAATTAGATCTGAACATGTTCTGATTCTAGGAACTCTGCTCTGATACCAATTGTTGGTCCCAGAGAAGGGTAAAACTATAGTCAGGGGGGAGGGGGGTGAATGACTATAGTGGAGTTTCAAAAACTTTTCTGATATTTAAAAGCTTTTGGGCAGCGGATAAATCCCTTCTTAATATGTTGTTTCAAAGCAGTTTAAACAATCACAAATATAAGTTATGATCTAGGCAATTTAAATGAGTGCAGTAAAGTAAATTGCAGAAAGTAAATTGACACAAGGCTTATAGTGGTTCAGGGTGGTGTAATCCCTTAATCCACTCTTCTCCTGTGATGATTGGAGGAATTCACTATTGTTTCCTTGACTTCCAAAGCTTCACAATCTACAAGACTATCACTCCTTGACTGCAACAGCTTCAGTGATTCAGTCTCTTTTGCTGCTCCTTGAGATCAAATCCTTCAGCAGCTATCACACATACACAACTCCTTCTCAGATGGCTTTTGATTCAGTTGCTTTAGTTTGCTGTGAGTGAGATTCACAAACTTGATCGATCAATCTCAGTGCCGAATATGACTGTGTAGTTCTGATGTCTGAGTTGATCACTAGATGTATCCTTGTAAGTTCAGAGAGAAGGCTTTTCAAATTGAAAGAGTATTTGCTTAATCTTTCTTTCTTAATCTGTTATTTATTTTTTATGTCAAAACCTTCTATTTATAGCCTTGGATATCCTTGATTTGAATTTCCGTCCGTTGGCTGTATTAATGAGGGAATAATCCTTGATTTTGTTTTTGATTCCCCCTTAATTGTATTCTCCTTGATTTTCCTTGATTTCAATAATTGGATTTTTCTTCAAACGAATGGCAGAAAATCCGTCCTTGATTTATCCTCTATTGATTGTGCATTTAATGCATGATCTTCTGTAACCTCACCATAAATTAGATCTGGTAAGATTTTACTTTGCCGTTCTTGGAACGGTCTAGTGATCTATCTGACTTTGCCGTTTTAGACCTTCCTTCACCGTTTTGTCTTCACTCAGCCGAAAATCAGTTTACTCTGCCGATTCACTGTTTCCTTCATCATTTCAGTTTAAGGAGAATATTTGTACTTCACTGATCCTTGATTGGGGTGAGATCAGTGTACACCATCTTTGAACATTAAGATTCATTACCAGAAACATAACTTAGACTTATCCAAAGTCATCACATACTTCCTTGGTTATAAGTCAGACCATCAAGTCTTCATTACTTCTCTGCTGGTAGGCCTGTAAACGAGCCGAACACTACCGAACCCTGTCATTATTTGATTCGGCTCGAAATTATTCGAATATAGGGTTCGTCTTGGCTCGAAATTTTCGAGCCTAAAATATTAGGGTTCGGCTCGGCTCGAAATTTTAAATGGGGAAAATTATTCGGTCCGATTCGGCTCGAAATGTTCAAATAGTTCGAACATGTTCGGCTCGTTCTGGACATGTTTATATATATATATATATATAATTTGTGAAAGGAATAAATAAAAAAATTCTAGTTCAAAAATATTACATGCCCCAAAATATAACATGTCCAAAATATAACATGTTATATTTTGGACATGTTATATTTTGGGGCATGTAATATTTTTGAACTAGAATGACCGAATGAAGATGGAAAATTGGAAATAATATATTGAGAATTTATTTTTAGGGAATATTATTATATTATATTGAACCGAATATAATATAATATATTAGCGTTTAATCGAGCCGAATATTATCGAACATGTTTGGTTTTCGAGCCGAATACCTATTTCTAAAGCTTGATTTGATGTTTGATGATACGAATCAAGCCTCGAATCGAACATTTTCGAGCCGAATACACCGAATCGAATCAAATATTAGGGTTCACTTACAGCCCTATCTGCTGGTGCTTGGCTGGCTTCACTTTGCCGAAGGTCTGTTTTTACTTTGCCGTCCTACCAACTAGTACAATACTTGTCTGACTCAACTTATACAACATGTCAGACTCTAAGTAAAGACTTATACAGAGAGTTCTAACTTATTTCAGGCTTGCTATAACAGTTAGTATGGCCATCATCAAAACATAATAAAATGTTCCTAACAAAAAGTATTTTGACAGTCACTTTGGTTGGGTTGTGTGCAATGCATATGGTGTGTCCGCAAGCATATTGTCTGTCTCGCATGGAAACCAAACATTCTTTCCTAGTAAGAAAAACCATCGGTTTGGCCCGCTCGCCATATATGGATGGGGTTGTGCAAGGGTATCCATTTTGTTCGTTTGTTTATGAAAGATACTTGTCCACTTCCTAGAGTGAGCGTAAATTAGCATAAGGCTCGGATGTTGGAAGCAAATGAATGGTATGAGAAATATCAACATAGGATCGATTTATGGCATGATGTGGTCAAGGATCATTAGATGGGGGATCATATTGATTTAAACAATCTATCTGACTGACCGGGGTGTAGGATGGAACACGGTTTTGTGAATTCAAATGTAATATGTTGAACTATTTTAATGTATTTTGGCATGATGCACAATGATCTATATTGTAAATTCCTATGTGTGATATTTCATTGTAAATTCCAATGTTGTATTTCCAAAATGTGTGATGTGTGATTATTGGTACTCATTTTTGTTGTTGAAATGTGTGATTATTGGTTTAATTTTGTGGTATGATTGTGTGTTAAGAAAGGGGAAAATGTTGGTTCTGGGACACAGAACGTCGGCTTGGTCAACGTTCATCTGAGTGAGAAACGTCCCCCCTAGTGACGTTTTAAGCCCATAGAACAAACATGCTCTCTGTACAAAAAAAACGATGAAACGTCCACTATAGTGACGTTTCTCTTGAGTCAGAAACGTCTCTCATGTTGACGTTTTAAGCCCCAAAATCATCAAAGTCTCTGTACAAAAAATCCTTAAAACGTCAGTCATAATGACGTTCCTATGGCATATGGAACGTCCATATGATTGACGTTTAAATGAATTCCAACAACAGAGTCATGCCCACTATGTTTCATCAAAACGCCAGGTAGACCAACGTTCATTGTGTATTATCAACGCCCCTGCCACTGACGTTTCTGAAAACGTCGGTGCCACCAACGTTGGTCTTGTGTTACCAACGCCATTAGTGGTGTCATTTTGGATATCAGAGCCAATACCCTATTCCAAGACTCTGTTACGGGAAACGCCAGTACCACCAGCGTTTGTAGTGTGTGACGGACTATTTCTAGACTATTACAATCCTTACCGGTAGTGTACCGGGTCAAATTGTAGTGCTAGTATGGTGAGTCAGGTGTCGAATCCTCAGGGAACGTGGTAATTCTTTTAAGTGTGGTTAAACACCAAACAGCTATTATTAACACGATCTAAATCGCAGGTTTATCATACGAGTCACTACTATACTAATAAACAGAAAATAAATGCATAAATTAAAACTAAACTAATATAATATATATAAATACATAAATATATATAGTAATACATAAATAGTAAAATATATAAATATATAGATATATAGATACCAATATATTAAATACTAATAATTATTATAGAACTAGCCAAGATATATGTAATTGAATTATTCAATCTTTTTAATTTAATGGATGTGCTCGTTCTTCCTTTTTATTAGGTCCAATTGAATATGTGAAACGGTGCACTCCTCAGCTCAACAGTTCCCTCTCACACGAGCGTACGAAACTGTCATATGTCTCATCAACTGTCCAATGTCATCCAAAAGATTGGGTACTCCGTTTTGTTATGCGGTCAATGTTAAGGATCATGATCAGAACGGGTGAATTAACGTAATTAGATCTCGAGTACAGATAATTTCAAGAAGTGTTTCTCTTTTCAAAAGATAAAACAATTCTACCCCCGGCCATTTTTACCCTCCGGTTTTTGTAATGATAGGATTCCCTTGTAATGATAGGATTCCGTTGTCACGTTTTCACTCGGCCATTTTTACATACTTCTTTGTAATGATAGGATTCCGTTGTCACGTTTTCACTCGGCCATTTTTACCCTCCGGTTTTTCTACCTTTTTCTCATATCCTAACTTCACCGTTTAGTTCGTCATTAGGTTATGGTGCGATTCATATTGGTTAATTACGTCAATACGAATATTTTCAATACATTTCAAGTAGAAAAGGATTCATCAAATTCAATTTTAATCAATTTTAGTTATAGTCATCATCCATTTTACCAAAAAGATCGAAATATTTCAATTACATATCTTGGCTAGTTATAGATTTAGCCTACTAACATTATAAAAAAAACATAAAAACAACAAACATAAAACTTTAGAATATTACCAGGTTACTACTGCTGATTTAGAGGCCGTATTCTCCGGAAATTACAACAACTTCTTCAACATCGAACTCCCGATAACCGTCCAAGCATTACAACGATACTACGGCTTCTACATTATTTATGGCATAATGCCTACTAATATATACATTACTACTACTAATTTAAGAGATTAGAAGATATATATATAAGCTAGTATATATATATTGGTACCTCCTCCAACAGCCTGCATGAATGCTGTATTTATAGGAGAAATTTTCAAGACCGGATCGATCCGGAGTTAGGTCGGATCGATCCGGGAATAAAAAATATTATCCCCCAGGCTTATCCTCTGCATAACCACATATTAATCATCATTATGTTTCCTTATCAGATAAGCCGGATCGATCCGGGGTTAATCCGGATTGATCCGGGTAGCATTTTTCCAAATCTTGATCGAAACTTGATAATATCATAACCTGGATCTCCAAATGACATAATTCAAGAAGCGTTGGAAAGCTCTTCAAAAGATCTATAACTTTCATGAAGGACTCTTCTTAAGAAAATGCCTTTTTGATGGGCCATTTGTTCGTCGAAAATATAATTCGATAATAATACTACGAATTGATGATCCACTTGAATTTTTAATCTCGTGGCACTTCCTTACTTCCTTCAAAAGAAATGTTTTAACTTCAAAAAGTGTCGTCACTCGGGGTTTTGGTTTATCTAAAAATCTGCAATAAAACACCAAAAATACCCACGTAAATCTGACACGACACTCCGGTTACTAAACCGGTACAAAATTTATAACTTTTTATTACTTTTACTAGATTTTTATATTATTTTAGACTTATTCATAACTATTGATATTACATAAGATTATCGTTATAATTTCTTATATTTTATATAGAAAGAGTTGATAAAATAAAATATCGTAATTTTTATCATATAAATGTTATACATCAACTACTCCCCACTTAGCTTTTTTATCGTCCTCGAGCAAAATAAGCGGTAATATATAAAAATTACAATAAAAATGATATACTTGGTAGATTAAATTTCAAGTCCGTAAAATATCATTTCAATATTATAAATATATTAATTATATCTTTCTTAGAAATTAACAAGATAAAAAGTGTATATAACTTAGATAAATTATTTATCAAATATCATTTAAATGAAATTCTACATAATTTACTTAATAAATATAATTAAAATTCTAGAATTATTCTCTATCTCAACTTATATGAAATATTTGGAATCAAGGACTAAGTCAAGTAGTTGGCAAAATGGCTTATAACGTTTTAGGCTCAGGGTGTTGGTTAATCGAAAGGATAGAAAAGGAAATCAAAAGAGAAAGAAGCAAGTCGTACGTACTTACACCCTCAAAAATATCTCGATTAATAACATCCTAATATTATTTCACCTTTTTTTTTATTTTTTTTATTTTAGAATACTAGCATACCCGAACTCATTGCCAAAATCGACTATCTTGCAAGTGTCATGAGGTGAGATCGAATATATTAATACCTATCTAACTTTTCCAATCTCAGCATATACCATTCTTTTGCATCGATACTTAGCTTTTATGTCATCATCTCCTTTCATAAGTACGTACAAACTCGTGGGAATTTTAGGAAATGTAGACCAAAATAGGCTAAGGGTCGGTTATAATTGGTTTAATCACAAATGGCTATTTCGAGTGAGGTCTGGCCACTCTATTTGGCTGAGGTGGGGACAAAAATTGGAAATTTTATTCAGGTAGGCTATTTGGCTATAGCTGATCAAAGTTATGCCAAAAATCGTCATCCCTAGTCCGATTCCATATTCATATTTCGTTTTGAAATGAAAATTAGTCTAACATTTCATTATAGATATAAGTATATTTGCTAAATTTCATAAAAAAAAATACTCGATAATATTTATGTATAGTTACATATACTTAAAATCTTATAAAAATCTAAAACTGACATATATAATATAATTATAATATATCTAATTTACTTTACTTAATTAAAAATCTATTCTTACCAATTTTTATTATTTTTATTCATATTAATTATATATTATCTACTTAAATTTATTCAAGAAAAATTAAACTAAGTATTAAGCAATTAAGTATAAATTTATATGAAAATTTTTAATTTTTATTTACTAACCTAACTACTCCCCACTTACGAAGTGGCATCGTCCCGATGTTCAGTGAGTAATAAAAAAGTAGGTTCGAAAAAAAATTAAAATTTTATATGATTTGTTTTTTTTTTAAATGATATTACTAACATATATTACTATGATTGAACTAAAATAATAAAATTAAAGAAAACAACATATATATTAAACATAATAAAAACTATTACAAACTTATAGAGAATTAATTAAACATGATACTAAGCTACTAATTAAGAAAACACTAAATTAAACATCTTACTACCAACCAACTTATAATAAACCAACAACTAAAAAAAAAAACTCACTCCATCCAAAACATATCAAACTGTAGATGAGCAACCGGGAGTATCAACCGGAAGCAGTCCCATTTGAGAATCACAAGAAGGATAAATCTCGTCCGTAGCAACCTCAGGGACTCCATTCAAATGAACACACAGTCTGGATATAAGCCAAGAAAAAGGCATCGGCCTTCCTCTACTACGTCTTTCCACCACGAAATTAATTGCCGTCTTGTATATTAAAATCCCCCAGTCCACATATGCTCCAACAGTTATTGCATAAAATAGAAGCATCTCATCGTCAGTAACCCCAGAAAAGTCACTAGTGGGATAGATTAGGGAATTAATAAAGTGTTTCCATGCCCTCAGATGAGGGGGTAAAGCCAAAGTGGATGAATCATAGTTATGGTCAAAAAGTGGAAACACATAGTGGAATGCTTCGGCAGTGCGATTGACAAAATTATAGGCATTTCCGAGCTCCCATTGAAACTCGAAATGTGGGTTTGGAACAAAGCTACATGGCGGGATTTCAAAATTTTGATTAACAACGACCGAAGAAAAGGTTATAATGATACCCCGAACAATAATAAGATGAGTTGAGGCTACCGTCGTGACGTCAGATAGAGATGCGTAAAAATCTCGAACAACAGAAATGTTGATTCTACCTCGGGGATGCCTAACCAACTTTCTCCAACCACAGCCTCGGATTAAATTTCGACCCCATTGATCTATTTTTTCCGTGTTTAATCCTGTTGGTCCCTTGAAAAGGCTTTGGTTAAGTTTAGAGGGGGGTGAATAAACTTAACATTTAAAACTTTGGAGTTAACGAATTCTGCAACTTCAGCAGTCTGCTGATACTTCAGGAGTCTGCTGAGACTTCAGTAGCTCGCCGATAAACGTAGTCTCGATAGTTGAGTTTCTTTGAATTTGTGCGGCGGAATTATATCAAAATTAAGCCTTAAAACTTGTTGTTAAATATGATACTAAGTATTAGATACTCGGTAGTGCAAGTGTGTGATTTCGGTTGCTAGATTCGGTAGGGTCGATGTATAAAATAAACTAAGTGCGAAAGTAAATGCGAGAAAGTAAATAGCCGATTTTATAGTTGTTGCGGGTGATGTAACTGTCGGTCCACTCTTCTCTGTGATGTTGGAGGAAATTCACTAGAGATCTTTGATGCGGCTTTTACAAAGATTCCTAAGTTGTTTGTCCTTCACCAATAACTATGGCTTCACTGGCGAAAGCGGGAACGGTAGGATTCTTTGCTCCTGAGTCTTCCCTTGGTCCTTGAAGGGTAGGATTGCCTCTTCACCGGCTCCACCACAAACAACGAGTCTTTCACACCCAACGGATGCTTCACTTGTCTTCGGCGGGTTCTTTATAAAATAAAGATTGAATCAAATAAATGATTCAGTTGCAGCAGCTTGATTAGGATGATGTAATCAGCAGCTTGCAGTCTTCAAGTGTGTAATCTTGATGTAGCTTGAATAAGGAATGCACTTGAAGAAATTCTCTAGATCAGCAGCTTTATGCTCAGTAAGTTCAGCAGGTGTTTTTCAGCTCAGAGTTATCACTTAAAGTTTATCCAAAAATTCATCTTGTTTTTCTGAGTTGAAAGTCCTCTATTTATAGGCAAGAATGCATGTGACTTGCATTTGAAATTCAAATGTGACCGTTCCTTGTTTTTGTCCCATCTGATTTGCATTCTGTCACTATTCATAGGACTGACACTGTCAGAATTCCTTTTTGACAGTGCAATCTGTCCACCCCTTTGACTTGTATCCAATGGATAAGAATGTGAATCATCCCAACGTCTTTTTAATCTCAGCCTTTGATTTTCTTGATAAGTCAGAGGTAGTTGGCTGTCCTTATCCATGTAATCTTCCAATAATCTTGAATTAATCGAGGTATCATATCGAGCGGGTTCATCGGTCTCTGTGAAGTACCAATCGTCTGTCGATCATCATATTTACGTATGTAAAATATAATGCGGTGATTACTTTTATCTAACTTTTATTTGTGAAGTTAGATTACATCATTTTAATTATAACCAAGTTCCAAACATCATCCAACTTATGGAACTTAGACCTTCTACACAAGGTATATGTAATCGGTTTAGGTCATCACGCTCCAACAAATCCCTTCTCCATCAGTATAGGAGAATTAACAAAATCCAAACGTCTTGGGAGATTATTATGGAAAGAAGAGGATTGAGAAGCGAGAACCACAGCATCTGGAGTCAGTGGTTCGTAACTATTAACGGAAGGAGTCGAGTGATTAGACATAATTTAAAAAAAAACTTATACAGAGAAGTGAAGAAGAGATGAGTAAGAAATGAGCAATTTCTAAGGCTGGCTGATATTTCCTTATATAGAAACATACACATCGTGCAAAAGTAGAAAAGATCTTTGTTTTGGCATTTATTGGGCTTCCCGGATCGATCCGGGGTTAGGTCGGATCGATCCGACCTAAAATTTTGTTTTTTTTTGTTTTTTTTAATAACTTTATAAAACTTACTAAAACTCAATAAAACTTAATAAAACTCTTTATAAAACCTTAATAATACTTCTACTAATTTTATAAAATTAAAACTTTTAAATAAAAATTTTTATAAAATTTTTTATAAAACTTTAAATAATTTCATAAAGATCCTATATAGAAAATTTTCAAAAGTTATATAAATTTTTTTATAAAAAAATAAAATAAAATATTAAAACTTATAGGGGTCCTAATTCCGCTATTTCTAAATCTTCCAGAGTTCTGATATAACGTTCTATCAACCTAACTTCGAGAAATGAGGCGTTTGAATTTTCTCTTTGCCATCCATCGAGATTTTCAGATAACCACCTAATTGTTCCCTTCTTTACAACATTCAAACACTCATCCTGAGATTTGGTTGTGCTTTCTCCACATTTCCCATTATGCTCACTTTTTCCACAGATTCTGCATCGCATTAAAAACTTTGCCCTTCTCTTTATCGAACTTCTCGATTTTCCATTACATACTTCTTTCAATCTGATCTCTCTCAATAATTGCTTGTTTTTCTCAAAAACTAAAGCTTCTATTGTAAACACGACATCTTTATCAAGGCCTAACTTCAAAAGAAAAATAAAAACTCCTAATCTATCTAAAAAAAGGCATCCAGTTCTTTTACGTCTGTCCGGTAAAAGACGAAACTAGTTTAAACATATAAAACACAGAAAAGTAAAGAAAGATAGCACCTGGGATTCGGCTGAACTTAGTTTTCCTGCTTTTTTAGTTTTGCGGAGGATCGATTAGCAACATTACTTCCTTTTTTAATGAGATCCCTTCACCTTCCACAAATAGCTTTACCCTGTGGTCATTGGCTATAAATGTTGTATTTCCATCGTTAGTTCAACGACTCCGCATTTGTAAACCCTTGTTACTCTAAATGGACCTGTCCATCTTGATTTAAGCTTACCTGGAAATAACTTTAAACGTGAATTGTACAATAACACTCGATCACCTACATGGAACTCACGACTATAGATTCTCTTATCGTGAAAAGATTTCATGCGTTCATTGTAGATTCGAGCGTTTTCATAAGCATCAAGACGAAATTCTTCTAGTTCGTTAACCGAAGTAATCTATGATCACCGAAACCTTAGGATCGAAATTCAAAAATCTAATAACCCAAAAGGCCCGGTGTTCTAATTCAACCGGGAGATGACAAGATTTACCAAAAACTAGTTTGTATGGGGAACAACCAATTGGGGTTTTAAAGGTACATTCGTATGCCCATAATGCATCATCCGGTTTCTCGCCCCGCTTTTACGATTTGAGTCCACTATCTTTTCTATAATTCTTTTAATTTCTCTATTAGACACCTCTACCTGACCACTGGTCTGCGGATGATAGGGTGTGCCTAACTTATGTGTTACACCATATTTTTCGATTATCTTGGTAAATGGTCTATTGCAAAAGTGTGACCATCTATCACTAATGATAGCCCTCGGAATGCCATACCTAGTAAATATATTCCTTTTAAGTTACCTTATGACAACTTTGGTATCATTAGTTGGAAGAGCTTCAGCTTCTACCCATTTTGAAACATAATCTACCATTACAAGAATAAATCTTTTTCCAAAAGATATAGGGAAAGGTCCCATGAAATCTATACCCCAAACATCAAACAATTCACACTCTAAAATCGGTTGAAGAGGCATTTCATGTTTTTTCGATATATTTCCCCATTTTTGGCATGATTCACAAGATTTCGCATATTTATATGCATCTCTATACAGTGTAGGCCATTAAAACCACATTGTAAAACTTTAAAAGCAGTTTTCCATCCTCCATGGTGACGTCCTGCCTCACGATCATGGCAAAACGATAAAATACTTAAAATCTCATTATCAGGCACACATTTTCTGATTATCCCATCCGAACATTTACGGAAAAGATCTGGTTCTTCCCAGTAATAAAATTTTAAGTCGTAAAAGAATTTCTTTTTATGTTGCCAAGTCCAATGAGACGGAATATAATCACAGGTAAAGTAATTAACGATATCTCCAAACCAAGGTGACATTTCCTTAGAAGGAATTCTATTCTTTAATAATTGCATGGCTGAAGGAGTATCGATTCTAAACAGTTGTTCATCAGGAAATGAATCTTGTATTTCAATTCCCTTTCCTTCATTTTCCATTCTACTTAGATGATCCGCTACTACATTTTCACTTCCCTTTTTATCTTTAATTTCAATATCAAATTCTTGAAGTAAGAGAATCCATCTAAGAAGACGTGGTTTAGCATCTTTCTTACTTAGTAAGTACTTCAGGGCTGAATGGTCTGTATAGATAATAACCTTAGATCCAACAATATACGATCTAAACTTATCTAAGGCAAAAATTACAGCCAACAGTTCTTTTTCTGTAGTTGCGTAATTAAGTTGAGCTGCGTTTAATGTGTGAGATGCATAGTAAATTGCTTTGATTACTTTGTTATATCTTTGATCTAAAACAGCTCCTACAGCTAAATCACTCGCATCACACATAATTTCAAACGGCAAACTCCAATGCGGTGCTACTAGCACCGGTGCGATAGTTAACCTCGCTTTTAGGGTCGCAAGGCTTCCATACATCTACTATCAAAGTTAAAAGGTACTTCCTTTTCAAGCAAATGACTTAGAGGCTTTGCTATTTTTGAGAAATCGCAATGAATCTTCTATAAAAACTCGTATGTCCAAGAAATCCTCTTAGAGTTCTTATATTAAGCGGTGGAGGTAACTTTTCGATTACCTCGACTTTAGCTTTATCAACTTCGATACCTACTTCAGAGATTCTATGTCCTAAAACAATCCCTTCTGATACCATTAAGTGACATGTTTCCCAGTTTAAAACTAAATTGGTATCTTCACAGCGTTGTAACACTCGTTCTAAGTGCGATAAACATTCATCGAAGGAATCTCCGTATACACTAAAGTCGTCCATAAAAATTTCTAAAAACTTCTCGACCATGTCAGAAAATATAGCAATCATACATCTCTGAAATGTAGCTGGTGCATTACATAAACCAAACGGCATTCTTTTATAAGCGAAGGTTCCATACGGACAAGTGAAAGTAGTCTTTTCTCTATCTCCTGCTGCAATGAATATTTGTAAATATCCTGAATAACCATCTAAGAAACAGTAATACTTATGTCCACTTAAGCGTTCCAACATTTGCACTATGAATGGAAGTGGATGATGATCTTTCTTAGTATGATCGTTAAGTTTTTGAAAATCAATGCACATTCGATATCCGGTAATTTCTCTTGTCGGAATCCATTCATTTTTATCATTTTCCTTTACTGTGAAACATCCTTTCTTTGGTACCACTTGAGTTGGACTTACCCATTCACTATCGATATAGGAAAGATTATCCCCATTTCTAATAGTTTAATAACCTCTTTCTTAACAATTAGCCGCAAATTCGGATTGAGGCGGCGTTGTGGCCGAATACAAGGTTTAGCGTCCTCTTTAGAATAATTTTATGAACGCAAATCTCGGGGCTAATTCCTTGAATATCGCTATCTTGTCCAACCAAATGCTTTCTTATGCTTTTTCAACATTCTAAGTAATTGGTCTTCTTGTAGCTCAGTTAAGGTTGACGAAATAATAACCGGTAATAGATTATTAGTTTCAAGAAAAGCATACTTAAGATTTAAAGGAAGTGGTTTCAACTCTAGATTACTTCGGGTGGATCTTCTATCGAAGGTTTTAGAACCGGACCTTCCAGTTCTAATTCCGTATATCGATGCCATGGTGGTTTAGGACTAAAACTTCCTTTATTCAGATAAAGGATTATCTCTTTCATTTCAGTGTCCTTCTTATTCTCTTTATATATAGACAACGCTAGGCATTCTTCTAATCTGTCTTCATAAGCTGGTAATTGAATATCATAGACATTGTGAATATCCTCTATAAAAAACATGATTCTGGTGATCTGTATGGATGTTTCATAGCTTTGAATATATTGAAAGCAACTGTATCTTCGTAAACTCTCAGTATTAATTCTCTTTTTTGGACATCGATTAACGTTCTTCCTGTAGCTAGGAATGGACGACCTAGAATAAGTGGCGCTGAATATCCTTCTTCCATTTCCATGACTACAAAATCTACTGGGAAGTAAAATTTATCTATCTTAACCAATACATCCTCGATAATTCCTTTAGGGTATTTAACTGATCTATCTTCCATTTGAAGAGTCATTTCAGTATTCGTAAGTTTTCCTATGCCTAGTTTCTTATAATCCTCAATGTTAGTAATATCATCCGCAACGGAAGCGATTTAAAGGATCTAGATCTATAAAATACACGTAATAAAATAACTAGATCTACATCTACAAGGGGGTTGTAGAACATACCTCTTGGATCTCAAAATCCAAGTTGAAGAACCGCAAAGGAAAGAATAAAAGCTTGTGTGAAGAGCACCACGATCTTCCGTACGTGTGATCCAAGCAATTCCCGGTGGAAGGAAATTCTCGACTCGAACCCTTCCGATATGCTACCCGGAAAAACCTCCAAGATTTTTCCCCAACCCTTGGCCGAAAATTCTTCCCTCTAATTTGCAAGAGTGGTCGAAATTTTTATATTGTCTTAAGGCTTGGAAGAACTCTCTTTATATTGGAGAGTAAAACTTAGCCTCCAAGGATTTTTATTTTGCAAATAAATAATCCAATAAATAAAAGATAATTCCATAATATTCTAGAACAAATCAAGAATAATATTTATCTTTATTTCTTTCCATAAATATTTTATACACATGTCTTATTAATACACAAGAAAATAATTTCTTGTTCCATATTAATGAGGGGGGGGGGGCGAAATTTAACATATTGACCTAGTCAATATTAATTTTGTCATTACATAATAATTGGGCCAAGATTATGGAAAATGTCTTTTCCACATATTTAATTATTTAGCCCAACTAATTTAATAGTCCACTAAACAATTAATTCACATATCGTTTTAATAAAGCCCAACAAGAACTAAATTAATATTATTAGGATTCGACGTCCGAGAATAGATATGCTATATAGGAGGCACGTCGGGAACCATGGACTAATAATCAGCGGCTCCGATAAATCAAATAAATAATTATCTTACGAACAGAATAATTATATTCGATAAATCAATCACAGGAATATGCCACCATAATCCCGTGACTGCACTCCTCCGATTAAAAGATTATATTTATCTCCTCACGAGAATAATAATAAGCGTCCATTGATACAATCATTACATATGGATTAATCCTCCATAGATCGTTCATTCTAAATCGAGAAGTTACCGTTAACCCTTTTTAGAACCTCTTATCCTTATTTACCATTAACCCCTAGTGATCAATTAATTCATACAACTCACCGGTAGCTAATCGGTGTAATATGAACTCGTACGATCGATCGTTTCTAGGATTAACAAATAAGGAATCTATCTACTTCCATAAATGGAAGGAATGGATTCCGTATCCGTGATAACACGACTACTCACTCAATCCAAGTACAATGCCAAGATGGGGTAATTCGGACTACGACTCGGTGTAATCCTTAACCGTCAAGTCAAACCTCATACTGATTCAAGCAGTTGACTGTGATCACCTCAGGATTAAGATATATCCATAAATATGATCATCGATTGATTCGATATGACTTCTCGATCACGGAATTATATCGTGAACTCTAATCAAATCGGTCCACCCCTATATGATATATCTATCATATATAAATGCCCCACTAGGTTCTCTTAACCGAAAGTCCGGATAAGACAATCACACCTATTGTGTTCTGGGCGCATTAATAGCACGTTAAAGGAGAGACCCGATACTCTCGATTAACTTCACTACGGGCTAATTGTATTTTAAGTACATCTTCACTAACTCAATCCTCCCGTGTATATCCCATACACTGAGTTAAGTGATTACATAAACGATATACTTTAGGGTTTTATGTAGTGTAAATACTATTGTCACATCGGTGAATATGAGAATAATAAATATGAATAATAATATCATTTCATTTATTAAATAAAACAATTACAAAATTGTCTTTCGGGCATCACACCTAACAATCTCCCACTTGCACGAAAGCATGTGATTAATTGTTTTAGAGCACACCCTATTATTTAAATACAGAAAACTATCACTCCCACTTGCTCTAAAGCAAATGAGTCATGTCTCTAATACCTATATTCTCCAAGTGTCGACTAAAAGCTTCAATCGACAGCGTCTTGGTGAATGGATCAGCAGGATTATCGGCGGAGGCGATTTTCTTGGCGGAAATGTCCCCTCTATCGACAAAATCGTTGATCACCCAGTATTTTCTCTCTATATGCTTCGACTTACTGTGCTTTCGAGGTTCCCTAGAGTTGGCAATGGCCCCATTGTTATCACAATAGAGAGGAATAGGATCTTCAGCATTCGGGACAACGCCTAATCCGCTGATGAACTTTCTTAACAAAACTGCTTCTTTAGCTGCCTCCGAGGCGGCTATTGTTAAGGGCTAAATTATAGTGATTTTTACATATATTTTCTATATCAATTTCCCCTACATTCGTATGATTTTCATAGATTTCAAGCTTTATATTGAAATATTGAGTAAATGATGTTTTTAATAGTTAAATTGCAAAACGTGACGAATTATGTGCTTAAATCATGATTTTATATTATTTTGGAAATATGTTACACTTTGGTATGTTTTGATCCTTGTGTAGATACTCATTGATGATGGAAAGGATGATCCTAAAGAGCTAATTTCGAGATGAGAGAGGATCAATCAAAGATATGGAAGAATAAAAGAGATAAGGAAAGAAATCAATGAAGATAAAGATGGAAATATCAAGATTTCGACAAAGTGGATCGGCGTCCAAATAAGGTGGACGAGCGTCCGATCGAACCGGCGTTTAACAATCTGAACGAGCGTTCAAAGGCATAAAATCAGAACAGAGAGTTCAGACGCTGTCCAGACTAGCGTCCAGTACCCGTCAAAGCATTCTGGACGGGCGTCCAGTTGGTAAAACGGGCGTCCACCGCCGTTTTTGCTGAAACCGACTTAGGTTACTGTAGCAGCCGACTTAGTTTTATTATAAAAGCACAGCAGCCCCAAACCCTAAATTGGATTCAGAAATTTCTTCACATCAAAAGAGAGGCCAGCAGCCGCACCTTGGAGATTTGAAGGCCGGTCACCCGAGCCTTGTGCTCGGGTGAACCGAGGTTAGATTAGGAGTAGTTTAGATGTTTTTCGATTCATGAGTTCATCCATGTACCAAACCTTGTGAGTTTAATCTCTTTTTAATTTATTCAATCTCTAGTTTATTTTCATGATCTTTAATTTATTTTGTATCTTTTTATGATTATGATGCTATGTGTGAATTGAATCGGGAGATCGTTTACGATTGATAGTTACAACATACGGAAGTTGAGTAACGTTAGATCACCATAGAAAGATAGGATCTTTAGCCGTTAATGATGACAAGTTAATAGGTTAATCATCTAGGTTGTTAGATTCGATTATACGAGAGTAACTTGAATCTACACCGAGTTTTGTATTGAAAATCGGTTTCAACTTACGAGAGAGTAGAGATTGATAAATTGGATTTACTAAGGAATTAGGAATCCGTAGCTTGAGAATAGATTCGCTAAGGAATTAGGGGTTTATGTCTCGTGAAAAGGTGAAGCCACAAATTGAATTAGAATCATGAGAATAACTAGGATTGAAATCACTTAGTTTGTACATTGTTTGAGCCCATGTCTTTTTAGTTTAGAATGTTTTATTTTGTTTTCCTAGGTTAGATTTATTCTCATTGTTCTTTACGTTTTTATGTTTGCTTTTCGTTTATTCGTTTCCTTGAGTAACAATTGAGAGAATTAGTGCGATTAGATTCAACATCCATTTTCCCTGTGGATCGACCCTGTACTTACCCTACTATGCTATCAACTACCCGATATTTGGTCGGTTAGGAGTTAGTTTGCATGTTAAGTATAGGTTTATAAATTTTCTTTTGTTTTAATGATGCAAAATCTCCCCAACAAAAGTGGCGCCGTTGCCGGGGAATAGGTGTCATGTTGAATCTGATCTTGTTATTTCTCGATTTTGTTACGTTTATTTTTCGTTTTAATAAAAGTAGCGTTTACCAAATCGAGAGTTTTTATTTTGCCGTGTTTCGATGACCATAAGGTTAAGAATGTGCAAAAGTTTTTTACTCGATTTGTTTAAACGTGAAGTATGTGTTTATGTGTTTTCTAATCTAACCTCTTTGTGCTTTAATTGAAAGTGGTCGTCGTGATCTCGTGTTAATATGTGTTTTAAGTTTTTAGGGTTTGTCCGCGTTTTCCTGCGCTCTCTCGCCGTGTATTCGTTGTATGGACGAGCGTTCAAGTTAGTGAACGCCCGTCGAGTTCTTTAGCTGCAGGTAAACGAGCGTTTGAAAGTATTGGACGTTCGTCCGTTCAAATATTTTCGACTCTGTTCTGGTTTAAAGGACCAGACGAGCGTCTATGCTTTCTGAACGTCCGTCCGGTCGGTTTTCAAGGCAGACGAGCGTCTGCAAAGTGGAACGCCCGTCCGGTGCCGAGATTTCCTTTGAACGTTCGTCCGTAATGCAGTCCAGGTTCTGGTTTTTCTTGATTTTATTTTTAATGCTTTTATTTGATGTGGATTTTTCATTCGAGCTTATGTGGCTAATTGATGTTTACATAGATGTTCTGAACTTATGTGATTTTATTTTTCCATCTATGAATCCATGTTAGATAATTGATCAATTCCTTATGCATGATTCATCCATGCAAGTTATAGTTACTGTCGGTTCTCGTATGCTATAACTGGTCTTCGTGTTATTTAGTAGCTAATGTCGGTTTCCGTATACTACATACCGTATTGATGAATCTTGTGAGCTTTGAGACTTATGTGCTTTCTTGTTATTTTTGTAACTCATATGGGTAGTAACTGTCGGTTTTCCGTTGCTACGATGGAAGCCTTATGAGTTATATCTGTTTAGTATAGCTAACTGTTGGTTTTCCATAATGCTATCACCTTTGACGAGTCTTAAAGCGCGTCTACACTGCATGTAATGAACAGTACTGTCGTTTATCGTAACCTGTCATTATCTGGTAAACGTTTATTATATACATGTCATGTTGCAAATGAGTGGGCTAGTTTTCTTTCTTTTATTTTCTTTTATTTTTGCATATCATATAGATGCATATCATTTAGTTGCATGTCATCTAGTTGCATTGTTTTCCTATTTTTCTTTTATTTTTCTTGAGTGTAGTTAACTGTCGGTTTCCGTAATACTACCTCGTGTTTTATTTTAGTTTCGCATAGGCCGTAGTCACCGTAGAGTTGTCCTCTCAACTTGCTCACTCGAGCCTCGTCGAATTTATTTTTATTTATTTTTTTATTAGGATTGCATATCATGTAGATTGCATTGTAATATATTTTCATGTAGTTGCACCTAGCCTACTATTTTGTAATGTTCCATGTATATGTTCCATCTTTCTATGAGCTTAATTTGAAAAATCTCTATGATCCTTTTCTTCATGTGCTTTATATATGTAATCTTTTCTTTTTCCCCGTAGACTCTTTTTGCACTAATCAAGTCTGCAGGATACTTTCTATAGCTATTGTGCACTTTAAAGATGTATTCGTTGTCCCGTGATGCTCCACGCCATCGAGCTATGCAAGCAATCCCGGTTCTTGTTGGTTCCTCCGTAATTGCGCATCCAATCGCCTAAGTTCTCGAATTTATTATTTCGTATAACTTGAGGACAAGTTGCAATCTAAGTGTGGGGGAAGGGATAAATGATTTATGTGTCTACTTTCGTTTGCTCATATTTTTAGTATTTCTATGAAAAGTGCTTAATTTTTGAATTTTTTGTTATATCCCGAGTAGACAAAGGCATATCTTTGCTTGAGTTTATATCATTTTTGCTATATTCTGTATATTTAGTAATTTTAGTTGTTTCACCCGACGCTCTTTTTCACATGCCATAGTAAATGATGAGCTAAATGTTGAAAGCCTACCCCATTTTAGTTGGAGATTTTTTATGATTATAGCATGTTTCTTTGCTTATGTACAATTCTTGAAAAGTTTAGTAGTTTGTATTCTAGGATTAAAGTATGACATACCGTGAATATCCGTAAGTTTGAATGTGATAAGTGAAACGTGATTAAGTCTTTGCAATAGTAATAAATTGTTTACTTGAGGTGTTATGCTCGTGGTCCGTGCTACTAGAAAATAATCTTTTCCACCGCCAAACCGTAAATCTCTAAGTAAACATAATTGTAATTGTGTGTGTCGGAAGTCGGTTTATGATTTGGGTGAGGTAGGGTGTACCACGTATGTCCTATTCCACTATGATGACCAAAAGCTCACGACGCCGCTTTATAGCCGCCTTATGATTTGAGTAAGGTAGGGGATTATCTCGAAATGTCCTATTCTCGCTACGAGGGCAAAAGCTTATTCGATGTGTGTTAGAAAAGTGTGAAAAAAGTGAAAATATTGAAATATATTATTATGAATAAGTAAGGACTTAGTTATCGTTAATCTTATCCCCGCATAAACCGAAAGATATGTTGTAGGGATTATCCTCTGAAGTTTGTCGAAATGTTTTAGATATTCTCTACTATTTCTTTTTGGGATATTTATGTTTTGTAAAGTGCCTGTTATAATTTTTGAATATTTCTAAC
The DNA here is from genome assembly GCA_036785695.1 of Gentiana straminea. NCBI lineage: Eukaryota > Viridiplantae > Streptophyta > Magnoliopsida > Gentianales > Gentianaceae > Gentiana > Gentiana straminea. The sequence goes on from JAVUPR010000243.1 coordinate 7,725,657, forward strand.
TTAGATGGGAAACCGGGCTAGTTTTGGTTTGAATAACTTTCAAATTGTGGAACTTAGTGGAAGTTTATTATGGCTATGCACACACTACACGGGTGAACTTCTAAGTTATTAAATATACTTTATATTTGTATAGATGTTTATTTGTCTCGAGCTTGATCTTTGTTTTGTTTTGCTCGAGGACGAGCAAAAAGATAAGTGTGGGGGTGTTGTTAATGGCTAAATTATAGTGATTTTTACATATATTTTCTATATCAATTTCCCCTACATTCGTATGATTTTCATAGATTTCAAGCTTTATATTGAAATATTGAGTAAATGATGTTTTTAATAGTTAAATTGCAAAACGTGACGAATTATGTGCTTAAATCATGATTTTATATTATTTTGGAAATATGTTACACTTTGGTATGTTTTGATCCTTGTGTAGATACTCATTGATGATGGAAAGGATGATCCTAAAGAGCTAATTTCGAGATGAGAGAGGATCAATCAAAGATATGGAAGAATAAAAGAGATAAGGAAAGAAATCAATGAAGATAAAGATGGAAATATCAAGATTTCGACAGTGGACTGGCGTCCAAATAAGGTGGACGAGCGTCCAGATCAGAACTGGCGTTTAACAATCTGAACGAGCGTTCAAAGGCATAAAATCAGAACAGAGAGTTCGTACGCCGTCCGTACTAGCGTCCGCACCCGTCAAAGCATTTCGGACGGGCGTCCGATTGGTAAAACGGGCGTCCACCGCCGTTTTTGCCGAAACCGACTTAGGTTACCGTAGCGACCGACTTAGTTTTATTATAAAAGCACAAAGCAGCCCCAAACCCTAAATTGGATTCGAAATTTCTTCACATCAAAAGAGAGGCCAGCGGCCGCACCTTGGAGATTTGAAGGCCGGTCACCCGAGCCTTGTGCTCGGGTGAACCGAGGTTAGATTAGGAGTAGTTTAGATGTTTTTCGATTCATGAGTTCATCCATGTACCAAACCTTGTGAGTTTAATCTCTTTTTAATTTATTCAATCTCTAGTTTATTTTCATGATCTTTAATTTATTTTGTATCTTTTTATGATTATGATGCTATGTGTGAATTGAATCGGGAGATCGTTTACGATTGATAGTTACAACATACGGAAGTTGAGTAACGTTAGATCACCATAGAAAGATAGGATCTTTAGCCGTTAATGATGACAAGTTAATAGGTTAATCATCTAGGTTGTTAGATTCGATTATACGAGAGTAACTTGAATCTACACCGAGTTTTGTATTGAAAATCAGTTTCAACTTACGAGAGAGTAGAGATTGATAAATTGGATTTACTAAGGAATTAGGAATCCGTAGCTTGAGAATAGATTCGCTAAGGAATTAGGGGTTTATGTCTCATGAAAAGGTGAAGCCACAAATTGAATTAGAATCATGAGAATAACTAGGATTGAAATCACTTAGTTTGTACATCGTTTGAGCCCATGTCTTTTTAGTTTAAAATGTTTTATTTTGTTTTCCTAGGTTAGATTTATTCTCATTGTTCTTTACGTTTTTATGTTTGCTTTTCGTTTATTCGTTTCCTTGAGTAACAATTGAGAGAATTAGTGCGATTAGATTCAACATCCCTTTTCCCTGTGGATCGACCCTGTACTTACCCTACTATGCTATCAACTACCCGATATTTGGTCGGTTAGGAGTTAGTTTGCATGTTAAGTATATGTTTATAAATTTTCTTTTGTTTTTATGATGCAAAATCCTCCCAACAGCTATGAACTCAGCTTCCATTGTTGAATCGGCTGTGCTGGATTGCTTTTGGCTTCTCCATTCTACTACACCGCCACCAAGCGTAAACACTGAACCAGAGGTAGATTTAGAATCATCTCTGTCTGACTGAAAGTCAGAATCGGTGTACCCCGCTAGCTCCAAACTCCCACTCGAATAGACGAGCATATAATTTCTAGTTCTCTTCAAATATTTGATGAGATTCTTTACTACTGTCCAGTGCGGCTACCCTGGATTTGACTGAAAACGGCTGACTAATCCAACGCCGTAACAAATGTCAGGTCTCGTACACCTCATAGCATACATAAGACTACCAACAGCCGAGGCATATGGCACTCTTCCCATAGCTTCAGCCTCTTCAGGAGTTTGAGGCCCCTGAGTCTTAGAGAGGTAAACGCCGTGACGGGTTGGTAGAAAACCCTTCTTTGCGTTCTCCATACTGAAGCGTGCCAACACCTTATCTATATTAGTTGCTTGGGACAGAGCTAACATCTTGTTCTTGCGATCCCTTATAATTTGGATCCCTAGAACATAACTCGCTTCTCCCAAATCCTTCATTTGGAATTGCGTGGTCCACCAACTTTTCACGTCGGACATCATCCCCTTATCGTTGCCAATTAGGAGTATGTCATCAACGTACAACACTAGAAATACAACACTATCTTTGATAACCTTCTTGTACACACAAGATTCAGCAAAGTGTTGTTCGAAATCATAAGACTTGATCGTGTGATCGAATCTATGATACCAGGAACGAGATTCTTGCTTCAACCCATAAATGGATCTGAGCAACTTGCACACCATGTGCTCTCGTCTTTCTTCAATGAATCCTTTTGGTTGCTGCATATAGATTTCCTCGTCGAGAAAGCCGTTTAGAAACGCTTTCTTAACATCCATTTGCCAGATTTCATAATCCAGGCATGCAGCAATCGAAAGGAAGATGCGGATGGTTTTCATCATGGCCACAGGTGAGAAGGTTTCCTCGTAGTCAATACCCTCTCGCTGTGTGTAACCTTTGGCTACCAGCCGTGCTTTGAAGGTTTCGACCTTCCCATCTACTCCTCTCTTTCGCTTGTAGAGCCATTTACATCCAATGGGCCTTTCACCCTGAGGAAGTTCTACAAGTTTCCAGACTGAGTTAGAGTACATAGACTCCATCTCTTGATTCATTGAGTCAATCCATTTATCCTTATCGTGATCCAATATGGCCTTCTTATAGGTCGGAGGATCATCTTCCACCCCATCAGAGGCGACTACGTTTGCCTCTAAATCCATGCCGTACCGAACCGGTGGCCGAACCACTCTCGCAGTACGTCTAGGTGGAACAGGAATGTCGGAAGTGACAGTTGTATTAGTAGTGTTGTTTACAGGAACATCAGCAGCCACAATAGGCCTGACGTCATCGGAGAGTAATTCCTCTAGTACAATTTTACTTCGAGGTATGTGGTCTTTCATATAACTTTCCTCCAAAAACGTAGCGTTAGTCGAGACTAGCACTTTGTTATCTTCCGGATCATAAAATAGACCACCACGTGTACCTTTTGCATAGCCTACAAACAAACATACTTTGGTACGTGATTGTAGCTTAGTAGTCTTGTCCATCAACACATGTGCAGGACAACCCCATATGCGGAAGTGACGCATGCTTTCGCAATGTCCCGACCACATCTCAAGTGGTGTCTTTTCGACAGACTTGGACGGCACTGCATTCAAAATGTAGACCGCTGCTTCTAAAACATAACCCCAAAAGGATATAGGTAGTGAGGCGTAGCTCATCATTGATCTAACCATGTTAATCAATGTCCTGTTTCTCCTCTCAGCAACTCCGTTTTGCTAAGGTGTCCTAGGCGCTGAACGTTGGAAACAAATTCCTTTTTCAGTCAAGTAGTCAATGAACTCAGTATCTAAATACTCACCTCCACGATCCGAGCGAAGGCATTTCAATGACTTGCCTAGTTACCTTTCGGCTTCTGCTTGGAACTCCTTAAACTTTCCAAAAGCCTCGGATTTCCTATGCAGGAGATAAACATAACCGAATCTCGAGTAGTCATCAATGAAAGTCACAAAGTACTCGTATCCGCCTCTAGCTTGTACGTTCATCGGACCACGAAGGTCTGAATGCCCTAAGTCTAGAGTTCCCGTGGCTCTATTACCCTTTGATGAGAAGGGACGCTTAGTCATTTTTCCCTCCAGGCAACACTCGCAGACTGGCAGTGTGTCAACAGATGACTCACCTAAGGCTTGAGCCTTTTCTAGTCTTTTGAGTCTTTCCAAGGAAATATGGCCGAGCCTTAGATGCCACAAGTATGTTTTATCTTCTTTTACTTGAGAAACTTTCTGCCTTTTAGCAGATCTTTGATAAGCAGTTTTAAACATTTCAGTATTAAGTAGGGGAGCTTTATGTGGTCTTATAAAATATAAACCGTTTTCATTTATAGTTGAACATAATTCAAAGCCATTCTTCGAAATAACAAATTCACCATTCAAATTTGAAACAGAAAATGATTGTTCAACTAAGGCAGAATGAGAAATCAAATTTCTCCTGAAATTGGTAATAAAATAAACATTGTCTAAATGTATAATTCTATTATTAAAATGCAAGTCCACAGCTCCCACTGCTTTAGCCGAAATGAGCGCCCCAGTGCCTACTCGCATCACTTGAGAACCCTCTTCCAGCTCCTCATACGAACTAAGATTCTGCAATGAAGAACATACATGGTTAGTAGATCCAGTATCAAGTATCCAAGTGGACACATCTTTAGCTACATTAAAAGATTCCAAGAATAGTAATTCCAAATTACCTTTCTTATCTTTCCCAGCGACAGCCTTGACTTTGCCATCTTTCACATCACGAAGATAATCCGGACAATAGCGTTTCCAATGTCCTACCTCCTTACAGTAAAAGCATTTGCCCTTGGGCTTGGCCTCGTCAACTTTCTTGGCTTTCTTTTTCTTCATTGGCTTGGGCACAGGTGCAACATTACCCTTCTTCTTTGGTTTGGCCTTAGGCTTGTTTGATGACCTGGCTTCGGCCAAATTGGCTTCAGCATTCTTATCCCCTACTTGGACCTTATCTTTCGATAGTAGGCCCTCGTAGATAGTCAGTTCATTCAGCATCTGTGTCATGGTCAATTCATGTTTGCCCATCAGATACTGAGTTTTGAACGGGATAAACTCAGGAGTCAACGATTCCAAAATCATTGAGACTTGAGTTGCTTCATCGAACATTGATCCATGAATACCGGCGTCATTGAAGTAACTGATCATATTCAAAACATGACCATTCACTGCTTGTCCTTTCTTCAATTTCGTGTTAACAGCCATCCTTATGGCATCGATCTTGCTTGATTGCTAGGTGATCCAAACATCGAAGTAAGTTTCCGCATGATTTCTCCTGCGGTCTCAAACTCTTCAATATGGGTCCTAATAACCTCCGACACTGCCGCCAAGATGATCCCACGAGCCCGGTTATCAGCCTCGATCCAGCGATTACGTTGTTCGATCTCAGGTTTACCAGGTTTTTGGATCGCCACCATAGGGCATTCAGAAGTGAGTACATGTTGCACATTCTCATATGTGAGTACCACGTTTAAGTTACTCTTCCATTTCTTAAAGTTGTTTCCCGTTAATTTTTCAGACAGTAAAGCAGAAATTTGAGCAGACATTTTGCTGAAAATAAAATGACATGTATTAATTCAAGTTTAACACTACTATATAATTTATTTTAGGAATTGTAAACTAAAAGATAAGTCTACTCTACTATTCCAAGGTTTTAACCTCGCATCTTAGTGCCGCCTTAGGGTAGGTCAAAGAGATGACGGTTAAATCGAGACAATCTCATCAATGAATAACTTGTGAGAATCGAACATCCCACGAGAATCGAACATCCTTTTATTCATTGATTACCTTCCTTTTTTAGCCTAGATATTATCAAAAATATCCTTTATGAGTGTGACCTACTATTTCGGATCTCTTAGGTACGCCCCGAGTGTGCCGTCTTAGGATAGGTCAGTGACCCAACGAGTACCCAGAAATCCTATCCTTTCGGAGACCAAGCCATGAATGTTGATAGGGGTGAACACCATCCTTAGGGGGACGAAATCAAAGCGCCTCGAGGCATCACCCTTTTCTCACTTACTTGTATCTATAGTAGAGGCCGTGGGGTTGGCTGTCGCCTCCCCCGCTCCCACTCAATATTTTGGAAGTGGTGGTGGGTTAACCAACCACGTCTTTTTGATGTTAACATAAAAGCACATCGAATCAAGGATTCCGAATGGTGTCGGTAACGTAAGCAAGCCTACCCGTCCTATTCGTTGGAACATATGTGACGGTCGGACGAAGTCGGTCAAGAGAGCCCCATGAGATAAGAAGGAATCACCCCTCCGCTCGTTGGTGTAGCTTAGTCTTGCCGGACCCCCGTGCATACATCACACTAGGAGGGTTAAGTCGGTCGAGCCTAGCTCAGTTGACCACCCAACCTATAGGCGAACCATTTTTATCCAAGATTTATTGTTCTTTTACCATCATTCAATCTCGTAGACACTACGAATTGAAAACGTGATCTCGTTTGGGCTTTAAGGCGGTTCACCGAGAACACACACCGAAAGGCTTAACGATTTCATAACCCGTCCTCGGATTTTTAATTAGTTACTAAATTAATTAATTACCACGTATTAATTAAATTTCAACTAATTACGCGAGTTTGTATACATGCCTATTTTAATTACCAAAATTAAAATTCTACATGTATGCATGGAGTGGATTTATGATATGATGCATGTCATGGCAATTCCGATTTTATATCTATTTTGTGATCAAACATATAAAAAATAAATTGCGGAAAATTTAAACACCGAGATGGATTGTTGGTACCTCCGTATCTAATCTATCCTAGGAAAAATAAATTACAATCTTGTTGTCTTCGAGTCTTGATCTTCGAATCTTGAACTCGAACCGCCGGATCCCGAACCACGAACACCCGAGAGGAGAAAATGTATTTTTTTAATTAAATAAATCCAATTTATTATAATTAATCCAAAAAAAATATTTTCCAACAAATTTTTTTATTATTTATATGCGGCTGTTACCAAAAAAAATATTTTCCAAAAAAAAAATTTTTTTTTTTTTTTTGTTACAATTTGGCGGCTGCACAAATTATTTTCCATAAAAATATTTTTTTTTTTTTTTTTTTGTTATGCCAAACGGCAGAATGATAAAAAAAAGATTAGGTTAAAAAAAAATTTTACATGCAGCCCCATATCAAAAAAAAACTTAGCCGCATGCAATTATTTATGAACAGGACTTATAGCGACGCTTTTCAGCGTCGCAAAAAGTCCTGTAGCAGTTTTTAATAAAATTTTATCCGTTTCTCCTCGTTCATACCTTGGGTTTCGCCTTGATCTTCAATTTTCCAGCAAGATCTTCATCTTTTCTAGCCCGGATATTCAAAATTACAATAAAAGATGCTACTTTTACATATAAATTTCGAAAATTGACATAAATAAAATACAATTACTATGCTCAATTGTTACTAAACAAAGGAGCTACAATAGATCTAACGAGTAAACAGTACCAACCCCAATCCATCTCTTCAACAAAGACATTCATAACATAAAAAAATAAAACAAAATTTTCGGCCCCCTTTAAAAAAAATTGGGACAAAAAGAAATCTACATGTTTTACCACCCCTAGAATCTAATATTTTATACGTATAAATATATATCACCTTGGCGACTGATACCACTGTTAGTAATATCATCCGCAACGGAAGCGATTTAAAGAATCTAGATCTATAAAATACACGTAATAAAATAACTAGATCTACATCTACAAGGGGTTGTAAACATACCTCTTGGATCTCAAAATCCAAGTTGAAGAACCGCAAAGGAAAGAATAAAAGCTTGTGTGAAGAGCACCACGATCTTCCGTACGTGTGATCCAAGCAATTCCCGGTGGAAGGAAATTCTCGACTCGAACCCTTCTGATATGCTACCCGGAAAAACCTCCAAGATTTTTCCCCAACCCTTGGCCGAAAATTCTTCCCTCTAATTTGCAAGAGTGGTCGAAATTTTTATATTGTCTTAAGGCTTGGAAGAACTCTCTTTATATTGGAGAGTAAAACTTATCCTCCAAGGATTTTTATTTTACAAATAAATAATCCAATAAATAAAAGATAATTCCATAATATTCTAGAACAAATCTAGAATAATATTTATCTTTATTTCTTTCCATAAATATTTATCCAATAATATTTTATGCACGTCTTATTAATACACAAGAAAATAATTTCTTGTTCCATATTAATGAGGGGGGCAAAATTTAACATATTGACCTAGTCAATATTAATTTTGCCATTACACAATAATTGGGCCAAGATTATGGAAAATATCTTTTCCACATATTTAATTATTTAGCCCAACTAATTTAATAGTCCACTAAACAATTAATTCACATATCGTTTTAATAAAGTCCAACAAGAACTAAATTAATTTTATTAGGACTCGACGTCCGAGAATAGCTATGCTATATAGGAGGCACGTCGGGGACCATGGACTAATAATCAGCGGCTCCGATAAATCAAATAAATAATTATCTTACAAACAGAATAATTATATTCGATAAATCAATCACAGGAATATGCCACCATAATCCCGTGACTGCACTCCTCCGATTAAAAGATTATATTTATCTCCTCACGAGAATAATAATAAGCGTCCATTGATACAATCATTACATATGGATTAATCCTCCATAGATCGTTCATTCTAAATCGGGAAGTTACCGTTAACCCTTTTTAGAACCTCTTATCCTTATTTACCATTAACCCCCTAGTGATCAATTAATTCATACAACTCACTCGGTAGCTAATCGGTGTAATATGAACTCGTACGATCGATCGGTTTCTAGGATTAACAAATAAGGGAACCGTCTATCTAATTCCATAAATAGAAGGAATGGATTCCGTATCCGTGATAACACGGACTACTCACTCAATCGGTACAATGCCAAGATGGGGTAATTCAGACCACGGACTCAGTGTAATCCTTAACCGTCAAGTCAAACCTCATACTGATTCAAGCAGTTGACTGTGATCACCTCAGGATTAAGATATATCCATAAATATGATTTTCGATTGATTCGATAAGACTTCTCGATCACGGAATTATATCGTGAACTCTAATCAAATCGGTCCAGCCCTATATGATATATCTATCATATATAAATGCCCCACTAGGTTCTCTTAACCGAAAGTCCGGATAAGACAATCACACATATTGTGTTCGGGCGCATTAATAGCACGTTAAAGGAGAGACCCGATACTCTCGATTAACTTCACTACGGGCTAATTGTATTTTAAGTACATCTTCACTAACTCAATCCTCCCGTGTATATCCCATACACTGAGTTAAGTGATTACATAAACGATATACTTTAGGGTTTTATGTAGTGTAAATTTTATTGTCACATCGGTGAATATGAGAATAATAAATATGAATAATAATATCATTTCATTTATTAAATAAAACAATTACAAAATTGTCTTTCGGGCATCACACCTAACACTCATAAGACATGGGATTAATACTTGCTCCAAGATAACATAGTACTTTTTTAAACAAAAATCCTCAATTTCACAAGGAATTGTAAAACTACCAAGATCTTTCATTTTAGGTGGTAATTTATCTTTGTAAAATTGCGAACATTCTTCATTGAGGCAAATATTCTCATATTCTTCTAACTTTTTCTTGTTTGATAGAATATCTTTCAGAAACTTTCCATAGGCAGGCATATTAACTAGAGCTTTGATAACAGGGATATTAACATGAAGATGACGAAAAGTATTAAGGAAACGAGCATACTTCTTATCAGTTTTTATTTTTTTAATTTGATCTTTAGGTGGGTAAGGTAAAGATTCTAAATCTATAACCTTTGATCCCGAAGTCATTTTCTCTTTTCCTTTCTCCTTAAATCTTTGAGCGTTACTTGGTTGCCATGTATCATGATCTTGAATTTTTTTCTTTAAAACGCTCCCCGAATCAATCTCTACTTGATTTTTTTCAACTCTTCTGTTTGTCATCCTTGTTTTCAGTATCATTTACTCTAACATGTTCCTTGAATAAATTTCTTAAATCTTCATCCATGGGATCTTTCAGAATCCTCGGGATTTTTACCCATTTCTCACCTTCATTTTCAGGTTCCACACTTCTATTTCTTTTCAAGAAATTTTCTATAATTTCTTCTTCCTCATCAGTGAATTCATGTTCATCTTTAGTTTCATCATTCTTACCATCTAAATCATCTTCTACTTCATTATTTCCGAAGTTTTCTACTCCATTACTACCACAGAGTTTTCTACTTCTGGTAACTACATCATTTACCTCTCTCGGATTTCTTTCAGTGTTACTTGGTAATCCTCCTGGTGGTCTACTGTTTTTACGTTCACCTTCCCTACTCAAATGATCTTCCATATTTCTTAATGAGGCTTCTATCGTCCTCATTCTGGTATCATGGACACTCATAGATGTTTTTATTGTACTCATATCTTTAGTGACTATACCTATAGAAGTCATCATTGTTTCCATATTTTTAGCTTGAGTAGACACCACACCCATCATATTTTCCATTAGTTTCTCCCATTTTTCAACCCCTTCTGCATGCTGAGTTGAACTTTGAGTTACTAGTATACTCTGAGTGGTGTGTTGAGGATAGGATCTGGGTAATGATTGTAAATTCTGATTAGAGGTATCTCCCTAATAAACTTGATTATTAGACGAATTCCTATATGGGCTGGATATGGCGGTTGTCCTTGCTTACTAGGGTTTTCGGACCATCGAAAAGTTGGGTGGTCTCTTCTAATAGCATTAAACGAGTTTGAATATGCATTGTTCAAATTCCTATCTTCTTCGAAGAAAACTTACCTCCTCTCTCGAATATCCTTTTGGTTCTTCAATCCCTAATGGCATATTATCCGATTTGAGTATTCGGTGGGTGTACTATTTTTCGAACTTAGGTTTTTGTTAGATTGTAGGCCATCAAATTTCCTACTCAAATTCTCCAAATGTGCTAGAACTTCGTATTAGATGTACATTCTCATGCAAAAGCTACTTTTCGGTGCTAGAACCGGTTTCCCACATTCTGTTATTTTTGGAAATCTTTTCTATAGCATCGTAAACTGTTTGTGCTTCACTCATCATTAAAGAACCACCACATGCATGATCTACATCCGCACGTGAGTCTTTTCGTAATTTACGACGGAAAAGTTGGATTTGCATATCTAAGGAATAACCATGGTCGGGACAAGCTCTTAACAGTTTTTTAAATCTCTCCCAGGCATTCCCAAGCGTTTCTTCAGATCCTTGTCTAAAGTTAGCAACCTCGACTTTTAATTCCAAATTTCGTCCAGGAGTGAAATATTGTTTCAAAAATTCGGTTTGAATATCCTCCCAACTAGTCAATGAGTGATGTGGAAGAGACATAAACCAATCTCGTGCTCGTCCTTTTAGAGAAAAAGGAAACATAGACATTCTCGTTAACTCACGATGAGTACCTTGACTTTTGGCTGTATTGCACAATTCTTCGAAAAGATAGAGATGATGATGTGGATCTTCATCCTCTCCTAGAAATTGGGCTCTTGTGTCAATTAAACCAAAAAGATGAGATTTAATTTCGAAATTGTTCGCTCCTTCATTGGGTAAAAGAATGGGATTATTAGTCTGGTTCCTTCTTATGGTCTGATAACAGATAGGTCTCGGGTTTTGTGGGTTATTACGATTATTCTGGTTCCGATTCTGATTATTCCTATTATTAGGATTTTGATTATTATTAGGGTTAATAGGGTGTTGTCCATGCCCTTGAGCATGATCTAGCCCTTGTTCAGGTGTTTCATCACTGGTTTCAGCCATTTTCGTATTTCGATTTGAAGATGATTCTTGCGGAGATCTGCCAAGAAGTCCTTGGCTGTTTTGACTACGTTTACTCTCTACTCTTAGCTGCCTTTCGTAATTGTTTATGTCAGGCTGATAAGGAGTGAGTGGAGTCTTACCACTTCTGGTCATCAACTAACGAAAATAGAAAATACTCGACTTTGGTAGAAGAAGAAAATTGGTAACTAAAAGAAGGTAGATACCAACGAAAAATAAAATAGAAATGAGATAAGAAAAAGTGTTGACTTATCCTCGAGAATTTTGAGCTGATACAAGTAGTAACCATAGACACAAAGAAAAATTAGCGACGTTCCCCGGCAACGGCGCCAGAAAGCTGACGGACTATTTCTAGACTATTACAATCTTTACCGGTAGTGTACCGGGTCAAATTGTAGTGCTAGTATGGTGAGTCAGGTGTCGAATCCTTAGGGAACGTGGTAATTCTTTTAAGTGTGGTTAAACACCAAAAAGCTATTATTAACTTGATCTAAATCGCAGGTTTATCATACGAGTCACTACTATACTAATAAACAGAAAATACATGCATAAATTAAAACTAAACTAATATAATATATATAAATACATAAATATATATAGTAATACATAAATAGTAAAATATATAAATATATAGATATATAGATACCAATATATTAAATACTAATAATTATTATAGAACTAGCCAAGATATATGTAATTGAATTATTCAATCTTTTTAGTTTAATGGATGTGCTTGTTCTTCCTTTTTATTAGGTCCAATTGAATATGTGAAACGGTGCACTCCTCAGCTCAACAGTTCCCTCTCACACGAGCGTACGAAACTGTCATATGTCTCATCAATGTCCAATGTCATCCAAAAGATTGGGTACTCCGTTTTGTCATGCGGTCAATGTTAAGGATCTTGATCGAACGGGTGAATTAACGTAATTAGATCTCGAGTACGAGATAATTTCAAGAAGTGTTTCTCTTTTCAAAAGATAAAACAATTCTACCCCCGGGTAGGAAATAGGATTCCGTTGTCACGTTTTCACTCGGCCATTTTTACCCTCCGTTTTTTCTACCTTTTTCTCATATCCTAACTTCACCGTTTAGTTCGTCATTAGGTTATGGTGCGATTCATATTGGTTAATTACGTCAATACGAATATTTTCAATACATTTCAAGTAGAAAAAGATTCATCAAATTCAATTTTAATCAATTTTAGTTATAGTCATCATCCATTTTACCAAAAAGATCGAAATATTTCAATTACATATCTTGGCTAGTTATAGATTTAGCCAACTAACATTATAAAAAAAACATAAAAACAACAAACATAAAACTTTAGAATATTACCAGGTTACAACTGCTGATTTAGAGGCCGTATTCTCCGGAAATTACAACAACTTCTTCAACATCGAACTCCCGATAACCGTCCAAGCATTACAAAGATACTACGGCTTCTACATTATTTATGGCATAATGCCTACTAATATATACATTACTACTACTAATTTAAGAGATTAGAAGATATATATATATAAGCTAGTATATATATATTGGTACCTCCTCCAACAGCCTGCATGAATGCTGTATTTATAGGAGAAATTTTCAAGGCCGGATCGATCCGGAGTTAGGTCGGATCGATCCGGGAATAAAAAATATTATCCCCCAGGCTTATCCTCTGCATAACCACATATTAATCATCATTATGTTTCCTTATCAGATAAGACGGATCGATCCGGGGTTAATCCGGATTGATCCGGGTAGCATTTTTCCAAATCTTGATCTGAAACTTGATAATATCATAACTTGAGATCTGGATCTCCAAATGACATAATTCAAGAAGCGTTGGAAAGCTCTTCAAAAGATCTATAACTTTCATGAAGGACTCTTCTTCAGAAAATGCCTTTTTGATGGGCCATTTGTTCGTCGAAAATATAATTCGATAATAATACTACGAATTGATGATCCACTTGAATTCTTAATCTCGTGGCACTTCCTTACTTCCTTCAAAAGACATGTTTTAACTTCAAAAAGTGTCGTCACTCGGGGTTTTGGTTTATCTAAAAATCTGCAATAAAACACCAAAAATACCCACGTAAATCTGACACGACACTCCGGTTACTAAACCGGTACAAAATTTATAACTTTTTATTACTTTTACTAGATTTTTATATTATTTTAGACTTATTCATAACTATTGATATTACATAAGATTATCGTTATAATTTCTTATATTTTATATAGAAAGAGTTGATAAAATATATAAAATATCGTAATTTTTATCATATAAATGTTATACATCAGTGTGCCATGAACGCCGGTGTGGGTAGCGTCTTCAGAAACAGAACCAAGAAATGGCATTTCAAATAACACAGGCCAAAAATACCAAGTCACACCAATTCAAATAGCAAAAGCCCATAGATCACACCAATTCAAGTGACACCAATTCAAATATCAAAGGCCAAATAACCCAAATCGCATACGAACAAATAGCAATTCAACGGGGAATAAAAAAACAAACCAAACCAAAGCCAATGTAGTCTACAAAATCCAAATACTAAATCTAATCACCATTTTAAACAACCCAAACATTAAACTTATGAAAGTAATAAACGTGTCAAAGTTATAAATGTGTCAATGCTATAAGACAACTAAGTCTTTTTCGCGGTCCTCGAACGCTTCTTTGGTCTTTGAGCTTGTATATGACTAGATTCTTGGGCTTCGACACCGTCATCTTCAACATCTTGTGTACATGCACCTGTAGTCAGGAACTCTTCTGTCATCTGAAGCGCTTTCACTAAATCCTTTTTGCTTTTTTTAGAAGCATTTTCATTCGCATCTCGTACCGCATCAATCACTCTACCCTTGCATTCATCCTCCTACATGTTAAACATAAAAACGTTCATTAAATTGAAAAAGGAAACAACAAAATAGATTGTATATTACCCTAAAAAAAATAGATTGTATATTCAAATACCTCTCTTGAATCTCGTTGCTTTCTTTTGCTGACACCGGTCAAACGACGCACGGCAACACCTCGATACCAAGTCATATACTCAGACGTGCATTCCCAATCAAACCTGGCTTTTCGCATCCTTTGTTCCTTATTGACTAGATGATTTGCAAAATGGATACAGTCATCGTCGAGTGATTCATGAGTGACATTGTACTGTTTCGCCTACCCGCTTCGATTCGATGCCTTTGGAAGAATTGGTGACTGAGGGATAGCTTGAATATGGCCAAATTGACGGACGACACGGTTTGGGTAATACACCTCTTCAATGTCCAATGTCCTTATGCACCCATAGAACCAACATACGTCATTCTCAGGCACCGTTCTAAATTGCCGATAAGCATCCCAAACAACCTACAAAATAGAAGATAATGTAAGTTGAACAGAACCAGACAAGTTACAACCTACAAGATAAATTTAGTTAACTTACTTCTCGGGCCTCCATCAAGTCCAAGTCCTCTCTTGTATGCCTTAACGATGACAATGCCACAGTGTCATTAATTCCCGTAACATGTTTCCACTTTAATGTCCGTACCATCTCCCCTTCAATGAATTTCGTGTTTGGTGGAGGTCGCAATGAAGGAAAATGTTCGTACACCCATGCTTGCAAAACACATATTACAAAATATTTCTTTAAACACTAAAAACAAAAAAAATGTAAAAAACAAGTGTTACCTCCTGCAATGTTAGGTATCCAGAAATTCCAACAGTACTGTTCCTAGTGGCCTTCGATAGCTGTCGGTAAAGATTTGCCAGTATGGAAGCACCCCAAGCCCAATCACCAACCTTATCCAGATCCCGTAGAAAATGAAGGTAGTTAATGTTTATCTTATCCCCACTACGGTCTTGCATCAAAGCACATGCAAGAAGATACAACAGATATCCGTGCACAGCTTTATCCACAATAACTATCGGCGTAGTCTGACCGGAACTTGATGCCTCACCCTGATTGCTTCTTACACCGCATTTACCCGCAAGACTGTTCTTTAGCCAACTTTTGGACAGTCGTAGTCCACCAACATGTTCTAACTCCTTTGTCACGTCTGCTATTGGAATCCCTAACAGCTCGTGAACAAATGTAACTGGGTTGTCCTCTTTTGCAAATTCATAGTTCACGACCATTCCATCAACCGGTAATCCTGTGATATATCGGACATCGTCTAATGTGATCGTCATCTCACCGAATGGCAAATGGAAAGTGTTTGTTACCGGATTCCACCTCTCAACAAAAGCACAAACTACCACACGATTCGCTTGGCTATATGAAGATTATACCAGATTGTACAATGGGTTAGCTCTCAGCCTTGCCTTAAATTCGTCACATTCTGCATCAATCTTCCATATCTTCAAGGAAGATGTGTACTGCTTACATCCAATTATACATCGGTCCTGTTCAAATGAGTTTATATATAAAGTTAGATATGTGAACAAATATAAGTTCACAAATATGTAATAAGATTATAAAACCTAAAAAAACATACATTCTTATTCAACAACGCGTAACCAACATGCTCCTTCCAATCCTTCCCCAATAGAACATCAGTGTCTACCACCACACCATCATCACTGTCGTATTGTAAACACTCAGCTGCTTCTGCCTCTGTCGGTGCCCCGGCACTTCCGGATGTCTGTCCTATACTTGCACCAGCATTACCTGATGCCTCACCTATAGTGGCCCCGGCTGGATTGGCTCTCGTTCGTAATGGCACCGAAGTACTAGAATCCGCAATCGGATCAAGCGTCCCGGAAGGGAGGCTGCACTCCCGATTGTGTCTCCATCTCCACCGACTCAGTGGTTGCCCCAACAGTACTGGAATCCAAAACTGGGTCAACTGTCCCAGAAGGAGGCTGCACTCTCGATTTTGTCTCCATCTCCACTGACTCAGTGGTGGCCCCAACAGTACTGGAATCCACAACTGGCTCAACTGTCCCAGAAGGAGGTTGCACTCCTGATTGTGTCTCCATCTCCACTGACTCAGTGGTGGCACCGCGATACTAGAATCCGTGGCGGATCAACTTGTCCCGAAGGAGGTGCACTCCCGATTGTGTCTCCATCTCCACCGACTCGGTGGTGGCCCCAACATTGGAATCAACTGTAAGTGAAGGAGCCTGCACTCCCAACTGTGTCTCAACAGACTCAATGCTGGCCCTGACACTATCATCTGCAACGGTCTCAACTGTAAGTGAAGGAGCCTCCACTCCCAACTGTGTTTCAACTGACTCAGTGGTCTCAACTACCTCATCTATCTCTCCTAAACCAGCCTCAGTTGGCTCATTCGCATGTCCTATCTCTGCTTGCACATTCTTTAGTCGTTTACTCTTTCTTTTATATGGCACACTTGTATGTTCCGAAACAATACTAGGCTAAACTTGAGCTTCGAGGGGTGCTTCCGCACCACCTTGATCCACTGCGGTACCTTCATCGCTATCTGCAAAGCGTACAGTCTTACCAGACCTCGTCTTAGTCATAATTTCCTACACATGATACAAGAAATAAATTGTCAGTCAAATGAAGAAATCAACTAACATAGAAATTAGACATTTATAAACAAAGCTCAAGGATAAGACATAAACCTCATACAATGTAACATTAACAATAATTTCATAAACAAACTCATAAAAGAGACTAACCATAAACAAGTTATAAAAAAGGCATAAAACAACAACATATAGGGGCACAAAATATCCTATATAAAACAACCTATTAATGAAATTATGGTAATCAATTAACCAATGTAACCTCTAAACTAACTCTAAACCCTAATCTGTCCTCAAACGTCACAAGTACTGACGTTGAACAAGCCTTTACAACGTCATCACCAGTGACGTTTATGGTGCAAGACATTGGCATGGAAATCTTCTGGAACGTCACCAGCACCAGCGTTTCATAGGTCTTTACAACGTCCACACCACTGATGTTTAAGAGCTAACAAATTGCCAAGCTAATGTTCTCAAAAACGTCATCACCCCTGATGTTGCCCAACATATTACAACGACAACATAACTGACGTTTTAAAGAAATAAAATTTGGATATCTGCCTGCTGACACGTCACCCCGACTGACGTTGTAGAAACAACTACGACATCAGCTATACCAGCATTCCAAGGCTTACCTTATTTTCCCACACACAGGCTGGGACGTCAGTGTGGATGACGTTGAAACCTACCACGGGCGTCGCTCACACCGACGTCCCCTGTTTCATCATCTTCTCCGGCCTTCCAACCGGAAAAATGGCCGGAAAAACCAAAATACAACCCAAAAAACATCAATCCAACTAACCCATTACATCCAAATACTAACCCATTACATAAAATATAAACCCATTACATCAAACACAAATTCACTTCCATTTAAACACAAATTCACAAACATTCAAACACATTTTCAAAAATTCACATACCTTGAATAGATTGAATTGATTATTCTTCTCTCCTTTTTCTTTTCTTCTACACTTCGAAATCCACTCTCCCTTCTTCTTCCCTTCTTCTTCCTCTTCTCTTCTCTTTCAATTTTAAGTTTTTTTTTTGTAACTGCCGATGGGGAGGTTTTTGGGGAAGAAGGTTAATGAGTTTTTGAATTAAAGTGGTGGGAGAAGAAAAGGGGTATGAATGTAGTAGTTGTTATTTAATTAGTACTTATTTTAGTGTTTTGTATAATTTTAGGGACTAAAGTGTAGTTTTTAAATTTTTGTTATTTTTATGTTGTGTAAGTAGTAATTACGTTGTGTGAAAGTAAAAAAATAATTAATTAATGTGGTGCAAGTAGTAAATAGGGGGTCCAAATAGAACCCCTAAAAATAATGACACATAAATGTTTCCAACATAAGCAAGAGGGATTTCATCAATAGCAGACAAAGCAGTCGTGACATTGTGGATTTTTAAAATTGAAGGAATAAATTTTTGTTCTCCTTTCAACAAAAAAAATGTGTTCTTGCAACATACATAAACCTCCAAAATTTTACCCAAAGAAACTATATATTTTTGCCAAGAATAACACATTTACTAATAAATCAGACCGGAAGGAAACTGAATTTAATCAGGACAAAAATTTAATAATCTCCCAACAATACCTTTTTTATTACTATTTATAAATTAAAGTCATGATATTCCATGATCTTAGTATTTACTCCTTCACATTCGGTTACAATCTATAAAAATCTGGCATTTAATGCTTTTCTATCAAAAAGAAAAGAGGAAAAAATATTCAGTGTTACCATATTTCATAAATTACGGAACTGAATTTTGGGATTGATCAAATATTTTTCATAAGCTTTTCGGATTGATCAAATTATTTCCGGATTACCATTTCATGAAGCTACACTCAAGTATATCCATGATCTTGGTATTTACTCCATGATATTATTTAATTAATTTTTCATCATTTATCATAACCGCCAATCAATTCTCTATGATTTACACATCAATTATCACTATACATTTTTTATTTTAATGTAAAACAAAATACTCACTTTATCTACAATTTGATGCAAAATTACTCCATCTTCGATCCATATCAGTGTTACTACATTTTTTTGATGTAACTACATCTATTTGATCGTTTTTTTTTTTTTTTTTTGAGGAGGAATTTTATCGGTTGTTACTACTACTTTTTTAATGTTACTACATGATAATGTCGGAATTATTACAAACAAGATTAGGCGGTGGATATCTAACAGACTAGGCAAAAAATCGTATCTTTTATGTCATTTTATATCAAGAACATTATGAAGATCTAAATACATTGAAAATAGGGTGTTTTTGGGGGATTTTGGCTGAGTCGAGGTGGCCGCCTAATACCCTCAAGTGTGAGGGGTCAAGCCAATGACGTAGTTCTGGTGTGTGAGGGGACACCGCTATTTATAGATGACATAGTCTACGCTTACAATAGACCAGTTTAAAATGTTTGTGTTCGTTAGGCGAGCTCTGATAGACGGCCTTATGTTGAGGCCGCTGCGAGCTCCGTGCTGGTGATGGCTTGCTTAACCTTGGGCTTTGTCCGAGTTGGGGGTGAGATGGGGCAAACTGATCATCTCCCGATATCTGAGCTGAGTTGTTTGTTGGCGGATCGTTGTCTTTTGTCTCGGCTGAGAGCTTGTGTGGGCTCTGTTCCTTTGATGTGGCTCAGCTTACGATTAGCGGGCGAGTTGGGCCATGGGCTTTATCCTTTGCTAGGCTTATGTTGGTCCAGGCCTCGGATCCGTGGGCTTTTGCCGGTTTTTGGCATATCAATGGCCCTATACTCATTGATTTATTCATGGTTCACTCATGAATACGTCAAGGAGTAAGTTTCTACCGATTTTCCGTACGCCGGGCTTGAGTGCTTTACGCTCGAGTGTGTGTCTACACTGCGCCGTGTTAAAATGGGCTTAGGCGCGTTACGCTCGTGGGCGTGTTTGCGCGGTGCCGTGCCAAAGCGACCGGTCTTAGGTGCTTGAACACTCGTGGGCGTGTCCGCATAGTGTCGTGCCAAAGCGACCAGGTTTTAGGTGCTTGAACGCTCGTGGGCGTGTCCGCACAGTGACGTGCCAAAGCGCCCAGGCTTAGAATAGATTCACTCGAAGGCGAGCTCCATGAGGTTGGCACGAGCTCGGAAGGGTTTACTATCGTTGAACATTGTCAGAGCCGTGTCTTTTGAGACAGTACGATCTAATAACAACTATCATAATGATTGCGTATATCAAGGGGTTATCTCTTTAATAATTTGAATTTTGAATTTCAAAAACATCCTGTCAAGTGTTCGAGCCCCCAATATAAAACTGAGGCCCTATAATATTTGGGCGTTTCTTCGACAATCGGAGCAATTCCATACGTAGGATTTTACGGCCAGCAGCTTGAGGTTTCCGGCGTAATTTCGTGCGATCTTGATCTTTTCTGTTCAACCGTTCGAGGTGAGCTTTCTTGTTTTTCCCATGGTTAGGTTGAATTTGATGTGTAACCTTGCGCTTAAATGTATGTTTTTATCTGTTCTTCCGATGATCTGCGTGAGTCGTGCACCAAGTTCCGGCCGTGTATCGTTTCCGGTAGCTTTTCCTCATTCTTCATATTTTTTCCTAAGGGTTAGGGTTAGGGTTCCGCTTGGCGACACTTGGACTTAGGGGGAGCAAGGTGTTGAGTTTGCCGGTGTGGACAATTCGACCCTATTTTGGGTTTACGCGACTAATTATCCACCTTGCTCTTCCTCTGTAGGTAATGGATTCCGGTAGCGCAAGCAATGGGTGAGGGGCGAGCATCGGTGTCTCGGCCGATCATGCTAATGAGGTGGTGCGAGCTGAAGCTCCTGTAGTGAGCTCTTTTGCCCAGGAGAAGTCGCGTCAGAGTGCTTTTGATAAAAGGAGTTATTACTCGTGGAAAGAGAAGGATAGGAATCCTCACCTACACCGACTTCTCTTCTTCGAGGATTTGATACTTATGATGCTTATCGGTATTTCTTCATGGAGGGGAAGGATGAGCTTAGGGTCGGCTACAGAGATCCTTGGACCGGGTATTGGTCCATTTTGACTCGATTTATAGTGGGATACGGCCTCTTTTTGACCCATTCTTTGTGGAATTCTTAGAGGCAGTCCAAGCGATGCCCAGTGATCTTGCTTTGGGGGTAGCTAGAATTATTTCGGCTTTCATAGCACCGAACCACATTCTAGGGCTCGAACCTACCATTTCGGCCCTCTTTTATTTTTATGCTTTTTATGCCACTGGTGGGCAGGAGTTGGTGCGTATTCCGTTGAAGAAGATAAGGCTCTTTTATAGTCTGCCGGGTAAGGTGAACGATTTGAGTAGTAAGGGTTTGTTGATCGAGCGTGGGTTGGTCATTCTGTGGAAATATTATATATCAAGGAAATATTACATATCAAATAATATGTAATATTTAGTATTTCGTGTATACATTATTTGTACACTTTATTTGTAAAGGACATATTAATT
Source organism: Gentiana straminea (assembly GCA_036785695.1). Classification (NCBI taxonomy): domain Eukaryota; kingdom Viridiplantae; phylum Streptophyta; class Magnoliopsida; order Gentianales; family Gentianaceae; genus Gentiana; species Gentiana straminea. Next base: position 7,747,254 of record JAVUPR010000243.1, read on the forward strand.
GTGGTACATATAAACAATTAATATGTCAAACTCTAGTTACTTTATGTCATAGACATACTTTTACTTTTACTTGTACATGCATGCTTGCCGCCCATCTAGTGGCCGCCCAAGCTAGCTAGTATCTCCCATCAATTGTAACTATTTATACCTCTTCCATTTGATGAATAAACCAAGTTGAAGTTTACTCAAGTATTATTTACTTTCTCAAACTTTCTTCATGGTATCAGAGCCTTAAACCCCTTGAATCCGCTGCAAATTCTCAGTACCCTGCTGAATCAAGAATGTCTTCATTATCTGAAGCTTCCTCACCCTCAGTTGAGTCCCAGCTGCCTCAGCAGACTGGTGTCACTGACTCTTCATCTTACACAAATCATAGACTTGATGGCAACAACTACTTGATGTGGTCAAGGTCTATGAAAATGTACATCTCTGGACAAGGTAAGATGGGATACCTGTCCGGCTCTAAACCTGCCCCTACTGAAGATGACCCGGGATTTGAAGCATGGGATACTACTAATAATCAAGTCATGACCATTCTCACAAGATCAATGACAAAAGAGATTAGTGAGAACTTTATGATGTATGATACCGCAAAGGAGATGCGGGATAATGCCGGGGATCTTTACTCCAAGAAAGACAATACATCGAAGTGTATGAACTTGAAGCTCGATTCAAAATTGCGAGACAAGGAGATATGTACGTAACTCAATACTTCAACCAACTATCTAGGGCATGGCAACACCTAGATATGTTGGAAACTCACCCCTGGAATGATGTCAAGGATCGCCCTTTATAAGGACATTATTGAGAAAAAGAGAGTATTCAAGTTTCTTCCGGATTGAATCCTACTCTTGATGATGTTAGGGGAAGAATCCTTGCCACAAAACCTCTCCCCAATCTCAAATCCATGTTTTTGAAGTCAAACATGAGGAAAGTAGGAGAAAAGTGATCCGCTTGAACTCCCCGCCGACAACCCCGCCGAAAGTGCTACCCCGCCGACCGTCGGGAAGCCCGTGAGGTTACCGAGACCGTCGGGAAGCCTGCGATCGAACCGGAAAGTTGTTCGTGAGCACGCGCAAACGCACAAATCACACCAAGGACACTTGCTTGGAAGCTACATGGCATGCCTAAATCCTCCAAGCCTACCGGGGAAAGTCGGGCGGGCATGTCAATGAAGAGGAGAATGATAACAAGTTGAATGCTCGCTTTCGCATTCAAAGTTTTCCTCACTCAACAAAAAGAAGGTAGTCCCCTCTACCGACACGGCTACTCGGGCTAGTGCGGGTAATTCTACTTTCTATTAGTAATGAAACATGGATTGTTGATTTTGGGGCCTCCTCTCATATGACTGGCAATAAAAACCTCATAACTCACCTTATGCCATGTCATCAAATTCATAAAATTAAGACTGTTGATGGATCTATCTCTCATGCAAAAGGTTTTGGAAATGTTAAACTCACTAATAAGATATGCCTAAAGGATGTCCTATTTGTTCCAAAATTAGACTGCAATCTCATATCTGTCAGTAAACTTGCAAAAGATTTGAATTGGACTGTTGTGTTTAATAAGAATCAGTGCACTTTCCAGGACCCTTCTTCACAGGAAGTGATTGGGAGGGCTAAACCTTGCTCAAGATTGTATGTAGTCAACCCTGCTGAAGACAAGACCGAAGGCGAATCGCCTCGGCGGCTCGCACTCAAACCTTAGACAATATCATGTTATGGCATTATAGACTAGGACATCCAAGTTTTGGTTATTTAAAGTCCGTAATTCTGAATTATTTAAAGGATGTAATGTCAATGATCTTCAATGTGATATTTGTCAATTTGCCAAACTTACCAAATCGTGTATACCAAACTACCTTATTTGCCTTCCACACCTTTCACTTTAATTCATAGTGATGTATGGGGACCTTCAAGAGTAAAAAGTATAACGGGGAAAATGTGGTTTGTCACTTTCATTGATGATCATACCGAAACACATGGTGTTTTTAATGAAGGATAAATCGAAGTTGGAACAGTTTTTCAGAATTTTACAACATGATCTCTACTCAATTTGACACTAAGATCAAGATCTTAAAGAGGCGATAATGCACTTGAATACTATGAGTCTAACCTCGGTAATTTCTTGATGAATAAGGGGATTGTCCATATCGGTAGTTGTGTGGAAACACCTCAACAAAATGGGGTTGCCGAGAGAAAGAACAGCACCTACTAGAGATGGCTAGATCAATCATGTTCACCACACATGTTCCAAAGTATATGTGGGGTGAAGCTATATTAACGCCACATACTTAATCAACGAGACTTCCCAAGTAGAGTGTTAGGCTTCAAAACTCCTATCCAAACCCTTCGACCACACACGCTCGCCCTCATCTTATTTCCCAATTACCTCCAAAAATCTTTGGTTGTCTTGTGTTTGTTTATATCCATGCCCAACACGAAGCAAACTTGATCCCAAAGCTCACAAGTGCATTTTCCTAGGATATGCAAAGGACGGGAAAGGTTACAAGTGTTACTCTCCTTCGAAAAGAGATTTTACAATTCTATGGATGTAAATTTTTTTGAAAGGACTCCCTACTACGACAAGTCCACCGAGGCGATCAACGATGGAAATCGATTGAAATTGACCTAAATCCTTTCCCTCGGCAAACTCTTAACCTCGGCAACCTGCGATTCTCGGCAGACCGAACCTCGGCAACCATGCGATTCTCGGCGGACCGAACCTCGACACCTACCGACTCTCGGCAAATCTACTGATCCTCAGCAACCTCCTGAACTAGAGTCTACTGACCCAGAGCCTGCTGACCCGAGCCTACTGACACTCAGCAACCTACAGACACTCAGCAGCCTGCTGACATTGATGATAGGCCTATTGCTATCAGGAAGGGAAAGAGATCTTGCACTACTGATCATTCTATTCATAATTATCTATCTTATGATCAGTTATCACCTGCTTTTGCCATGTTTACACGGGACTTGGATTCTCACTCTATTCCTAAGAATATACAGGAAGCTCTCCAACATGATAAGTGGAAGGCAGCTGTCAAGACTGAAATGACTGCCCTCCTAGATAATCATACTTGGGATCTAATAGCTCTCCCCAAAGGCAAAAAGACAGTCAGCTGCAAGTGGTTATTTACCATCAAATACAATGCTGATGGTACAATTGACAAGTATAAGGCCAGACTAGTTGCAAGGGGTTTCACTCAAACTTATGGCATTGACTACAAAGAAACTTTTGCACCAGTGGCAAACTGAACATTGTCAGAATAATGATCTCTCTTGCTGTCCAACTTGACTGGCCTCTTCACCAATTGGATATCAAAAATGCCTTCCTCAATGGTGACCTTGCGAGGAAGTTTACATGAATGTACCTCCTGGTTTTACCAATCCTAACACTCAAGGAAAGGTTTGCAAATTGAGGAAATCTCTATATGGCCTAAAGCAATCCCCAAGAGCCTGGTTTGGGAAACTCACTCGTGGTTAAAGGCTATTTGGATATCATCAATGCAACTCGGACAACACCATGTTTATCAAGACCACTAGCCGGAAAAGATCTATCCTTATTGTGTATGTGGATGATATCATCCTCACTGGTGATGACTCTACCGAGATCCGAGAATTTGAAGACTCTCGGCAAAGGTTTTTCAAGTCAAAGATTTGGGCTATCTTAAATACTTCCTTGGTATGGAAATTGCAAGAAACAACCGGGGTATCTCCATCTCTCAAAGGAAATATGTCTTGGACTGCTAAAGAAAGCGGTATCTTTGGGATGCAAACCCTTTGTATCCCAGGTAGACCCCGGTAATACCTGTTGCATGGTGACATTCTTTGTCGAAAGGATCAATATCAAAGGCTTGTAGGGAAACTCATTTATCGTCCCATACAAGACCCGATATTGCATATGGAGTCGGTCGGTTAGCCGGTTCATGCATTGCCCTACCGATCAACATTGGGATGCGTGAACGGGATACCGAGGTACTTGAAATCCACTCGGCCAAGGCCTACATTTCACCAAGTCCGCCGAGAGATCTATCAAGGTCTACACCGATGCCGATTGGGGCCATTTGGCCGTCACATAGACGAAGGTCTACTACGGGCTATTGTTCTTATGTATGGGGAAATCTTGTCACCTGGAGGAGCAAGAAACAACCTATGTCTCCGAATCGATCTTGAAAGCCGAACTCGGGGCACTAGTTTTGGGTATTTGTGAAGCTCTATGGATAAAAAGGGTCCCGGCGAACTTCGACGGCCTATTCAAGACACCCTATCACACTCGATGTGACAATAATTCAAAGCATTATGCATGGCAGAGGATCCGTCCATCATGATAAAACCAAACATGTGGACATTGAGACACTTCCCGAAGGAGAAGATTGATGCAAAGATTATTCAACTCCAAGTATGTTCCCTCGGCAGGACGAACGTCGATATTCTCACCAAGGCCATTCCACCACTTATGTTCAGCAGACTGAGTAGCAAACTTGGCTGTATAAACATATACAACCCAGTTTGAGGGGGGGTGTGGAAATATTACATATCAAGGAAATATTACATATCAAATAATATGTAATATTTAGTTATTTCGTGTATACATTATTTGTACACTTTATTTGTAAAAGGACATATTAATTGTGGTACATATAAACAATTAATATGTCAAACTCTAGTTACTTTATGTCATAGACATACTTTTACTTTTACTTGTACATGCATGCTTGCCGCCCATCTAGTGGCCGCCCAAGCTAGCTAGTATCTCCCATCAATTGTAACTATTTATACCTCTTCCATTTGATGAATAAACCAAGTTGAAGTTTACTCAAGTATTATTTACTTTCTCAAACTCTCTTCACATTCCAAAAATACGAACAAGGTTTGGCCGAGATCCGTGATAAGCCGAAGCTGCAAGGGCTAGCGGACAAGTCGAACCGAGATCAACTTTTCTATACTGAGTTCGCAAGGCTCCTTGGTTGGGATGATGTAAGTAAGACTCATGAGCGTTTCTTCAAATGGAGGCTCTTGTGTACCGGCAAACTTTAAAATGTATTGGCGGGGATCTCGGGATCCCGCCTGGAGGGACGACATCCTTTGTTTGAGATCGTTCATGAAGATATTGACCCCGATTGGTACGCCTCATGCCATGAAGGGAGTTTCTTTTGGACTGTACTGTCTGTAAGGGTATGAACCGAGATCGAGTTGTTGGCCCCGGTATTTATTTGCATTTTCACTTTCTTGCTCTTTTGGGTATGGTCTGAGGTCTTTTCAAGTATATGCGCCTTGTGTTTTCCATCGTCGTTTCTGACCCGATTCTGCTTCGCAAACTGACGGCTTCATATTTACATACATGGATGTTACGGAGCTGCGAGCTGAAAAAAGAAGGCAAGCCCAGTTGTGGTCTTGCTTCTTTCACATGCCTCACTCCCCACCACCTTCTGGACCTATGCCCTCTCAACTTCTGTCTATCTTATCAATCGCATTCCCTCTCCCATTCTTAACACGAAATCCCCTTATGAGTGCATATTCCAGGAGTCTCCTACTACAAATTGCGCGACTTTTGGTGTTTATGCTATCCTTGGTTACGTCCCTACACGGATCACAAACTTCAACCTTATTCCAAACCGTGTATTTTCTTAGGCTATGCTCTTAATCAACATGCCTACTATTAATATGACACCACCAACTCTTGTCTCTATGTTTCTCGTCATGTTAAGTTTGTTGAAACAACCTTTCCCTTTTCTACCCATGCTCCTCCTCACGACCCCCCACCTCTCTCTGACTGGATTCCCATACCTCCCCTTGCTGGCCCCACACTAGCCACCCTCCCCCTTCCCCTACTGATCTTGCACCCCCTTCATCTATCAGTCCACCCCCACCTCCCACACAACCTATTGTTCCCACCCATCCTATGCGAACCCGGGCTCAAAACAATATCCACAAACCTATACAAAAGCTCAACCTTCACACTCACTTTCCCTACATAATGACACTGAACCTACCCCTGTCACCCAAGCCCTTAAACATCCCCAATGGAGAAAATCTATGCAAGTGGAATACGATGCTTTGATGCGTAATGATACATGGGAATTAGTCCCTCCCGATCCCTCATACAACGTTATTGGTTCCAAATGGATATTTCGGTTAAAACACAATGTAGATGGTTTGATTGACCGCTACAAGGTGATGCAAACTTCATAGGGTTCCAATCTCACCGGCAGTGTACCGGGTCAATTGTAGTCTAGTGTGGTGGTCAAGGTCGTATCCCAAGGGAAATGTGAGGCTAAACACTAATTAGTTATCATTATCTTGATCCGAATCGCAGTTTTTGTGTAAAAGACTAATAGCTAAATATAACGGTTGTCAAACGATAAAAGAAATCAACTAAGATGATCTTTAGTTCAAGTTATCTCCCTTAAATTGATTGGAATTGATCAACCTACCGCCTTCCATTGATGTTCTATTGCGTGAATGGTGCATTCCTAAACATGCAATTTTCCCTCATACGAGCGTATAAAATCACACTATGCCTTATCCTTGGTTTAAGCACCTTAAACCTAATGACTTGACACGATGAACACTTGAATGCAATACTCCACGGATAAGGAACCGAATTCCGCTAAGGTCGATTCTACCTTCCGTCCCTCTTGCCCTCGTCTCACAACTAACGTCTTCGTTCGGTGTCTACTAGATGTGTGGGTACATACATTGGTTAATTAATCCAATATACATATTATAAATCAAAGTAAGCAAGAGGATTTCCAACACAATAAAAGCTAGCAACAAACACGATTGTTTCCAAACAACAAAAGGACTATCATTACTATATCATCTTAGCCAATACAAAGAACTAGCCACTCATGATTATAACTACTAACAAGTTAAAGCTAGCATTCATAATGATAAGAACAATTAGATCAAAGTAAAAATCACGAGAATACCAAATTCGAAAGATGAACTCGAGTTGAGGTTCATCCACTCCAGTTTTGATGAAAATAAAACACAAGCTAGTTGCCTTCTACATCCATTGAAAGACTTGAGTTTCAAAATGATGATTCTAAAATGTTTACATAGATATAAATGTTAAAATGGTAGAATTTTTGGCTAAGGGAAGCCTTAGGATCAAGTTGCCTGCAAGTCTCTCTTCAAACTTCTCCAACACCCCACACCTTCTTTTGTCTCTGTTCTGCAATAGTTAAATTGCAAAATCCGCCTTTTTGAATAATTCGGCGCGCGCCATGGTATTCATGGCCTGCGCCAGGCGTGACAATAGTTGTTGAGATTTGACATCCATTTAATGCATCTGCTGTTGAACCCTTTGATGTCTCGGCCCGCGCCAAATTATGTCTCGGCTTGCGCCAAGACATCACCAAATCTGAAACTTGCATGAAATGAGCCGAGAACTCCCCATTTTTCTTCTTCAATTTCCTCCTTCTACTAGATGGTTCGTTCCGGTTTCAATCTTTTATAATTTACACTCCCACTATCACTGCGAAATATCAAAACCAACGTAGCACGAGTAATTCTGATAATAAATTATAATAGATAACTCTAAAGAATTGATAAAACGTTGGTTCGTTGTTGTGCCATCACAATTAAAACCGACTCGATTTTTTACGATATTCACTGTAATCGAAACATATTATTACTATATATTCAAAGAATTGGGGTAAAACATCGTGGAAAAATTCATCACCCGGTTGATATACATCACAAGGCCTGCCTTATTGCCAAGGGTTTTACACAACGGCCGGGTGTGGATTATTATGAGACATTTAGCCCCGTGGTCAAACCCACTAATGTTCGGATAGTTCTTTCACTTTCTCTCTCGCAGGGTGGTCTTTAAGACAACTAGATATTAATAATGCATTTTTACAAGACCAACTACAAGAAGATGTCTATCTAGTATAAAGACCAGTCTTCTGGTTTTATCAATTTTGCCCTTCCGACACATGTCTGTAAGTTTTGCAAATACATTTATGTCCTGAAGCAAGCTCCCAGGGCTAGGTATGATGAACTCAAAGGTTTTATACTTTCTTGTCATTTGAGGAATGCACAGACGGGCACTTCTTTTTTTATTTATAATTCTGGTGGTATTATTCTCTATGTTTTGGTATATGTGGACGATCTTATTATCACATGGAATGATTCTTCCATTCTTGAGAAGTTTATCACGCTCTTGGGAGACCGTTTTTCTCTTAAAGATCTTGGTGCACTTTCCTATTTCTTGGGCATCGAGGTTGTTCTGAATTCTGCTAGTTGCATTTTATCTCAAAAACGACATGCCACTCAGTTACTTGTCAAACTTCAGATGCATCAGGCTAATGTGGTGGCCACTCCCCTTCTTTTGGATATATCTGGCCTCACTGTGAATTCCGGCAATCCTCTCTCTGATCCATCTCATTGTCGTATGGTGGCCTCCAGTGTCTCATCTTCACTCGTCCAGATTTGGCCTTCACTGTCAATAAGTTATCTCAGTTTATGCATTGTCCAACTGACCTTCATTGGGCCCACGTCAAACGTATGTTGCACTATTTGGCAGGCACTCTAGATTATGGTCTTCAAATTTATCGTCAGTCTCTCTTCATTCACCATTCTTTCTCCGATGCCGACTGGGAGGTAATGAGGATGACTACTCTTCCACTAATGCTTATGTTATATATCTTGGTCGTAATGCCGTCTCTTAGAGTTCAAAGAAACAGTCCACTATTGCCCGGTCGTCTAGTGAAGTTGAATATCACTTTGTTGCTTCTACCATTGCGGAGCTAAATTGGGTTACTTATCTTCTTCATGATCTTGGTTTTCCCATCTCGAAAACCCAGTCATTTATTTTGACAATCTTGGTACTACTTTGTTATGTGCAAATCCGGTCTTTCATTCTCGCATGAAACACGTTGCCGTTGATTATCACTTTATTCGCGATCAGGTTCTTCGGGGTTGGCTTCGAATCACACATGTTAATGCTCAAGTACCAAAACAAGTTTTTCATCAGCAACGCACCAAGTTAGGCCTCGTCCCTCGTCCAATTTGAGCGGTGGTAATAGGATATACATAATATTTGTAATAGTAGATAATTGATAAAAGATAATTGTAGGTTACATTGTACCTACATATACACATTGTAGCACAACCAAATTCAAATGTGAATAATATTATACATTTCCACTGTTTATTAATATGTCAATTTACGCAAAATACGTGTGGTGGAGGCGGAGCACGTGCATTTTGCTTACAAAAAAAGCGGAAATGGATTTGGTGGATGAAGATGAAAAAGATTAGTCGAAATGATGGGGATGAATGTGAAAAAGAGTAGTCGAAATGATGGGTATGAAGATGAAAACAATGGATGATTACTAAATATGATTATGATGAAAAAGATGAAAAAATGGATTATAGGTAGGGGTGGGCTAAATTACAATTTTCGTCCTCTAACAAGACATGTTTTGCAAGTTTGGTTCTGGTTTTTCTCCGTCAACAATTTCGGTACCGTAAGTAGTCTTTGTTTTGCAAAAATAGTCCTGACGGCCGAAAAATGCCGACTGTACACATTTTCCGGCCAAAAAAATGCCATGTCATCACAAATTGGCACGTAATCCTTCCACATTAGCACAAATTACCACATCAGCATTTTTCTGCAAAGACTGTACACATTTTCCAGCCAAAAAAAAATGCCATGACATCCCTCCACATCAGCATTTTTTTGCAAAGACCCTACACATTTTTCGGCAAAAAAAATATCATGTCATCCCTCCACATCAGTATTTTTTTGCAAAGAATAGAGGGATTCGAACATGCAACCTAACACTAAAAGTCCAAACATTTCTCCATCTGAGCTACAACCACATATTTGTTTAAAGCACAACATATCTTTTAAAAACCTGTTCAGTATAAAAACATTATAGAGAATCTAAAAATACAGACAATTTTTTTTGGCCGCGAAATATATTCAGTCAGCATTTTCCGGCTATCGGACTATTTTTGCAAAAAAAAAAAATACCACATACAGGACTGAAATTGTCGCCGAAGAAAAAACATGACCAAAATTGCAAAACGTGTCCAGTTACAAGACGGAAATTGTAATTTAGCCGGTAGGGGTGTGTAGGGTGTGGGATGCAAAGTATATAGAAAAGAGGACCTATTTGTATTATAAAAACTTTGGTGTGGAAATAAGATAAAAATGTGGTGTAAAGATAGAAATTGACAAAATTGTATTTTAAAATGGGGTGTAACTAAAGAATGAAAAATGTAAATTTGGTGTCTCAAATGTGGTGTGGTGTATAGAGTGGTGTACAGGTAGATTAGGTAGAGTGAAAATAAAGGCCGCAATTTGATAAATGAAGCGGGATAAATTTATGTAGCCTAGATTGATGATGAAAGAAAAGGTGATTGTTAAGTTCTCTTTCATGAATTGAAGTGAAGAATATGCACAGAAGATGTTAGAAGGGCATTGTACTTCTACTAATGACGCCCCGTATAACATTGAAATGAAGAACATACACAGATGTTGAAAGGGGCCTTCAATGGTATCACTGTAATTAGTAGTTCAATGGTATCCCTGTAATCTACTAATGACACCCCATTTATCTATAAATATGTACCTAGCTAGCAGCCCCATAAGTCTACAAATATGTACCTAGCAAGGGCACCACATGTGTTAAGTTCGCCACACCCCATCTACTACTGGTGACACCACACGTGGTGGAAGGATCTAAATTTGAATGATAGATCCTAAGATCGACCCCCATCTAAGGGTGAAACCACACGTGGAAAGATCGACTTTTGAATGGTTGATCCTAAATAGACCGTAGGAAGGTCGGTTCCAGAACTGATCCATCAAAAGTGGATCCTCACCTATAATGGAAATAGTTTGTGAGATGTAGTGCCACACTAAAGATTAAAAAATCAACGTGATGCCATAGTAAATCTGCAAAGAGAGGTGTGGTGCCACTAAAGATCCCAAATTAAGCCGCACATGTGTGTGTGTGTGTATATATATATATATATATATATATATATATATATATATATATATCAGAACAGCCACAGGAAACACCTGCATTTTAGCATTTATATGCTAGCGAAACACAGCAATGCCAACAAGTTTGACTATTCCAAAAGCATTTCTTAAATAAAACACAAACTACAGTTCCCGCTATCTCAAAAGCATGCTACAATAGGTTTTATCTCAGAAGCATACTACCATAAGTTAGCCCTAAACATAAAAGCATCATAGAAAAATTCCGTTTGAAACATACTTGAAAAAGAAGTAACGATTTTCAAGCACAAGCTTGATAACTACCCACTGTCATCCAGCATTTCATTTTCAAAGAATCCAACAACCATAAACAACTTGATAAGGAAAATAACAAAGAGTCTTAACTACCAACCGACACCATCAAAATCAAATAATCCTAGAGTCAAAACACAACTAGAATAGTCAATATGTGTGGAAGACAAACCCCAACCCCAGGCCATAAAACTGTACGGGGTAGTAAACCCAAATTTTGGATTCTTCAGATGCAAAACCAAACCACAGGAGAACATGTAATGAAAAGGTAACAGAAATTGGAAGTTTTTAAAACCAAAATGTGATAGATCTAATTCATTGACAATCTTTCATCCATGAGAAACTAAACGTAAGAAACATATCCAAAATGAGACACATGACTTTGATGGGCTATGCATATCTACGCATGATAAAATGAAACATAAGAAATTGAGTAATGATACGGGCACAACGGTTGTGCCACAACGCGGGATACAACGGTGATCTACACCGTTGATAATAATGTGTCTAAATTGATCGAATGTAAATCTAACATGATCACAATGCAGATCACCGTTGTGCCAGTATCATTAATCTAAGAAATTTAAGAGACTGTACTTTATGCTCTACAATATTCCAGCATCAGAAACTCGTGGGCCTTTGCCTGCAGAAACCCCCCAGGAACCTTGCCTCTTAAGACGATTTCCCAAACTTGCTCACAAGGATCTTTGGCTTTGATAGTCACAACATGATGTTTACAAGAAGCAGGGCATGATGTCACCCTTTCAATGTCCTCAAAGCACGCTGTTTCATTCTGCAAAATATACCAATTTTAATTGAATCAAGAGTAAAGGAAAACACTAGTATTATATTAAGAATTAAAAGAGATGAGGAAAAGAATACTAACGTATTTGGCATTCAAAAAAGCTACTGCATTTTCACCAAAGAGCCTCAGTTCACTGTAAAACTTTGTGTCTTTTTTGAAATCAAGGGCTTTGAAGGGGTTAGAGCAACAATCTGAATAATCTTCTCCTCCCCAACTCTATCATAAAATAATATACATTTCTACAATTATACAGAGGCTACATATAATCACTGATTGAAATTATTATAATGAATTAATTTACCAGATTAGGGTCTTCAAGTAGAAATCCATAATCTCCAATCAGATCGTCATCTGTGCAGTGGGTTCCCACACCGACTCCGTCCCCGAACATAGCCTTATGTCTCAGAAAATATTGCCGGGCATAATCTGGAAGCTCATCGATACTCATTTCTTTACTTTCTCTTTCTCCTTCTCCTTTACATGCCTCATGTTCCCCTCCTTTACATTTACAGCCACCCTGTTTTCCCCTCGGTGGCAATGATTCGAGAGGCTGCTCCTCAGTTTCACCGCGATTCCTCTTCTCCGTCGGCGGCAGCTGCGATTGTTGAGACCCGTCTCCAGTTTCAGCATGTTTGCGCTTCTCTGTGGTCGGCGGCAGCAGCGATTGTGAGCGGCCCTCAGCAATTTCAGCTCCAATGGCAGGAGGCATCAACAGATTAGATGCAGAGGTAGTTTTCATCATCGTTGATGTGCCCTTCCAGGAGTTTCTTCTAATCCCTTATTTTAGGTTTCTACCGTAATTTATGTATCGATATTTGCGTATTTGGATAAAAATCTATTTTTTTTTTTATGTCGGTAAAAATCTAATTATAAACATAAAATCAATCTATATATAAAAAACTCCTGTTTTTACTTCCGGCATTAATTTTTTGATTATTTTTTTTAGATGATAAAAATGTCGGTCATATTGGTGGACTGACGTTTCTAAGTTTTAACACTTTTTATATAGGGAACGTCAGTCAACTGGTGTTTCTTGTTGAACACCAACGCTAGTGTCAGTACACCAACGTCAGTTACACTGACACTGACGTTGGTGTTCAACAAGGATACCAGTGTGATTGACGTTTCCTTTTATAAAAAATCACCGGGTTGCCGAAGTATTTTTTTGTGGTGCCGTGAGTAATGGGGTGCAAGTAGTAAATTGAGGGTGTCGAAAAAACTATATATATATATATATATATATATATATATATATATATATATATATATATATATATATATGTGTGTGTGTGTGTGTGTGTGTGTGTGTAATATGATGTAGTGAATTTAACCCAAATTACCCAGGATTTCCACCCAAGTCCGCAAAAGACCCGGCTCAAACCCGCAATTCCTTCTTCTTTTTTTCGGCTACGCAAAAATAACGAAAATGTCACAAAAACAATCGTGTGCTGAAATCTGTGCCGAAATCTCGGTAGTGAAGTAAACAAACTTCCTCAATATGTCCCAATTACCTGGGATTTCCACCCAAATCCGCAAAAAGACCCGGCTCAAACCCGCAATTCCTTTTTTTTTCGGCTACGCAAAAATAACGAAAATGTTTCACAAAAACAATCGTGTGCTGAAATCTGTGCTGAAGTCTCGGTAGTGAAGTAAACAAACTTCCTCAATCTGTCGCCAGCCAATTTCTCTTAATCTATTATTTGAAATTCAAACATTCTCCTATGAAGCCCTAATCTCCATTAAAGGAGCGCCGCCATCTCCACGGGAGCAGTTACGGCATTCAACCTTAAGGATCTCCTCACCTCTCTACCAAACACAGAAGATGAAGAACAATCAATCGAAATCACAGAAGACGATTTGGACTGCATGATAGGAAGTGTGCAATAGCAGCCTCATTGGAAATTCTATGCGGCGAAAGATATCCAAATCAGAGGTCTCAAAATCGGGATGATACGTGCTTGGGGTATTGATTTCGACGTAATCAAAATGGAATAAAGAAACATCTATCAATTCGTCTTTAATGATGAAAACAAACCCAAATGGATTCTGGAAAATGGGCCATGGCATTCGATGATTACCTTGTAAGGAAACAACAAGTATAGAGAAGAAATGGAACAGAATCACAGAGGAAAAACGGGAAGATTGTATAGAAATGAGAAAGAAGGGAAAGGTTACAAGATAACACTTAGCAAAATTTCTCAACAAAACCTAGTTCTTACCGACTAGACATATATATATCATAACCTTACATCATCTTCCTAGACACCTCAGTAACATGACATCATCATAATTAAACGACATAATTAATAATATTAAATGGACAAACGGTTTCCTGACAAACTCCTTCCCCTTAAGTTCGGCCTTGTCCCCAAGGCGGTTTGAAAGATGGAAACTTAGCCATAAGATCTTTAGCATCCTCCCAGGTAGCATGTTCCTCATCTAAGTTCTTCCATTTGACCTTCCACATAACAGCAGCTGCATTGTTCCTCTTTATAGTTCTGATTTCAAGCACATTTTCTGGGAAATTTACCATTTGTCCATCTTCTGAAGTAGCAGGAGGGTCTTGACTGGGGGTGACATGTGCACCAATACATTTCTTGAGGACAGAAACATGAAAAACATGGTGAATTTTGGAGTGAACAAGTAGGAGCAGACTGTACGCAACTTGTCCCACCCTCTCAATAATCTCGTATGGGCCAAAATATTTTGCAGAAAGCTTGAGATTTCCCCTAAGGGCTAGTGATGTTTGTCTGTAAGGTTGCAAGTTCAGAAAAACCTTATCTCCCATAGCATACTCCTTGTCTTTTCTCCTCCTATCAGCAAAGTGTTTCATTCTTGACTGAGCTATCTCTAGCTTCTCCTTCAGGTGTTTGGTAATTGATTGTTTAGCCTTTAGGAATTCATCCACTGTAGAGTGCTGTTTTGGGGAAAAACTGCCCAGTGGGAGAGAAGTAGGTTGATAGCCATATGACGATACAGGGTTTCACCCCTCCACGTGTCGTCTATCGGTTGGTCATCACATTATGAATTAACTCCAAAGTACTCGTGTCGATGCCCAGACTGAAGGCTACGACGATCGACCATTGAGCATTGTAGGACAATAAGTCCCAGAGTCGAGTACCGCAGGTCGGCAATATCGACATGGAGGACAGAGTCCGCACCAGCTGTCCAGGCCCGTTTACAGTGATAACTTGGGCAAGGGTTAAGGCCCATTAAAGGGTAAATGTGACAATAACATAAGCCGACTTAACATTAGGGTTAAGGCGTGTGTTGTCATTATAAATACCTCATTCCAGGAACTACGTAAAGCTTGATTCCTGGAACCTAACAGGATACTGATGAGCGTTGTTTTCACCAAACAAATTTATAAAATACTCAAGACAACGGTGACTAAACAAGCTCTCTAACCGGCAGTGGACCGGGTCGATTGCGAGTAAAGCTACAGGAGTCCGAGGTCGATCCCACAGAGAAGATGTGCTTGTAAGTACCAAAGTGAACTTATTGCTTAGTCTAGGCAAACAAGTTGTTGGAATGTTTGTACACTTCAATTAAACTAAAGTAAATTAAACTAACAAGTCTAAAGGGAGAAAGGGACATAGCCGAACCATGATCAAAATGACTAATTTCAACCCCGAGGATAGACAAAACCGGGAGTGTGCAATATAATAAACGAACTCTTGCATTCAATTTCACGGGTGCGAACTCCTAAACCCGGTGCTAGCGTACGAACAACTCTCTTCTAACACCTTATGCCATGTTAAGGTCCGAACAACTCTCTCCTAACAAGTCATGTTTTGCACTCGAGCCGCTTAAACGTATAAACGAGTAACCTCACGATGAGCTCGGTTTAACAACTAAACCGAGACTACACCACGATCTACTGGAACCCTTTTCCCACACCCCTCTCTACGAACAACTCTCAAGAGTGGTGTGTGTGATGTTTGACCTAGGTGATCAATCTAGCCCAAATCCGTTATAACAAGTTCTAAGACGTGAAACGTGCAAGAAACAACAATAAAAAGCACTACCCACTCCCAATTTCATCACCCAAAGGGTGATTTCACCAAATTTCACATGACCCGGCTATGGGGAGAAATTAGCTACACATTACACTAGTTAAAACATGAAAGAAACAATAAATAAGAAGCATAACAAGCATAAGGAAGAAGATAAATACCATAAAAGTTGCAGAAATTCGAGTTGGAGATGAAGGTACAAAAATGGAGATTCATCAAAAAGTAGGAGACTTGTTGTTTGGATTGAAATTCTAATCTAATAAATGAAAAGAGGGAGTTAAGAGGTGTTTGATCTACATAAATTTATCGTAATCTAAGCTATTACAAATTTCGAGCAAAAGGGGAATAGGGTTTGAAGAGGAGGAGAGTCCCCTCATGAAATGGGAATGAGGGGTATTTATAGGCGAGGCCAAAAATCTGCAGAAAATGGTCCAAACGCTGGTTTGGAGGTTGGAACTGGCGTTTGGCTTCAAATTCTGGGCAGCTCCTAGCTTGTAACATGTGAAACGCTGGTTTGAAGGCTCTTAAACCAGCGTTTGGATGACTCAAACGCTGGTTTGAAGGCTCTTAAACCAGCGTTTGGAGGGGTGTACTCTCTGTTCGACTTTGGCAATCTGGAACGCTGGTTTGGAGACATGGAACGCTGGTTTGAGCCATGGAACGCTGGTTTGAAAGCTCCAAACGTGCGTTTCGCATGATGCAGTCTTTCTGCTGTAGTAAAACCTTCATAACTTCTTCTTCCGAGCTCCGATTTGGTTGATTCAAGATGCGTTGGAAAGCTCTTTCAATTATCTACAACTTTCATGAAGAAGTCATGACCAGAAAATGCCTCCATCATGGGTCAAAATGCTGCTGAATCAGAACAGACCACAAGGGCACCAACCATTCCTCTCCCTTTTCTTCCTCTTTCTCTTTCCTTGGCTCATTGTTGCACCTTGACCATGCTTCTCATCATAATTCTTTGCCTTCCGGGTTCTCGAGACACCATTTCCCTACATCATCGCAACAACCAAAAACATCCAAAACATTCCAGAGGGTAAAAGTGCTCGGGAATAGGGTCAATATCACTAAAAAGAGGTAGTAAACTATCAAAGTGACGGATTTACTCCCCGTGCTATAAATTCACGATATTACCCCGAAAACGGTCTAAATCACCAGGAAACGTGCTAAAAGTGGGATAAACGGGGTAAAAGATGCACCGGAATCACGTAAAGTTGACTCCCATCAACCACCCCACACTTAGCCTTTGCTCGTCCTCGAGTAAAGTAGGCGTTTTAAAACAAACCAAGGGATTCAACTTTGTGATGTAGGTGCTAATTCCACAATCTCGAGATGACCACGAAGTAAGGAAACGAACATATACAAACCGATGCAACATTATCAAGAGAATGGAGTGTGTGTGGTGCCAAGCTAAAACCAAGTGCTCAAAATGATTGTCGGGGCTTGAATCCCAACCGAAAGTCTGCCAACCGTTTCATCTCTATTAGTCTCTCCACTACTCAAGGTCACTAAGTTTGGACACGATCGAGCAGGGCTTGAAGGGTTATAACGTTAGGCTAGGGTAATTTCGGTTAATCGAAAAGAATATTTTGGGAACTGGAGAAAAAGAAGTACGAGTGAACCTAATCAACACATGTACCAACTCATCTTTATCATGCAAACCAAAACTCCTTTTTGATCAACTTTGACATTTTGGGAACCATAGGTTACAAAGTGCACCCGAACTCATTGCCAAACTCGACTATGTTTCAAGTGTCGTGAGGTGAGTTCAAGCACACTAGCACCTATCTCACTATCCCAACTCTAACATCATAAAAATTTATCATTGAGATCCTTACTTTGACTCCACGCCTTTATTTCTATGTACATCCATTGTTCGTGTTTTTTTTTTTTTTTTTTTTTTTTTTTTTGAATAAAGATAGAAGAAGAGATTTTATTCTCTTTTGGCTCAACACTGAACACCAAGCCTACATACGTTCCTCAACACCTTATAGCTCAAAACGAGAAACAACAACCCAATCAAAAACCTCATCTCCCCCACCCCACACTTGTTTTAGCAAGTGTGCTCCAACTAAGGACTAGGTCCACTTGTAGGGTTAAAATGAAGGAAAAGTGACCATAATTACGGTTCAAGGGTAGGTTTCTGACTAAGTAACAAAACGGCTATAAGTGAATGGTGGTCAGACCATTCTATCAAGGCTAAGAGGGGCTATGAAGGGTAAATGTTCGGGTTAAGGCTTATTTGGCTATGGTAGGGTCAAAAGAACGCCAAAACCGTCATCCCATGTCCTACTTAGGTGAACCTTAAACATTTCGCCTCGAGACTAGTGATATGAGAGGTGGTAGCAATCAAATTGTGCACAAAGTGTAGCTTTCGTGAAATTAATAAGACTTCATTCTCAAGATAATATCAAACCACAATGTACATGTTCGGGATCCCGACTAAGGTGATCACCACTCAAATGTGAAAATAACACATACAACACGGTGTCAAGACACTTGAAAATTTTTAAAAATTACCCAAAAATCGACTCGAGCCCGATCATAGGCTAAGCATACCACATTTATAGCACATTTAACAACGAAAACAAGAAAACAGCTAAGTCTCCCACCCCACACTTAAACGAAACACTGTCCTCAGTGTGTGAGAGATAAAAAGAGTAAAAAGACTTAGCTGTTTGACCAAAACCCGGCAGAAAGGCGCATTTTAGCCCACGTGACATCTTCTAGTAAGCTCCATCTCGAGTATCTGAAACCATAGAAACAAGATCCAAGGCAAACACATGCACGGGAAAAGTCCACGTGCCAAAAGATGGTGATAGATACTAGATATATAAAAATAGAAGCTATGCCACAAACAACGACTCGAAGCATATCAAGTACTAGACGGGAATTGCATTGGATGTAAAGATAATCAAAAAAAACACAGAGCATCCATGCATAAAATAAGGCCACAGAGGCTCGCATAAAAACATCCTCGTCTAAGTACAAAAGCAAGAACCAAAAGGAAATTCTCACCCCAAACTTCTTCTTCAAGACAAAACTCTCCCATCTTGCAACCAAAAACCACTCCAAACGCATTATTATCAAAAAGGTGGGTTGCCTCCCACAAAGCGCCTTTGTTTTACGTCGTTGGCTCGACCAAGTGGCACCAAAACGGACTCAAACCATAAAGGACTCAAACCAACTCAAGACAACATTTTTAATTCATTCAAAAATCACCAAAAACCATCAACCGAAATCCGAACTCAAGAATATCAACAATTCAAGGAGAATGAGTATAGCAAGCATAGGAGAAAACGAGTTCACTAGGAACTTACCGCGCATGGCTCTCGGGAATCCCCTTTCGTTGAAATCCGCCATCATCCTCTTCTTGAAATTACCATCCCATGGTAGTTGTTCCCTTTCATAAATCTTGTGAGCTTTATCTACCGGGGAGTAAAGAGTGTAGTAGTCCGGGACCGGTATGCTAATAACCTCCAACTCTTCCGGTAGCTCTACCACGGATGTCATACCAAGCTCATGAGATTTCATCACACACTCCAAAATTGCATCATCATACACTTCAATCGGGAGTGGTGGTGAAATGGGCGATCCCGTCTTCTCCTCAAACTCAGAATCCGGTTCTTCAAAAAGTGTGCTCAAATCTATCATACACTCCTCCAAGTCATCGTCTTGCATTTCTTCGGGAGGCGGTGTAATAGACAAACATTGCACCTCTTCCATCTCTTCTTCATCCCAAAACGAGCTACTTTCATCACCAAAGATTTCATGTTGAGTCTTAACAATGGTTGGTTCCACCATACATTCCACCAAGGCATCATCAATGTTCTCATCGGGAAGTGAGGGTGTAATTGGAAGAACGTGAAACCTACCACGGTCAAACTCCACAAGAGGAGACCTCTAGTGACATGGGCGATCCCAACTCAATCTCTAGCTCGGAAAACGCTTCATCAAGATAAAAATCATCATCCTCTCTCTCCGTTTTCCTTGAATGAGCCTCTTCTCGCTCTTTTCCCACGGCTTCTAGCTCCTTTCTTGTGTCTTCTTCTTTCTCAAACCTCCTCTTTTCATCTAGTTGCACCACTCGATCTTTAAGATTTTGCAAAGATTCCTCTTGTTGGTCCAACAATTTCTCATGATATGCATCCTCAATCTTTTTCCCTACCGACTTCATCTCACTTGGTTTCTTGCGTCTTAGCCCTCTTCTTGTCTCGGAATCATAAAGTCTTGAAGTTTCCGCAATCCGTTCAATTTGGTCAAACGCTTGATCAGGTTGTAACATCAGTATATCACCACCGCTTGAAGCATGAAGTCGGTTTTGCATATCTTGATCAAGTCCCCTTAAGAAACAATGGACTTGGTCCCCAAGAGTGACTCCATGTCCGGGACATTGGCGCAACAAGGTCTTATACCGTTCCCATGCCTCGAGTAGTGACTCGTCTTCGTAAGCATCAAAGGTCATGATTGCCTCTTTCAAATCAAAAACTTTCCCGGTGGATAGTATTTAAGCAAAAATGTGCGCACCACCTCGGTCCAAGTGTGTAGGGAGTCATGCCTTAAGGAGTCATACCACGCCCTTGCTTGGTCTTTTAGAGTGAATGGGAACAAAAGTAGCTTGATTGCCTCTTCACTAACACCGTCCATCCTTATAGTCCGACACACCTCGAGATAATGATCCAAGAAGAAGTAAGGATTTTCGATTGCCGTCCCTCTAAAGGTTGAGTTGTCCCTAATCATATTGATAATATTTTGCCCAATACTCATAGTGTTGGCGGTGATCGGGGGCAACCTTATCGGACTATGCCCCACCAAATCGGGCCGTGGCATGACCAAATCTCTACAAGTCCGCACATCTCCTTGATTCGGTGCCGGATTGGGAGTTTGCATATGAGCTTGCATTAATGCTTGAAATTGCTCTTGTACTTGATTCATGAGCCAATTCATAGCATTCGGGTCCATCGGTGGCATTGCTCCACCTTGTCCTTTCCATTGACGGTTTACCTTTGTTGAACATTGTTACTTAAGGATTGGCCTTGAGCTCGATTAGTAACTCCTTGACCTCCCCCGATAGAAGGGTGTTCCACAAAAACTTGGCCTCCACGACCAACTTGATTAGTGTCTTGGTCCATTTCCGTTTGTTCCGGACTCAAACCTTCAAATCTAGCAATCAAATTCCCAACTAGAAGGCCCCTTCCTCTTTGTTTAGCAAAGGTCTCCATTCTAGACATGTAAGGTTCAAGCGGTTCTCAAGAACTCCGGGCAATGCACTACAAAACACCAAACAACAAGAAAACAATAAAATAAAACCTAGGCCCAAGCTTTCGGTTCACTTGCAAGATATCACAAATAGCACACATCTTCCCCGGCAACGGCGCCATTTTGATGAGCGTTATTTTCACCAAACAAATTTATAAAATACTCAAGACAACGGTGACTAAACAAGCTCTCTAACCGGCAGTGGACCGGGTCGATTGCGAGTAAAGCTACAGGAGTCCGAGGTCGATCCCACAGAGAAGATGTGCTTGTAAGTACCAAAGTGAACTTATTGCTTAGTCTAGGCAAACAAGTTGTTGGAATGTTTGTACACTTCAATTAAACTAAAGTAAATTAAACTAACAAGTCTAAAGGGGAAAGGGACATAGCCGAACCATGATCAAAATGACTAATTTCAACCCCGAGGATAGACAAAACCGGGAGTGTGCAATATAACAAACGAACTCTTGCATTCAATTTCACGGGTGCGAACTCCTAAACCCGGTGCTAGCGTCGAACAACTCTCTTCTAACACCTTATGCCATGTTAAGGTCTCGAACAACTCTCTCCTAACAAGTCATGTTTTGCACTCGAGCCGCTTAAACGTATAAACGAGTAACCTCACGATGAGCTCGGCTTAACAACTAAACCGAGACTACACCACGATCCTAGAACCCTTTTCCCACACCCCTCTCTCGAACAACTCTCAAGAGTGATGTGTGTGATATTTGACCTAGGTAGCTAATCTAGCTCAAATCCGTTATAACAAGTTCTAAGACGTGAAACATGCAAGAAACAACAATAAAACACACTACCCACTCCCAATTTCATCACCCAAAGGGTGATTTCATCAAATTTCACATGACCCGGCTATGGGGAGAAATTAGCTACACATTATACTAGTTAAAACATGAAAGAAACAATAAATAAGAAGCATAACAAGCATAAGGAAGAAGATAAATACCATAAAAGTTGCAGAAATTCGAGTTGGAGATGAAGGTACAAAAATGGAGATTCATCAAAAAGTAGGAGACTTGTTGTTTGGATTGAAATTCTAATCTAATAAATGAAAAGAGGGAGTTAAGAGGTGTTTGATCTACATAAATTTATCGTAATCTAAGCTATTACAAATTTCGAGCAAAAAAAGGGGAATAGGGGAAGAGGAGAAAGTCCAAATCCCCATGAAATGGGAATGAGGGGTATTTATAGGCGAGGCCAAAAATCTGAGAAAATTGGTCCAAACGCTGGTTTGGAGGTTGGAACCGGCGTTTGGCTTCAAGTTGAGGAGATGGTTTGAATGCGGGAGTCAAACGCTGGTTTGAAGGTTCAAACGCGTTTGGTTTGGCAAAGCTGGGAACGCTGGTTTGGGACTGGAACGCTGGTTTGAGACATGGAACGCGGTTTGAAAGCTCCAAACGTGCGTTTCGCATGATGCGATTTTTCTGCTGTAGTAAAACCTTCATAACTTCTTCATCCGAGCTCCGATTGGGGTGATTCAAGATGCGTTGGAAAGCTCTTTCAATTCTCTACAACTTTCATGAAGAAGTCATGACCAGAAAATGCCTCCATCATGGGTCAAAATGCTGCTGAATCAGAACAGGGGTTGAGGCTAAAAATTCTCACCCCTTTTCTTCCTCTTTCTTCTTCCTTGGCTCATTGTTGCACCTTGACCATGCTTCTCATCATAATTCTTTGCCTTCCGGGTTCTCGAGACACCATTTCCCTACATCATCACAACAACCAAAAACATCCAAAACATTCCAGAGGGTAAAAGTGCTCGGGAATAGGGTCAATATCACTAAAAAGAGGTAGTAAACTATCAAAGTGACGGATTTACTCCCCGTGCTAATAATTCACGATATTACCCCTAAAACGGTCTAAATCACCAAGAAACATGCTAAAAGTGGGATAAACGGGGGTAGAAGATGCACCGGAATCATGTAAAGTTGACTCCCATCAACCACCCCACACTTAGCCTTTGCTCGTCCTCGAGTAAAGTAGGCGTTTTAAAACAAACCAAGGGATTCAACTTTATGATGTAGGTGCTACTATCCACACCCTCGAGGTGACCACAATGTAAGAAACACGAACATATACACATTGGTGCAACATTATCAAGAAAATGGAGTGTGTGTGGTGCCAAGCTAAAACCAAGTGCTCAAAATGATTGTCGGGGCTTGAATCCCAACCAAAAAGTCTACCAACCGTTTCATAATCACTAGCCTCTCCACTAATCAAGGTCACTAAGTTTGGACACGATCGAGCGGGACTTGAAGGGTTATAACGTTAGGCTAGGGTGATTCCGGTTAATCGAAAAGATATTTTGGGAGCTGGAGAAAAAGAAGTACGAGTGAACCTAATCAACCAAGTACCAACTCATCTTTATCATGCAAACCACCCAAAACTCCTTTTTGATCAACTTTGACATTTTGGGAACCATAGGTTACCGGTGCACCCGAACTCATTGCCAAACTCGACTATGTTTCAAGTGTCGTGAGGTGAGTTCAAGCACACTAGCATCTATCTCACTATCCCAACTCTAACATCATAAAAATTTATCATTGAGCTCCTTACTTTGACTCCACGCCTTTATTTCTATGTACATCCTCTTTTTTTTTTTTTTTTTTTTTATTTATTTTTAGGAAGAGATAGAAGAAGAGATTTTCTTTTCTTTTGGCCCAAAAGCCGAACACCAAGCCCAAACGAGCTCCGCCTCTCCTTAAAGCTCAAAACCAAGAAACAACAACCCAATCAAAAACATCATTTCCCCACCCCACACTTGTTTTAGCAAGTGTGGTCTAACAAAAGACTAGTCCACTCGTAGGGTATAAAATGAAGGAAATGTGACCATAATAAGGCTCAAGGGTAGGTTTCGACTAAGTAACAAAACGGCTATAAGCGAATGGTGGTCGACCATTCTATCAAGGCCGAGAGGGGCTACGAAGGGTAAATGTTCGGTTAAGGCTTATTTGGCTATGGTAGGGTCAAAAGAACGCCAAAACCGTCATCCCGTGTCCTACTTAGGTGAACCTTAAACATTTCGCCTCGAGACTAGTGATATGAGAGGTGGTAGCAATCAAATTGTGCACAAAGTGTAGCTTTCGTGAAATTAATAAGACTCCATTCTCAAGATAATATCAAACCACAATGTACATGTTCGGGATCCCGACTAAGGTGATCACCACTCAAATGTGAAAATAACACATACAACACGGTGTTGAAAAGACCCTTGAAAATTTTTAAAAATTACCCAAAAATCGACTCGAGCCCGATCATAGGCTAAGCATACCACATTTATAGCACATTTAACAACGAAAACAAGAAAACGGCTAAGTCTCCCACCCCACACTTAAACGAAACACCGTCCTCGGTGTGTGAGAGATAAAAAGAGTAAAAAGACTTAGCCGTTTGACCAAAACCCGGCGTAAAGGCGCATTTTAGCTCACGTGACATCTTCTAGTAAGCTCCATCTCGAGTATCCGAACACCATGAAACAAAACAAGGCAAACACATGCACGGGAAAAGTCCACGTGCCAAAAGATGGTGATAGATACGAGATATATAAAAATAGAAGCCATGCCACAATCAACGACTCGAAGCATATCAACCATACTAGACGGGAAGTGCATTGGATGTAAAGATAATCAAAAGAAACACAGAGCATCCATGCATAAAATAAGGCCACAGAGGCTCACATAAAAACATCCCTGTCTATGTACAAAAGCAAGAACCAAAGGAAAATCTCATCCCAAACTCTCTTTTCAAGACAAAACTCTCCCCTCTTGCAACCAAAAACCACTCCAAACGACAAAATTATTACCAAAAAGGTGGGTTGCCTCCCACAAAGCGCCTTTGTTTTACGTCGTTGGCTCGACCAAGTGGCACCAAAACGGACTCAAACCATAAAGGACTCAAACCAACTCAAGACAACATTTTTAATTCAATCAAAAATCACCAAAAACCATCAACCGAAATCCGAACTCAAGAATATCAACAATTCAAGGAGAATGAGCATAGCAAGCATAGGGGAAAACGAGTTCACTAGGAACTTACCGCGCATGGCTCTTGGGAATCCCCTTTCGTTGAAATCCGCCATCATCCTCTTCTTGAAATTACCATCCCATGGTAGTTGTTCCCTTTCATAAATCTTGTGAGCTTTATCTACCGGAGAGTAAAGAATGTAGTAGTCCGGGACCGGTATGCTAATAACCTCCAACTCTTCCGGTAACTCTACCATGGATGTCATACCAAGCTCATGAGATTTCATCACACACTCCAAAATTGCATCATCATACACTTCAATCGGGAGTGGTGGTGAAATGGGCGATCCCGTCTTCTCTTCAAACTCAGAATCCGGTTCTTCAAAAAATGTGCTCAAATCTATCATACACTCCTCCAAGTCATCGTCTTGCATTTCTTCGGGAGGCGGTGTAATAGACAAACATTGCACCTCTTCCATCTCTTCTTCATCCCAAAACGAGCTACTTTCATCACCAAAGATTTCATGTTGAGTCTTAGCAATGGTTGGTTCCACCATACATTCCACCAAGGCATCATCAATGTTCTCATCGGGAAGTGAGGGTGTAATTGGAAGAACGTGAAACCTACCACAGTCAAACTCCACAAGAGGAACCTCTAGTGACATGGGCGATCCCAACTCAATCTCTAGCTCGGAAAACGCTTCATCAAAATAAAAATCATCATCCTCTCTCTCCGTTTTCCTTGAATGAGCCTCTTCTCGCTCTTTTCTCACGGCTTCTAGCTCCTTTCTTGTTTCTTTTTCTTTCTCCGACCTCCTCTTTTCATCTAGTTGCACCACTCGATCTTTAAGATTTTGCAAAGATTCCTCTTGTTGGTCCAACAATTTCTCATGATATGCATCCTCAATCTTTTCCCCTACCGACTTCATCTCACTCGGTTTCTTGCGTCTTGGCCCTCTTCTTGTCTCGGAATCATAAAGTCTTGAAGTTTCCGCAATCCGTTCAATTTGGTCAAACGCTTGATCAGGTTGTAACATCATTATATCACCACCGCTTGAAGCATGAAGTCGGTTTTGCATATCTTGATCAAGTCCCCTCAAGAAACAATGGACTTGGTCCCCAAGAGTGACTCCATGTACGGGACATTGGCGCAACAAGGTCTTATACCGTTCCCATGCCTCGAGTAGTGACTCGTCTTCATAAGCATCAAAGGTCATGATTGCCTCTTTCAAATCAAAAACTTTTCCCGGTGGATAGTATTTAAGCAAAAATGTGCGCACCACCTCGGTCCAAGTGTGTAGGGAGTCATGCCTTAAGGAGTCATACCACGCCCTTGCTTGGTCTTTTAGAGTGAATGGGAACAAAAGTAGCTTGATTGCCTCTTCACTAACACCGTCCATCCTTATAGTCCGACACACCTCGAGATAATGATCCAAGAAGAAGTAAGGATTTTCGATTGCCGTCCCTCTAAAGGTTGAGTTGTCCCTAATCATATTGATAATATTTTGCCCAATACTCATAGTGTTGGCGGTGATCGGGGGCAACCTTATCGGACTATGCCCCACCAAATCGGGCCGTGGCATGACCAAATCTCTACAAGTCCGCACATCTCCTTGATTCGGTGCCGGATTGGGAGTTTGCATATGAGCTTGCATTAATGCTTGAAATTGCTCTTGTACTTGATTCATGAGCCAATTCATAGCATTCGGGTCCATCGGTGGCATTGCTCCACCTTGTCCTTTCCATTGACGGTTTACCCTTTGTTGAACATTGTTACTTAAGGATTGGCCTTGAGCTCGATTAGTAACTCCTTGACCTCCCCCGATAGAAGGGTGTTCCACAAAAACTTGGCCTCCACGACCAACTTGATTAGTGTCTTGGTCCATTTCCGTTTGTTCCGGACTCAAACCTTCAAATCTAGCAATCAAATTCCCAACTAGAAGGCCCCTTCCTCTTTGTTTAGCAAAGGTCTCCATTCTAGACATGTAAGGTTCAAGCGGTTCTCAAGAACTCCGGGCAATGCACTACAAAACACCAAACAACAAGAAAACAATAAAATAAAACCTAGGCCCAAGCCTTCGGTTCACTTGCAAGATATCACAAATAGCACACATCTTCCCCGGCAACGGCGCCATTTTGATGAGCGTTATTTTCACCAAACAAATTTATAAAATACTCAAGACAACGGTGACTAAACAAGCTCTCTAACCGGCAGTGGACCGGGTCGATTGCGAGTAAAGCTACAGGAGTCCGAGGTCGATCCCACAGAGAAGATGTGCTTGTAAGTACCAAAGTGAACTTATTGCTTAGTCTAGGCAAACAAGTTGTTGGAATGTTTGTACACTTCAATTAAACTAAAGTAAATTAAACTAACAAGTCTAAAAGGGGGAAAGGGACATAGCCGAACCATGATCAAAATGACTAATTTCAACCCCGAGGATAGACAAAACCGGGAGTGTGCAATATAACAAACGAACTCTTGCATTCAATTTCACGGGTGCGAACTCCTAAACCCGGTGCTAGCGTCTGAACAACTCTCTTCTAACACCTTATGCCATGTTAAGGTCCGAACAACTCTCTCCTAACAAGTCATGTTTTGCACTCGAGCCGCTTAAACGTATAAACGAGTAACCTCACGATGAGCTCGGCTTAACAACTAAACCGAGACTACACCACGATCCTAGAACCCTTTTCCCACACCCCTCTCTCTGAACAACTCTCAAGAGTGATGTGTGTGATATTTGACCTAGGTAGCTAATCTAGCTCAAATCCGTTATAACAAGTTCTAAGACGTGAAACATGCAAGAAACAACAATAAAACACACTACCCACTCCCAATTTCATCACCCAAAGGGTGATTTCACCAAATTTCACATGACCCGGCTATGGGGAGAAATTAGCTACACATTACACTAGTTAAAACATGAAAGAAACAATAAATAAGAAGCATAACAAGCATAAGGAAGAAGATAAATACCATAAAAGTTGCAGAAATTCGAGTTGGAGATGAAGGTACAAAAATGGAGATTCATCAAAAAGTAGGAGACTTGTTGTTTGGATTGAAATTCTAATCTAATAAATGAAAAGAGGGAGTTAAGAGGTGTTTGATCTACATAAATTTATCGTAATCTAAGCTATTACAAATTTCGAGCAAAAGGGGAATAGGGTTTGAAGAGGAGGATAGTCCCCTCATGAAATGGGACGAGGGGGTATTTATAGGCGAGGCCAAAAATCTGCAGAAAATGGTCCAAACGCTGGTTTGGAGGTTGGAACTGGCGTTTGGCTTCAAATTCTGGGCAGCTCCTAGCTTGTAACATGTGAAACGCTGGTTTTAAGGCTCTTAAACCAGCGTTTGGATGACTCAAACGCTGGTTTGAAGGCTCTTAAATGGAGGGGTGTACTCTCTGTTCGACTTTGGCAATCTGGAACGCTGGTTTGGAGACATGGAACGCTGGTTTGAGCCATGGAACGCTGGTTTGAAAGCTCCAAACGCGCGTTTCGCATGATGCAGTCTTTCTGCTGTAGTAAAACCTTCATAACTTCTTCTTCCGAGCTCCGATTTGGTTGATTCAAGATGCGTTGGAAAGCTCTTTCAATTATATACAACTTTCATGAAGAAGTCATGACCAGAAAATGCCTCCATCATGGGTCAAAATGCTGCTGAATCAGAACAGACCACAAGGGCACCAACCATTCCTCTCCCTTTTCTTCCTCTTTCTCTTTCCTTGGCTCATTGTTGCACCTTGACCATGCTTCTCATCATAATTCTTTGCCTTCCGGGTTCTCGAGACACCATTTCCCTACATCATCGCAACAACCAAAAACATCCAAAACATTCCAGAGGGTAAAAGTGCTCGGGAATAGGGTCAATATCACTAAAAAGAGGTAGTAAACTATCAAAGTGACGGATTTACTCCCCGTGCTATAAATTCACGATATTACCCCGAAAACGGTCTAAATCACCAGGAAACGTGCTAAAAGTGGGATAAACGGGGTAAAAGATGCACCGGAATCACGTAAAGTTGACTCCCATCAGATACGTAGGCAATATAAGATATATTCTTAGACTCAGCCGCAATCATAAAACGACACCACCTCACTTTTAGGCATTAGGGTTCTTGTGTGTGTTCATCACTAGATTCAATTAGGGCCCCGATTTTGCAAGGTGACATAATCGGTCATCGTCATTGGCGCTAAATGAGGGCCTTCTATTGTTGAATACACCAAGATCACGATGCCTCCCAGGAAGACTGTATCCAGAGCTGCTTCCCACCAAGATCAAGGTTCGCAGATTAACGAGCAGGCAGACCTAGAGGTGCAAGGAGGAAAAGACCCAGTCTTGGATCTTGTCCATGAAGATCTTCATCAAGAAAAGCAAGGAGGAAAAGATCCAGTCTTGGATCTTGTCCGTGAAAATCCTCAGCAAGAAAAGCAAGGTCTTGTTCCAGAACACCGAGCGCTTGTCGATCAATTGGCGGGGGCGGATCTTGAAGCAATGTCCAGGATTATAGCAGAGGCAGTTATGGCGAGACAACAAGCAGCCGGCGGCTAGAAAAATGCCGCAGAAGACGGCGGTCAGAAAGACATTGTAGAAAAGCCTAAACAAACTCCTGGAGACGAAGTCAGTGCGTCCTCTAGCTCGGTGGAGAGAAAGAGGCATGAGATCCAACAAAAACATCAGAAAATGGACGAAGATAGCGTCAGGGAGGAGCTGGATGTAATTCTGGGAAAGAATCAAGTTTCGTTATGGCTGGAGTCACCCTTCACAAAGGAGATCGAAAGTTTTCCTAAACCCAAGGGGTTTAAGATACCGAAGATAGAGCCCTACGATGGTACCACCGACCCAGAGGACCATCTGCATAGGTATTTGTCTCAGATGAGGTTGGATGGCGCACCCGATGCGATGCGATGTCGGGCATTTGAGACACTGCTCGTAGGTCGAGCCAGGGAATGGTTTACCAAGCTACGACCCGGGTCGATCTCCAGTTTTGCTATGCTAGCCCGCAAATTTCGAGATGCGTTCATCGTCAACAATAAGTTTCATTTAAGTGCTACGCACCTCATGAACATGAGGCAACAAAGGGATGAAGCAGTGTTAGATTATTTGAAGCGATTTAATCTCGAGGCCATGCAGGTCAAGGATGCAGACGATCGACTTCTGATCGCGTCGTTCGTGGGGGGGGGCTGCGTAATACGAAATTATACATGAAGTTGAGCAGAGATGTCCCCCACACCATAGACGAGTGTGTTAACGTGGTGCACAGATTCTGTCAAGGGGAAGAGGCAGTGCATAGGCACACCCAATCCGACTGGATGGATTCCAAGAAGGACAATCGAGGTCCGAACATGAATCAATCCAAGAGACAGGATGTCGAGAGTAAACATTCAGTCTGGGACCGTATCGAGACACCCGCCTCAGACCGTGGGGGCAAGAAGGGACCTACGCGTGATATGGATTTTATTCCGCTTAATCGCTCTCGAGCCGAGGTGTTATCGATCATGCTCTCGAAAACATAGCGAGAAAACCACCACCGTTGAAGAAAACTCGAGAAAAAAGGAATTCAAGCAAGTACTGCGAATTTCATGAAGACATAGGTCACACAACAGAGGATTGTCATGACCTGAAAAAAGATATTGACATCTGCATTCAGGAAGGGAAGTTAGATGAAGTGGTCGATAGATCTCGTCTTGATGGGCCCAGAGGGCGTGGAGAGTATAAAAGGAAGGACTCCGATCAATATAGGGGTCGAGGCCGAGATAATTAGAGACGGAGAGACCGATCACCTCAGAGGAATTGATCTCCAGGTCGTGATGGAAATAACAGGGATAACTTTGGTCGAGACAGATATGACGATAACCGGCCGAACAGTTATGTTAACACGATCTTTGGACCATAGGGGAGAGCGACAAAGACCAAGGCAATCGAGAGCCAGCTGATTGCTCGAAAGAGCGTAAGCAGCTTAGATTTACGACGGAAGTCGGGTACGGACCCCGAGATGACATCCCCAAGTCTAGGAGTCATAGTGAAGGTTTGGTTATCGAGGCAGTGATAAGTCGAGCCCGTGTATCGAGAGTCTGCATCGATAACGGTAGCCCAGTAAATATCTTGTATTACTCGGCTTTTCAAGCGATGAAGTTAAAAGAGAAAGATCTAGCTCCGATAGCATCTCCCTTGTTTGGATTCACAGGGCAAGCAGTTCATCCTATGGGCTCAATAAAGTTACTCACAACAGTTGGGGACGGCGAGAAAGGAAGGACTCTCGAGTTGAGCTATGTAGTGGTCAAAGCTCCCTCTGCTTATAATGTTATCTTAGGGCGACCTGCGCTCTTCGACCTGCGCGCTATCATCTCAACGTTCCACAACAGCATGAAATTCCCAACCAGGAACGTTTCCCATGAGGTAAAGGAGATGTTGAAGCAGCGCGGAGTTGTAACTCTGTTGTCATAAATGGGAAGATGGCAGTTCAACAAATCTTGGTCGAGGAACTGATTCCAGAGGAAGAAGAGGAAAAGAATTGGGTCTCCAGTGATGCAGTTGAGAATATTCAACTCTGGGAAGGAGAAGACGATCAGTGTGTGCAGGTCGGGGTCTGGATCCCAGCAAAAGAAAAACAGTTGCTCATTGAGCTGTTAATCGAGTTCAGAGATGTCTTTGCCTGGAAGGCTACCGACATGCCAGGGCTATCTACAGACATCGCGGTCCACAAGCTCGAAATTGACCAGGCTAAGAAGCCAGTCAAGCAGAAGAAGAGAAACTTTGCGTCTGATCGACATGAAGCCATAGAATTGGAAGTCGGGAAGCTACTGTCGGCCTAGATAGTAAGAGAAGTATTCTATCCAGAGTGGCTAGCCAACCCGGTCTTAGTTAAAAATCCTGATGGTAGTTGGCGTATGTGCGTGGACTTCACAGACTTGAACAAAGCATGCCCGAAAGACTCATACCCATTGCCAAAAATCGACATGTTAGTGGAATCCACCATCGATTTTGAAGTGTTTGGTTTTTTAGACGCGTATAAGGGATACCACCAGATTTTGATGGATCCTCGAGACGCTGAAAAAATGGCTTTTATCACGGAATTTGGCACTTTCTATTACGTAACCATGCCATTCGGATTGAAGAATGCTGGGGCTACGTATCAGAGAGCAGTCAACAAAATCTTCGCAAAGCAGATTGGTAGATGCATGGAGGTGTACGTAGACGACTTGCTGATCAAGAGTCGGTCTATGAAACAATACTCGGTTGACGCCCGAGAGGTTTTTGAAGTGTTGAGGGACACGCAGATGAGGTTAAACCCAAAAAAGTGCACCTTTGGGGTCAGGTCTGGTAAATTCTTGGGATATATGATTTCGAAGGACGGGATTCGAGCGAACCCGGACAAGATCGACACTTTGAAGAATATGCCCGCACCTCGAAATACAAAGGAGGTACAAAGGCTTACTGGTCGAATGGCCGCCCTCAATAGATTATTATCGAGATCCGCACAGCGTGCACTACCATTCTTCAAGATTCTCCGTGTTTAGGGTAAATTTTACTATATTTTCGGGCTTAATCCCTAAACAATTTACCTTATTTTTAAGGGAAATAAATGAGAAAAGCGTGTTTTAACCGTTAAATTCCTATAATGGTTATTGAGGAATTATAATTTAATTATGAGGAAATTATGGGTTTAATTGTTATTTTTGTTACACATTTTTATTATTATTATTATTCGATGACTTGGTGTAACAACATTTTGCAGAAAATAAAGAAATGCAGGGGGTGATATTATTTAATCAAGAGGATCAATTTCATTCAATCATTTGGATTTTATTTTGGGAAGATAAATATTATTCAATCAAAAGAATCTCAAGAAATAAAGAAGATATTAGGATAAATCAAATCGATCGAGAGAGTGGAGTAAGGAACACGTTATACGAAGCACAGTGTGAACACGGGCATTTGGTAGGCTCGGTCGACCGAGCCATGACACTCGGTCGACCGAACGTGTCGGCTCGGTAGGTCGGTGGATTTTCGCATCGTTATCTTCTAGATCTTCCTATGTCGGCCACGATCCCTATAAAAGGAGCATCCATGCGGAGAGAAAGACACAGAATTTTACACACAGAAAAAGCACCACATCAGATAAAAATATGAGTTTCTTTCTTTCAATCTTGCTTGGGAGTTCGAAGATGATTGAAGGGTAAGCATCTTGCGGTAGGACAACGGAGGAAACCAATCAACAACCACACCAATTAGAGGATTTTTAGCTACATCTTTAGTGAGTTAATTTATGGTTTTTCATCAATTAGATATTGTTATATTGTTTATGTTTTATTGAATCGAGAGATCGATGGAGCTATCGTTTGATTTGAATTTATATGAGAATATTGTTCAAAGTTGTGAACTTTTCAATTGATGCACTTAATTATAATTCGAGAGATCGTTTATAATTATTTGAGTAAGAGTATTATAAATAATCTCGTGATCGTGTTTTGCATGTCGTTTTGTTTTACTTGAAAAAGAAAACGAAACCCTAGAATTCGCTTAGAGAAATTTAATCGAATTCGTGATTGATCGTTACTAAAAATTATATCTTAGCTTGCCGTCTAGTTGGGGTTGGGTTGGTTGATTGGTGGATTCCCGTTGCCTTGCCGTTTCCTTTTAATTACTTGATAAATCGAATAGTTCGTATCGATTTGATTCCAATTTACTATTCATCGAAGTTACTGTTCATCGTCGTTTTTACTGTTCATAATTAGTATAAACCCTAGTTTAGTTAATAATTGTGACATAATCGATAGAATAATTGTCCATTGATCCGATAAACATTCCACTCCCTTAGGACGACCCGTAAACATCCTATACTACGATCCTTATACTTGGGGTGTTTCGGTTATAAATTGTAAAACTCGTTTTTACCGAACAAGTTTTGGCGCCGTTGCCGGGAGTCGGTAACGGTTGTCGGATTCTATTTAGGACAATTTTCGAGTCAAAAAGGGGTCGTTAGGGCACGCGGTAGTATTTTGACCATAACTTTCGGCTCGAGTGTCCGTTTGGAACGCAGGACCCCAATTCGGAAAGCTCGTTCCGACGCCGACGATGTGGTGAACAGCCCTAGGCCGTTCAGTGCGTTTTCGAGGTCAAAATCCACTGTTTTCCCCTCCATTTTGGCCCTAGAAGATTTCAACACGTTTTTTTTTCCGTCTTAGTGTTTTTCTAGTTTTTTTTAGGTTTTCGTAGCTGAACGAGCGTTCAATTCTGAACGAACGTCCACTAACACTGGACGCCAGTTCAGTCTGTTCAATCATCACTTCTTCTCTTTTCTTCTCTTTTATTCTCTTTTCTTTTCTCCTCTAAACCATCAAACCTTTTCTAAACTGTTCTAATCAACCCAAAGGGTTGATTTCTTCCTTCTCCTTTCTTGGTTTATGCAAACGAGAAGTAAGAAGGGACTTCGATCTTTGATCCCGAGCACGAACGATCTATCCTTAGAAGAAGGCTTCTCCCTGATTTGGACAAAATGGCGGATCAAGATCCACCAATTCCAAATCCTGATCCCCAAGCCCAGTTAAATTTACTCCTTCAACAAATGCAAGCTGCGCAAAGAATAAAGAGAATCGGCAAGCGGCATAAATCAACAACTTCAACAATTCCGCCAAAACCGGCTTAATCGGTTGAACCGGGACCCCTACACTCCATATCTTAATCAAGATTTTCTCGAGGGACATAGACCTATTCGTCCACACGATATGGGGGAGTAAATTTCGACCTTAAAAATGGAGTAGTTGCACTAGTCCAAAATAGCTCTTTCCATGGCATCTTGCTCAAGAAGACCCGCACGACTTCTTGTCCACATTCGTACAAATCGTGAAGCGAGTGCCATTATCCTGGTGTTGATTACGAGATCGTAAAGTTGAAGCTATTTCCTTTTGCTTTGAAGGGTGAAGCAAGCGGATGGTTTAAGTCATTAGCCCATCATTCTCTCCATACATGGAATGATGTCAAAAGAGCCTTCGCTCTTAAGTGGGTTTCACCAGGCAAGATTATGGAGATGAAACGGGAAATAGCTACTTTCGAGCGAGTTGGAGGATGAAAGCTGTTGGCAAAGCTTGGGAAAGATTGAATCTTTTGATGAGGAAATGCCCCAATCACGGATATGACGAGACATGAGTTGTTGGAACTGTTTTACAAAGGTGTCTCTCAACCTAATAGAGACTATCTTGACTCCACGGCTCATGGATCCTTCTTGGGGAGGTGATGAGGCCTTACGAGTAGCCGAGACAATTGCCAAGAACAACATGTGGTCGACTCCTAAGAAGACCAATATTGTTAAGAAAGAAGGTCCCGCAAGCAATCACGATACACGGTGTTGGTTGCTCGGATGGAATCGATAAGCAAGCGGTGGCCAATCTTTAGATGCGGCCTTCGAGGTGAATTATCTTGGAACACGAGCGGGGACCGAGATGACGGAGGAGGTAAACTTAATGGATAATCAAAACCAACCCTTCCGAAACTTCAACCGAGAACCGAACTATTCGGGATTTCAAAAGCAAAACTTCAATCAAGCCAAGTTACCACCGGCCCTTCAAATTCGAATTCTTTCAACTCGAACTATCAAAGGCCGGTTCGGAACTCCCAAAGGCCTCAAGGTGGCTGGAATCAAACTCGAACAATAATCATACCACCTCATGTGTCCCTCAACACAAATTCGATGAGTGGTAGACATGGTGAAGACTCGTCTACTAGTGTTAAAGCAATTGAGAGACAAGTTGGTCAAATGGCAGACCAGCAAGCAAGCGAGACCTCACGGTAAACTTCCGAGTTATACCGAGAGAAATCCGAAAGTTGATGTGAATGTTTGCACTGCCATTACACCTCAGTGGGAGTATGGGCAAGAAGAGGAGTTGAATGAAGTAACTTTGAGAAGTGGTAAGAAAGCTGGACCCGGCAAGGTGTCGGGAAACGAGTAGCCCCTCCTGACGCCATGAGTTCGGGAGGGGGAATCGAAACCACATCTTTGAAGAAAGCAACGATGAGGAGCTTAGTGACAATTCTTTGGAGGACGAAAATAATTCGATGATGAGGAAAGGAAGGAGAGTCGGGAGAGGCTGTACCCACGACTAAGAAAAAGGAAGAAAAGTTTGTGAGATGGAAGGATAAGGAGGATGAGGCGATAAAGAATCGGGCCACGAAGAATGATAAAGCCCTTCCTTATCCACCAAAAAGGAAAGAGAAAGCCCTCGCCAAAGACAAGCGGTATGATGGGGTGAGGAGGATACTTAGGGACACTAAAGTGAGTATGCCCTTAGCCGAGGTATTGTACGAAATGCCTAAATGTACTAAGTATCTTAAAGAATTCTGTGGGAGTAAGAGAAAGCTTCAGGGGATGGCTGAAGAAGTGCTTCGCGAGGATTACGCGATGGTTTCACAGAAAATTGCTGTTAAGCGAGGTGACCCTGGCAGACCTTCAATCCCCTGTGAGATCGAAGGCCATTTATTCGAAAATGTATTATGCGACTCAGGGGCCTCTATTAATGTGATGCCATTAAACGTATGCAAAAAGCTCGGGTTAGATAAAAGGATGCGGGAACGCCCGATTTCTCTTCGATGGTAGATAAATCTAGCCGGTTGCGGCCGGTTGTGTAGCTAATGTGCTCCTTCAAGTTGAACATTTAGTCTTCCCTACCGACCGGGTTATTCTAGACTATCCACGATAAGGAGATGCCTCTAATTCTAGGCCGAACCTTTTTAGACACTTCTAACGCTCTCATCGACACGCAAAGGACGATTACTCTTAGAGTCGGTGACACATCTGTCACCTTCACACGAGGGACACATCCCGAAAGAGCCGTAATTGATGAAATATCGTTTGTCGAAGCTATCTATGAGGACGAAAAAGATGCCTACTTTGAAGAAACAGAGGAGTTGACAGAGATAGGTGTTTTTGAAGTCTTGGACATTGAGGATCCGGCTGACTGCGAACCATCTTCTAATTCATTTCAAGCCGTAGGCATTGACGAGTCATCTTCACTCGCTCATACTGGGCCTATTATTGAGTTAGAAGCATGGAGATGCCCAGCAACAAACGATGATTTCAAAGAACTGAGTCAGGAAGACTTCATCCCTGGTGAAGAAGAAGCTCTGATGGGTAGTTGGGACGAGGTAGAGTTTTGGAGAGAAGCTACTCATTGGGAAGTAGATGATTGGGAGGAGAGTGGCGAGAAGAGCTTAAAGATGAAGAGTTAAGAAAAATGATCGATCACAAGAAAAAGGAAGCAAGTGTTGACCGGAGGATTCCGATGGATGATTTGATCCGGTACCTTTCCGGGGTTGAGCCTCGGGAAGATGAGGTGTTCTCGTCAACCACTTCAAGCTCATAAGGAGAAAGGTGGCCCGTTAAAGTCTAGTATTGAGCAACCACCTGCGATTTAGAGCTCAAACCGCTTCCAAAACACCTTAAGTATATCTTTCTTAAGGATGAAGATAAATTGCCTTTGATCATTTCTTCGAAACTCGACCACGAGCAAGAAGCACGGCGATAGAAGTGCTTAAGAAAAACATCCTCGCGTTCGGTTGGCAAGTGGGTGATATCCGAGGGATCAGCCCAGACATATGCATGCATAAAATCCGAACGGAGGAAGGAGCTAAAAAGGTAAGACAACCTCAGCGAAGGCTGAATCCGCATATGCAAGAGGTTGTCAAGAAAGAAGTGATAAAGTGGCTCGACATGGGAATCATCTATGCAATCGCCGATAGCTAGTGGGTCAGCCCTACTCAAGTTGTGCCAAAGAAGGGCGGTATTACGGTTGAAAAGAATGAAAAAGGGGAGGAAGTTGCCCTACGTCTCGTGACTGGCTACAGAGTCTGTATAGACTATCGTAGGCCGAATGAAGTCACCGCAAAAGATCACTTCCCCTTACCCTTCATTGACCAACTAATTGAAAGGCGAGTGGTCACAAGTATTATTGTTTTCTCGATGGATACTCGGTTACTTCCGGATAGCCATCGACCCCAATGACCAAGAGAAGACAACGTTTACGTGTCCATCCGGTACTTTTGCTTTTCGTAGAATGCCATTCGGTCTATGCAATGCACCCGCGACTTTTCAACGGTGTATGTTGGCCATTTTCGATGGACTTGTTGAGAAATGCATGGAGGTCTTCATGGATGACTTCTCGATCTACGGCGATAGTTTTGATGAAATCTTAGAGAACCTAGATATGGTACTCCAACGTTGCGTTGAGAAAAATCGGTGCTTAAGCGGGAAAAATGCCATTTTCTAGTAGACGAAGGAATCGTTTTGGGACATAAGGTGTCCAATGCGGTATTCAAGTTGATAAGGCTAAGGTCGAAGCCATCGAAAGGATGACGTACCCTAAGACGGTGAAAGAGGTACGAGGTTTTCTAGGACACGTTGGCTTCTACGGGCGGTTTATTCGAGACTTTTCTACGATTGCCAAGCCTTTATCAAATCTCTTGAAAGAAGATGTCGATTTCTTGTTCGATGCGAAGTGCAAAGAAGCTTTCAATTGTACGAAAGACAAGCTTATCGGTGCCCCTATTTTAGTTGCACCGATTTGGACCAAGCCTTTCGAGTTGATGTGCGATGCCTCTAATTACGCCGTAGGCGCAGTTTTGGGTCAAAGAGTTGATAAAAGGTTCGGGCCCATCTATTATGCGAGTCGTACCTTGAACCCGGCTCAATGCAATTATACTACGGCGAGAAGGAATTCTTAGCCGTCGTCTTTGCCATTGACAAGTTTAGAAGTTATCTTCTCGGGTCTCAAGTGATTGTATGGACAGATCATGCGGCTTTACGCTACCTTATGGATAAAGCGAGATGCCAAACCAAGGTTACTTAGATGGATTTTAATTCTACAAGAGTTTGACCTTGTGATTAAAGATAAGAAAGGTAGTGAGAATATTGTGGTGATCATTTATCTCGCTTAGTAAATGAGGGTGCGAGAAAATCACAATGATATAGGCATTGATTTTCCGACCGAGCAATTGATGAAGCTTGAAACGGTTAGGCCGTGGTATGCGACTACGTCAAC
Source organism: Gentiana straminea (assembly GCA_036785695.1). Classification (NCBI taxonomy): domain Eukaryota; kingdom Viridiplantae; phylum Streptophyta; class Magnoliopsida; order Gentianales; family Gentianaceae; genus Gentiana; species Gentiana straminea. The sequence goes on from JAVUPR010000243.1 coordinate 7,786,628, forward strand.
TATTTAGCGAGTGGTCATTTAGAGGATATGACGTATCGGGAGAAGAAAAAGTTCTTTTCGATCTCAAATATCTCGTATGGGAAGATCCTTATTTGTTCGAGTCCGTAAAGATGGGTTGCTTCGAAGGTGTGTTCCGAGCATGATCGGTGGGATATCCTAGAACAATGCCATAGCGGTCCTACCGGAGGTCACTATGGAACACCAAAGACGGTTGCAAAGATCCTTCAAGTTTGGATTCTACCGGCCGACCCTGTTTAAGGATGCGAAGCCTTTTGTAAAGGTTGTGATAGGTGCCGAAGGCCGGACGGCGAGTAGTAGGATGGAAATGCCACTTAAGCCCATTCTTGAATGTGAAGTTTTCGACGTATGGGGCATAGATTTTATGGGACCCTTTCCATCCTCATGTGGTAATAAGTATATCCTCGTCGTGTGGACTATGTTTCCAAGTGGGTCGAGGCCATAGCTACTCAAACTAATGATCATAAAGTCGTGAAGAAATTCTTGCAAAAGAATATCTTCACCAGTTTGGTCGTCCTAGAGCCCTCATTAGTGATGAAGGTACTCACTTTTGCAATGCGCCGCTTGACAAGATCCTTGAGAAGTATGGTGTCAAACACAAAGTTGGTACACCATATCATCCTCGGACCGGTGGCCAAGTCGAGGTAAGCAACCGAGCTTGAAAAGAATTTTAGAGAAGACCGTGAACAATAATCGATCTAATTGGAGTCTTAAGTTGGATGACGCGTTGTGGGCTTATCGTCGCATTCAAGACCCCGATGGGCACGTCACCCTTCCAAATGGTTTATGGCAAAGCTTGTCATTTACTGTCGAACTTGAACACGAGCTTTCGGGCAATTAAATTCTTAAATTTTGATAGCCAACTCGTGGGGAGAAAAGGTTGTTACGGTTGAACGAGCTCGACGAATTCGGACTCGAGCATACGAGAATGCTAAGCTCGGCAAGGAGAGAACTAAGATACTCCATGACGCTAAGATCAAGGACCGAGAATTCAAAGTTGGTGAAATGGCTTTACTCTATAATACCGGACTTCATTTGTTTCTGGTAAACTCAAGTCTAGATGGTCCGGTCCCTTTGAGATTCTCGAGGTTAATCCAAGTGGAGTAATTACTTTGAACGGGTATGGTAATCAAGCTTTTAAAGTGAATGGCCATCGACTTAAGAAATATTTTGGGCAACCAAAGGAAAAGCCGAGATTCTTTATTTCCAAAGAGGAGATGAGAGTACAGATGTCCTGATTTGTGAGGAGATTCCATCTTATTTCTTTGAGTCGGATGATGATGACATTCCTACCTCTACCCGTGAGGCACCTTCTCCCGAGACCCCCGAAGCGGGTTAGCACACCTATGCCTATCATCCGCAAGAACAAGAAGAAGAGAGTCGGTGTAGTTTGGAGAGAAAAGTTTAATGATCTTATAGCACACTTGACTTGTTGTTGTGGTGAAAATCATTTCCGCCCCAATACTCCCGATTCCGATGCGAGGTGGCGGCCGTTAAACCAAAGTGGCCCGATCCGGGTTGATTCTTGAACTTTGTGTCAAGCTATTGACATTAAAAGAGCGCTCCAGGAGGCGACCTAGTTTTCTTTGTTCGTTTCCCTTTCTTAGGTTGTTTTGTTTTATTGTTTTAGAAATAATACTTTGGTTGATTTTGTGTTGATGGTTATTCCTCTTACGTTCATTGTAAGTGTTTTGTGTTATGTGTTGCTCATATACCCCGTGTACCCCGAGATTATATGGTATGTCGAGTGTTGCAGATACTTTTGAGCAGGTTCACAAGCTTTTATGTCCAGTGTTGTCTATTCGAGTTGTTGCGGTATGTTCATGCTCCGGCCTGAGCTCTGGCAACTTTCATCCGACAACCACCGTTGAAACCAGCTAAGTTTTCTTTTTCTTTTATTCTGTACATTCTGAGGACATAATGTGATTTAAGTGTGGGGGGGTGTTTGGGTATGTTTTTATGCTATATCCTTTGAAATATGAGTGAATGTTAAATTTCTGCGAAATTTAAAATTTTTTTGTTAATCTCGAGCATATAATTGGAACTAGATGCTTACTAGTTGTAGTTTTCTAACGATGATAGTATGTGACTTAGTGAGACAATTATAGCATGTTTTACTTTTATGGAGATAGTTTCGTTTTTCACTCACGGAAGCCTTTGATTTTGAAGCATGACTTTTGAATTATATCCTTTCATTATTTTTAATGATTTATTCATAGTAAGGTCAGTATAGTTACACCTGAGTTAGACCGTGTACTGTGAATATCATAAAGTTTGAATGTGATAAGTGAGATGTAACTTATGACTTTGAAAAGTGAATAAATAAAGTGAGTGAGCAATTATTAATAGATACTTTTGTCGAAAGCTGGTTAATGATTTGAGTGCGGTAGGGTATACCTCGTATGTCCTATACCACTATGATGACCAATAGCTCACGACAGTTAGAAGAAGCTACCTTATGATTTGAGTAAGGTAGGGTGTTATCACGAAACATCCTATTCTACTATGATGGGTAAAAGCTTATTCTGATATGCGTTAAATTTGAAAATTTTGAAAAATGATGAGTAAGAATAAAGTGAAGTCTTTGTTATCATGGATCTTATACCCAGTAGAACCGCATGATATGCTGTAGGGATTATCCTGCGAGTGCGTGGGAAGGCTTTGAGTGGAGTACATTCTTATCGTCTATACCTAGGATAGTCATTAAAATTATTTGAGAGGATATTTGTTTGAGAGGATTGTGAAGATTGAAAAGGGCTTGTCACACACACAGAATCTATCTCTATGTTGGTATCACTTGCTATAGTTGTTGTATCTTTTGTTACGTGAGTCAGGAATCTATGTGGATTACATGTACAGTGAGCCGGTTTTGATTATTTTGTTCGGGACGAACAAAAAGCTAAGTGTGGGGGAGTTGTTTAGGGTAAATTTTACTATATTTTCGGGCTTAATCCCTAAACAATTTACCTTATTTTTAAGGGAAATAAATGAGAAAAGCGTGTTTTAACCGTTAAATTCCTATAATGGTTATTGAGGAATTATAATTTAATTATGAGGAAATTATGGGTTTAATTGTTATTTTTGTTACACATTTTTATTATTATTATTATTCGATGACTTGGTGTAACAACATTTTGCGAGAAAATAAAGAAATGCGGGGGTGATATTATTTAATCAAGAGGATCAATTTCATTCAATCATTTGGATTTTATTTTGGGAAGATAAATATTATTCAATCAAAAGAATCTCAAGAAATAAAGAAGATATTCGGAGCAATTAAAGAAGGATAAATCAAATCGATCGAGAGAGTGGAGTAAGGAACACGTTATACGAAGCACAGTGTGAACACGGGCATTTGGTAGGCTCGGTCGACCGAGCCATGACACTCGGTCGACCGAACGTGTCGGCTCGGTAGGTCGGTGGATTTTCGCATCGTTATCTTCTAGATCTTCCTATGTCGGCCACGATCCCTATAAAAGGAGCATCCATGCGGAGAGAAAGACACGAATTTTACACACGAAAAAGCACCACATCGGATAAAAATATGAGTTTCTTTCTTTCAATCTTGCTTGGGAGTTCGAAGATGATTGAAGGGTAAGCATCTTGCGGTAGGACAACGGAGGAAACCAATCAACAACCACACCAATTAGAGGATTTTTAGCTACATCTTTAGTGAGTTAATTTATGGTTTTTCATCAATTAGATATTGTTATATTGTTTATGTTTTATTGAATCGAGAGATCGATGGAGCTATCGTTTGATTTGAATTTATATGAGAATATTGTTCAAAGTTGTGATCTTTTCAATTGATGCACTTAATTATAATTCGAGAGATCGTTTATAATTATTTGAGTAAGAGTATTAGAAATAATCTCGTGATCGTGTTTTGCATGTCGTTTTGTTTTACTTGAAAAAGAAAACGAAACCCTAGAATTCGCTTAGAGAAATTTAATCGAATTCGTGATTGATCGTTACTAAAAATTATATCTTTAGCTTGCCGTCTAGTTGGGGTTGGGTTGGTTGATTGGTGGATTCCCGTTGCCTTGCCGTTTCCTTTTAATTACTTGATAAATCGAATAGTTCGTATCGATTTGATTCCAATTTACTATTCATCGAAGTTACTGTTCATCGTCGTTTTTAATGTTCATAATTAGTATAAACCCTAGTTTAGTTAATAATTGTGACATAATCGATAGAATAATTGTCCATTGATCCGATAAACATTCCACTCCCTTAGGACGACCCGTAAACATCCTATACTACGATCCTTATACTTGGGGTGTTTCGGTTATAAATTGTAAAACTCGTTTTTACCGAACACTCCGCAAGGCCAATCCTTTTCAGTGGGATGATGAATGCCAGACAACCTTCGAGGAGTTGAAAGCGTACCTATCATAGTTACCCACCCTCACTTCACCTCGAGATGGGGAGAGGTTGTTAGTTTATTTGGCTGTATGCGAGGAAGCAGTGAGTGCGGTTCTAGTCCGAGAAGGGGTACATGGCCAGGTGCCTATATATTTTGTCAGCAAAGCGTTACATGGTCCCGAGATCCGATACTCACCAGCAGAAAAGTTAGCATTATGTCTTGTTCATGCCGCGAGAAAGCTAAGGCCCTATTTCCAAGCCCATCCTATTGTGGTAGTCACTGACCAACCATTGAAGTAGATTTTAGCGAAGCCCGACACCTCAGGTCGACTGACAAAATGGGTAGTAGAAATGGCACAGTACGATATCGAGTTCGTCCCTCGAACCGCGATAAAAGCTCAAGCCTTGGCAGATTTCTTAGCCGAAGGGATTTCCATCCAGCTCGACCAAGAGAAGCAAAGTCCAGAGGAAAAATGGACCCTCCAGGTCGATGGAGCGTCGAGTAAGGAGGGGGCAGGAGCAGGGCTCCTTTTAGTCAGCCCAAAAGGCGAGGAATTCCCCTACGCCCTTCGGTTTGATTTCAAAGCGACGAACAACGAGGCCGAGTATGAAGCTATGATCACTGGTCTGAAACTTGCTCTGAAGTTAGGTGTCGAGGATTTGTTGGTTTACAGTGACTCACAATTGGTGGTAAATCATGTGAAAGAGGAGTATGAGGCTAAGGAAGAAACCATGAATAATTACTTAGCAGTGGTGCAAAGTCTCATACCTAAGTTTAAGACAGTTCAATTCGAGCAGGTTCCCCGAAGTCAAAACAAAAGAGCCGATGCACTCTCTAAGCTTGCATCGAACTTCGTCTCGAGTAAGAAAGTTCTAGTCGAGCTATTGACCGATAGGAGTTACAACGAAGCGGAGGCCCAACCGATCACTCAGCAGGCCACGTGGATGGACTCGATCGCTCTCTATCTCAAAGACGGAATTCTACCATCCGATAGGGTACAAGCAAGGAAGGTCCGACTCCAATCAGCACGATATGCATTCTTCGACGACGTCCTGTATCGAAAAAAATTTGTGAGCCCATGGTTGAGGTGTGTTTCCGAGACAGAAGGTGAATATCTCTTGGAAGAAATCCATAGGGGAGCCTGTGGAAATCATTGTGGGGCAAGGATGTTGGCTCGGAAGTGTAAACTAGTTGGATATTTCTGGCCATCGATGTAACGAGATGCGAATAACCTTGTCCCGAAGTGTATACCGTGTCAAATCCATGATAATATTCCCCATCAACAAGCACAAGACATGAATGTCATCTCGTCAGCATGGCCTTTCGACCAGTGGGGAGTCGATATTGTTGGACCTCTACCCCGGGCACCGGGAAATCTCAAATATATGGTCGTTGTTGTGGACTACTTCACAAAATGGGTAGAAGCCAAGGCTTTGCCCGACATCAGAGCTGCAACCATCAAAAAATTCTTGTGGGTCGACAATTTATGCAGGTACGGCATTCCGAAGGCATTGATCTCAGATAATGGTACCCAGTTCGAGGATCAAAGAGTAAGAGAATGGTGCAGTGAATACCATATAAGTCAGCACTTCACCTCGGTGGCTCACCCGCAGGCAAACGGCCAAGTCGAGCAAACTAATCGACAGATCAAGCTGGGGTTGAAAAAGAGGCTAGAGGCAGAAGGACGTGATTGGGCAATACAACTTCCGAGCATCCTATGGTCGTATAGGACAGCTCCTAACTCCTCGACAGGAGAAACTCCTTTCTCTCTAGTATATGGGTGCGAAGCGGTGATACCCGCCGAGATTGGTGTTCCTTCTCCTCGAGTTCTGGCATATAATGTTGAAACAAACGACCCCGAACTCCGATATGAAAGGGATAACGTTGAGGAGCGAAAAGAGATAGCCTCAGCCAGAATGGCAAGGTACAAGCAGAAGATCTCTCAGTATTACAATTCGAGGGTCAAGCACAGATATTTCAAAGTCGGAGATCTGGTTCTGAGAAAGAACGAAGCGAGTCGGCAAGAAGCGATTGTAAAGTTGACCCCGAATTGGGAAGGCCCATATTAGATTCTGAAGGTTCACCCCAAAGGGTCCTATCAACATGGGCGAGCAGATGGAACCACGGTTCCTTGACATTGGCACGCCAACAACCTGAGGAAGTACTATGTTTAAGTTAAGCTTTGTTTCGATCACTTTCTGTTTGTTTTTCATTTTTAAATCTTGTAATAAGTCCATGAGACAATTTTATAAGTGTTCTAATAAACTTATTTTCCCTCAAGATGGTGTTATGTTTGTTAGATTTATAGCCATGACATTACAAGTCTAGTGCGATGCAAAGTGTTAAAGGCAGTACAGTCGACAATGAATAGAGAAACCCGCAAGTCGGACATCTCAATAAAGCCAAAAGCTAAGTGAGCCTAATAGGCAACAAATGCTAAGGCAAAAAGACGGTTCGCATGGTCGGGCCACCTGTCCCAGCCAAAGCCAAATGAGCCTAAGAGGCAAAAAAGGCTAAGGCAAAGGACGGTTCGCATAGTCGGGCCAAATGTCCCAGTCGAAAACCGAACGAGCCTAAGGGGAGAAAAAGGTCTAGACAAAAGACGGTTCGCATAGTCGGGCCAAACGTCCCAATCGAGAGTCACACGAGTCCAAAGGGCGAAAAGGGCCAAAGTAAAGGGACAGTTCGCATAGTCGGACTAAAACACTCAACCTAAGGCCAAATAAGCCTACGAGGCAAAAAGGCCAAGGCAAATGGGTCGATTTCAACTAAACTCACAAGTGCAATAAGAACCAGAGGTTCGTTATACACTTGGGGGGCAACACGACATCAATAAAGCAAACAGCGATCAGAGCTAAAAGTTCGACAAGCACAAAGACTAAATAACAAGAAAGGAAAGAAAAACATTGCAAAATCGAATTAAAATTCGAAACAAAATCATTACAAGACAAGGCCAGGTCAAAAGGCCAGCCAAAGTTGATTCAAAATAATGCAGTATCATTACAACAAAATTCAAATGACAAGTCAACAAAAGAGGAAATTGAAAAAGCAACGATCAAGGGTCGGCTTCAGGAGTCGGCTCAGTGGGTGCGGAAGTCGGTTCAGCAGCAGATGCTGAAGTCGAGGGACCATACTTGATGGCCAAAGATTACCCATGCTGAAATTCTTCGTTGTACCAGTCGTACGAATTCTCTGCCTCGGGATTGTAGAACATTGGCGTTTCGAGCTTCGATACATCAAATCCCGGATCGACAGTCTTCGCCTGGTTCACTGCCAGGGTAAAACCACCCTTCATGGCAGCCCGCATGAGCACATCCAGATCATCATCAAGGTTTGCCGACTTTCGATACTCTAGAATCGCTTCTGTCTTGGCCGCCTCGACCTTTGCAAGGACACTTTCTCTTTCTCTTTCCAACTCGACCCGGGCGGCATCTCTCTCTTGTTGAGCTCTCGCAGCGTCAGTCAGAAAAGCCTTGTGTGCCTGCTGCACATTTTCGATGTCCTGGGCCAGCTTAAGCAACTCCCTACCCCGGTCGTGCCTTTCAGCCTGCAGTCGGGTCAAGTCATTGGCAGCAGCCGTCAGCTTATCCTGCAGCTTCTGGCACTCGGCAACCGACTCACGCTTCAATGCCTCAAATTGAGACTCCATGCCGGCGATGGCAGGACCCTTTACAAAATTATCTTGCAGAAGTCTACAATTTTCTGCCCGCAGGTCGTCGGCTAACTCACATGTTTTGGCCAGCCGTCGGGCAGCCTCTCGACTGAGAAGGTTATTCTACAAAAAGAAAAGGAGACATCAAATAATAGACAAGGCATAAGCCTCGAGAGAAATCAACATTTAAAGAGGAGAGAGACAATCGACTTACGAGGCGTGCCGACCTCCGAAGAGCATGGGATAGAGCCTTGTCCTCCAATGCCGCGCAATCATCTGCGACCCAGTTCACATCGATTTCTAGCTCGGGAGAGGCTTCAGTAACTCTGGCCTTTTTCGCTTGCCTTTGTTGCTCCCTTACCAGCTCGGGAATGGTTGGCCTCTTCTTGGTCGGTGCCGCCTGCCCCTCGACGCTCAGTTCGACAAGCGGATTCAACTCAATTAGCTCCTCCTCGTCCTCATCTCGTAGAGAGCCATAACGGACTGTTAAACCGCTAGAAGTCGGGGGTTTCTCCGATGATTGAGCCGGCACCGTCGTCTCGACGGCAGCAGAGGTAGGCTCGGGTTGAACAGCACCCCCCTCTCTGGAAGAGGAAGGCGCCCTGACCTCATCCATAGGCACATCAGGGGTGACCCGATTCTCGAGAGGCGGAGCAGCTATGACCACCGATGGCGGAAGGTGTGTGGGGTCAGTGATCTTGGAGAACCTCCCCACTGCAAGATATAAGGAACAAGTTAGTTTGAACAACAAAACAAAAGTTATCAGACTCGACGAAATAATAAAGACAAGCAAAATAAGGAAACATCATACGGTTCTCTTGGTCTCGGGGCGTGAAGGTTTGCGTAGGGGATCGGCCCAACCTCCTCCAGGTGGGCTAGATTGTAAAGAAGGATCAAATCTCGAGTGCACACCTCGAAGTCAAAGCCACTTAGTATGCGGGCCTCGTCAGGAACAGGAGTATTTCCAAGTTTGTCTTTCTTCCCGTCCCTCGATCTCCATTGTCCTATGTAGGGGTTCTCCAGGCCGTGACGAAGGAAGAAAAATCGAGGCTTCCACTCCCCATGAGAAGAAGGCCCCTTGGTTACGAACTCATGTCGGTTTGATCTCCTCTGAAAGGTATACCACGGCTTGTCGGGTGTGGCAGCGATCTGATAAAAATACCGAAAAAGAGGTATTGAGAAGCAGACCCCCGCAACTCGACACGCAATGATAAATCCCATCAGAGTCCTGACAGATTTGGGGCCAGCTGTGAAACACTTATCTCATAATGGTTTAAGATCGCGAGGACGGCCGGACAGAGTGGAAATCTTAATCCACTCAAGAGTTGACCCTCGTAGACGGCGTAGAATCCTTCTGGGGGCTCGTCGGCAAACTTATGGAGGCCAGAAGGAAGTCGAGCTTCAAACGGAGGACTGGCAATATTGCATCTCCGGCAAAGTCTGGTGACGTCTTCAAGGGAAAGAGTACTGAGACACCCTTTAGCACCCTTCCCATCCATCCTGGTTACTAATTTCTTAGGTTGGTTAGGGACAGGAGGGGAGGAGGCTGTGGGCTCGCCGGAATCTTGCCGGAGAAGATGATCGGATGAAACAGGTGCCGGAATTGGGCTACTGGAAGGTGTTTCACTACCCTTATCGGATTCTGTGGCACTACTGGACATGGATAAATTCAAAGAACAAGATGAAGAACACTAATGAAAAAGAAGCTTACTTTGCGTTTGGAATTTGTGAGAATGAAATGATGAATAGACTCTGCTCCAACTTCTATCTCCTCTCCTTTTATGCTAGCAAAAATTGCAAATGATTTGAAAAGACGTGAGTAGTGGGGGGGTTATAACCCATGGAAATCGCGAGAATCAAGGCAATGACGCGTTTTACGGGATACGAAGCGTCTATGTACCCTGACATCGCGCCACGTGGCTACAGACAGTTAGGGTTACAAGTGGCGGGAAAAGCCCGCCCAAATGAAAACCCAACTCGGAGACGATTCGTGTGACAGACTCGACCTCGGACAACGGGAGTCGCCTCTCTCAAGTCTAGGGGGCTTATGACGATACAGGGTTTCACCCCTCCACGTGTCGTCTATCGTTTGGTCATCACATTATGAATTAACTCCAAAGTACTCGTGTCGATGCCCAGACTGAAGGCTACGACGATCGACCATTGAGCAGTGTAGGACAATAAGTCCCAGAGTCGAGTACCTCATGTCGGCAATATGGACATGGAGGACAGAGTCCGCTCCAGCTGTCCAGGCCCATTTACAGTGATAACTTGGGCAAGGGTTAAGGCCCATTAAAGGGTAAATGTGACAATAACATAAGCCGACTTAACATTAGGGTTAAGGCGTGTGTTGTCATTATAAATACCTCATTCCAGGAACTACGTAAGGCTTGATTCCTGGAACCTAACAGGATACGTAGGCAATCTAAGATTATTCTTAGACTCAGCCGCAATCATAAAACGACACCACCTCACTTTTAGGCATTAGGGTTCTTGTGTGTGTTCATCACTTGATTCAATTAGGGCCCCGATTATTCAAGGTGACATAATCGGTCATCGTCACCATACAATGCTTCAAATGGAGTCAACTGTAATGAGGTATGGAAGCCTGTATTATACCAAAATTCTGCCAGGGGCAGCCAAGATCTCTAGCTCTTAGGTTTCTGGAAACACATGCACCTAAGATACATCTCTACACATTGGTTCACTCTCTCTGTTTGCCCATCAGTCTGAGGATGGTAGGAGGTGCTGAGTGAGACTTTAACTCCTGTTTTCTTAAGTAACAGTTGCCAAAATTCAGAAGTGAAAACTTTATCCCTGTCACTAACTATTTCCACTGGTAAACCATGCAATTTATACACATGTTCAAAGAAAGCATCACTACAAAAAAACAGCAGTTTTGCGACGGATTTTTTGCGACGGACATTATTTCCGTCGCAAATTTACGTTTGCGACGGATATTTTAAAGTTTGCGACGGGACACTTGGCGGGACCGATTTTTCCACTTGGCGGGCAATTTTGCGACGGAATTTTTATTATTTTGCGACGGCCTATTCAATAAAATTTTATAAAATTATTTTATTATTCGAATTTAGATAAAATTTGCGATGGAATTTAAATTCCGTCGCAAAAAGCCATTTTGCGACGGAAAGTTTTATTATTTTGCGACGGACTTCAATAAAATTTTATAGAATTATTTTATTATTCGAATTTGGATAAAATTTGCGACGGAAAACGTAAATTTGCGACGGAATACTTTAATGGGACGACATTGTCGTCCCAAAAACTTGTCGTCCTAAAAAAGTTTAACCTAAATTAGATAACGGGAAGCTCTCTCTTCTCCTTCTTCATTTCTTTTTCACTGCAAGTCGAAAAACAGAAAATCCGGCCGCCTCTTTCAACTACCCACCCCTCTCCTCCTCCGGTCACCACCACTACCACCACTCTTCCTCCGGTCACCACTTCTTCAACCACCCGCCCCCTCCTTCCTCCGGCGAGCAAAGCAACCAACCACAACAACAACACACGGGGCCGCAACAACCAACCGCCTCCTCCTTCCTCCGCCACATCTCCGGTAAGTCTTTATTGTTTGTCAAATTAGTTGCTTTTAGTTTTATTTTGTTAGGTCCTATATGGATCCTTAGCTAGGTGTAAAGGCACGAAGGGGGGTAGAAGTTCGGCTTTGTTGATCGGGTTTCACTTCGATTCAGCCTTTGATCCCTCTTGTAAATTTGTTGCTCACACTCTCTAACATGTATATGAACACTTTGGAGTCGATTTGTGAGAGGATCAATCGAGTTTTTCTGCTGCACTCCAAGTTTAACACCAAACAGCCCCATATATAGCTATTTTTAGGGTTGCAGCCTCTTTTCTTGTAAAATACCTCTTGTGCCCCTATCAATCTTGAGTAGAACGTGTAATATATAGATAATAGCATTATTTCCAATCAATTCAAATTGATACAACCGGATTTATCTCAATTAATTAACCCAATCAAATCAATTATCTATTTTTGGAAACAGTTTAAATAAATACAAGTTTATCTTCAAATTTTCTATATGATCACGTGTCCAAATCAAGATGATCAAAGAATGAAATATTCTCATAATATTTTCAACTATAATCCCTCAAATTTTCAGCTAATTTGGAGTTGAACCCGTCACTCAAAAAGACACTACAAGTCAACTATCTCACAGACAGACAGTTTTACTGAAGCATTTTGTAGTCAACTTTTAGCTATGATAAAGACCTTAAATCACAAAAGTTTCTTGAGACAAAATGTACCCCTATATGCAATATATAACATATAAAAAATTCAACTCATTCCAAGTAGTATAGGGTACTCAAAAGTGTGACACATCAGCACATCAGAAAGCTGTAACACAGACTTTCACAATCTGATGCGTTTTTGTTCAGCATGGTGTGTGCTCTGTGTTGCATGAAAATGAGATATTATATATTCGTTTTGTAGCTTGAATTATGAGATTTCCAACCATATAAAGATCATGCAATTTGGTTCAATATTGAGCAAGTTATGGGGGTGTGAACATGGGTGAAAAACAGTCCAACACTTAGAAAAATTCAGCAGATTTTTATCACATGAACCCTAATTTTGACCTAATTCAATTTTGATCAAATTGAACAACTTAAAGCATGATTAGGGTCAATTCTAAGTGTATTAATATAATTAAACATGTTTCACATCATTCGGGTGAGTTTGGACCATTTCCCCCAAAATTCCCAATTTGCCCTTTTTGACCTACTTTCACTTTGATTTGACCCTATGATGATTCTCATACCAACCTAATGTGTTTTGGATCAATTTTAGGTTGTTACAATGTAAGTTGAGGTCAAATGTCCATTTACCCTTAAGGTCAACTCTTTGGTCACCTTTCCCATTTTGCCCCTATCACATTCTCAATTTAAGCTCGTGATTTGTGATCATGCATTTCAAGTGAGGCTTACCATTTCTAGCCTTATGTGATGTTTGAGTTGAAATCATGCCTTTTCACACATACACACAATTGATCCAATGTGATCATGTGTTGTTATCATCAAAACCAATATACTCACGTATTTTTGTCAAATTAGTGCAATAAAAGTGGTATGTATTATGTAAACCATTAGGTAACACCACTATGAACTAGCAGGAAATTCATTAATTAAAAAAAAACACGATCGAATGAACTAGCTTTGATATTGTAATGAGAAAAAGAAATATTATCCACTTACTTTTCTTTGCACTTTTTTTTACGGTTTCCGAAGAAGGTGTTGTAGTTACTCGGCTTAGCAAACAAAGAAATTGCTTGAGGTCGGTGTAGTTAGAGGTGCTACTTGTAAATCTCAATAGTTAGGGGATCTATTGCAAACCCCGTAGTTACGAGATCTACGAGAAAATCTCGCTTTCCTTGCACATATTATTAATTAGTATAAACGCCTTTTTATTATAATTGCATTTAGATTAGTATAAACGTCATTTTACGTGTCAAATAGATGTCGGGTAGAGGTAGAGGTAGACGCGGTAGGGGTAGTTCCGGATGTTGGTTGAAAATGATGATAAGTATGTGGTTGAATTGGTTTGTTGAAAAGGGTCTTGTTCTACCCGTTTGGAAAATGGTGCGGGGGGTACTTTGTTATCCGGCAAAGCCTCCGAATTATTTTGACGTCGAACCTTTGACCATGAATCGAAAATTTAGGTTATAGTGTTGTTAGTTTCATAGTAAGTTGAGTAAAACCTGAGTTTGCAAAAGTGTTGAGACAACCTTCAAAGACTATTGTTAGTCTCGTATTTTGTATGATATGATGTGTAGGATTGAAAATGAAGAGAATAGAACGGAGTTGGATGTACGAGAGGTTGGATGCTAACAAGAAATTTAACCCGGTATTTGTGAATGGTGTGGAGGAATTCATAAAACATGCAAAGCGATTAGATTCGTTTCGGGCAAATAATGGAATGATGAAGTGTCCATGTAGTAAGTGTAAGAACACTAAATTTTCAATCGAACATGACGTGAGATTACATTTAACTAAATATGGGTTTTGCGCAAACTACTATGATTGGGTGTGTCATGGTGAAGAGTTTCCCATTCCGATCAACGTTCAGCAAGAACGGAATGTGAACCCTTATCAGGACATGGTTAATGACGCATTACGTGATAGGATTGATCACGTAAGAGAAGAATTTCTTAACCAAGAGGAGAACAATGAGACACCAAACCACGAAGTTGCATCATTTTTTGAAATCTTTGAAAAACGCGAGAGGAAACGTATGTGATGGAAGTAGTGTCTCCGTACGCAAGCGGCTTCAGGTTGCTCACTTTGAAATGTGATCACAACCTCTCTCACAAATGCGTTGACGGGGTTACCGGTTTGATAGGAGATATTCTTCCGAAGAATAACTTAATGACCTCGAACTTCTATCAAACCAAAAAGTTGTTAAAGGCATTAGAGCTACCCCATGAGAAAATACACGTGTGTCCCGCGGGGTGTATGTTATTTTGGGAGGAGGACGCGAATACGGACAAGTGTCGGAAGTGTGACCTTGATCGATATAAACCGAAAACGAACGCAAGAGGTCAACGTGTGCCTAACAAAGTGATGACTTATTTCCCGATTGGACTAGACTCCAAAGGTTGTACGCCACGAAACATATAGGCAAGGAAATGAGGTGGCACGCGGAAAACCCCGGGACAAGCGGTATAATGGCCCACCCAAGTGACGGCCGAAGCTTGGAAGCATTTTGACCAAATGCACCCGAGTTTGCTAAGGAGCCTAGAAATGTGCGGTTAGGACTTTGCACGGACGGTTTTGCACCTTTTGGTAATTTTGGGAAGAACTACTCTTCTTTGGCCGGTCATGGTTACACCATACAATCTTCCGCCCTGGTTGTGCATGAAAAGACGGTTTATATTCTTATCGGTGCTTGTACCGGGGCCGAAAAATCCGAAAGGAAACCTCGATGTTTATTTGCAACCATTGATTAAGGAGTTGAAGCATTTGTGGGAAACGGGGTTGTTTACTTACGATGTATCCACAAAACGAGAATTTTCATATGAGGGCTGCACTAATGTGGACTATCAATGATTTTTCTGCGTATGGCATGTTATCCGGGTGGACTACGGTTTGGTGTGAAAGCTTGTCCCTATTGTGGTGATGGAAACAAGTCGTTACGGCTCAAACATAGTGGTAAATGCACTTGGTTTGATTGTCATCGGCGTTTCTCCACGAAGACCATATTTTTCGCACCGATAAAGGTTTTTGAAGTCCAAACGGTATGAACACGCGACTCCACCCCGTAGATTGAGTGGTGAGGAGGTATGGGAATTTGTACAACACCTACCAAGCATCATTGATGGCTCGGATTCGGACTTGAAACGGCTTAAAAACTCCAAGAATGGTTGGTGGAAAAGAAGCATTTTTTGGGATCTTCCGTATTGGAAAACATTCTTGCTTCGACATTGCACTGGATGTGATGCATATTGAGAAAAACTTCTTTGAAAAAGCTGATTGACACGGTTATGGACGTTAAAGGCAAGGCTTGCTTGTGGTCCAAAATCTGCTAAAGATTTGAAAGAGCTTTGCGAGAAAGCGCCCCGATTGTACACTTGTTCTTGACAAGCGAGAAAAGAAAAGTGTTGTGTGAATGGGTCACCAAGTTGAAATTCCACGACGGTTATGCTTCGGACACTGAGTAGGTGCGTAGATCATGATGAATACATTCTACGTGGTTTGAAAAGCCATGATTGTCACGTTTTTATGGAACGTTTGTTGCCAGTTGCCCTTCGAGAATTGATTCCGAAAAATGAATGGAATGCATTGACTGAGATAAGTCAATTCTTTCGAGACTTGTGTCTCTTGCTACCCTAAAAATAGAAGACGTGATTCGTTTAGAGAATAACATTGCTTGAGATTATTTGCAAGTTAGAGAAGATTTTGCCTCGGCGTTTTTTAACTCGATGGAGCATTTACCGGTACACTTGCCGTATGAGGTCGAGTTGGTGGTCCCGTGCAATATCGATGGATGTATCCATTCGAAAGGTTTTTGAATCACTTAAAACAAAAGATTGGTAACAAAGCTTTCGTAGAGGGATCAATATGCAATGCGTATTTGTTGGAAGAGATTTCAAACTTACGTTCATGTATTACGATGATCATATTGAAACAAAAGCAAAGAATCTTCTTGTTGGTGAGACTTCGGCATCGGCAATCGTTTGATTTACACGAGTTATTCCGTGATCATAATGGTACAACAAGCGGGAAGTGCAAGACGAGGTTCTTGGATAATAAAGAATATGACTTTGTGCACAAGTACGTATTGGCTAGCTGCGAAATCATGAAACCGTATGAGCTGTAAGTACCTCATTACTACATACATACAATGCTTAACGAGTTTTTACGAACAAATATACATTAAGCGACAAAATGATTCATTCTTAGATTGTTCGAGCAATTTATTCGTGTTCAATGACCTCAATTGACCTCGACGGATATTTGGAATAAACATGAACATGAATTTACCAAATGGTTTGGACAACAAGCATCATTGTTGAATGATGATTTGCTAAAAGCTTTGGCAAGTGGTCCTTCTCGTCAAGTCAAAACTTGGAAACGTTATTCGATTAATGGCTACAACTTTCGGACATTCAACCGGGCAAGCGATATTGGTAAATCTTCGGTCAACAACGGAGTTTGTGTCGGTTCCACGGAAGGTGCCGACTATTATGGCACTTTAAATGAAATCATTGAGTTGGTGTATTATGGACATTCGATTGTCTACAAAGCCGTATTGTTCAAATGTGATTGGTTTGATAATTACGAACGGGGCATGAATGTGCATAAAGATTATAAGATAGTTGAAGTTCATCGTGGTAGGAAATATGGCGCTTATGATCCATTTGTTACGGCTTATCAAGTCGAGCAAGTCTACTATGCTCCATATCCAAGTTTGAAAAAAGACAAAGATCAATGGTCGGTTGTTTTCAAAACAAAGGCAAGATCGACTATCGATGCTCCCGTCGAGGAAACCGTTTTCCAAGAACAAGTGATCAATGATGTTTCCCGATTATCGATCCTCTTAACATTGTCCACCAAGATCTTGATGTCGATGTTGACTCCGATGTTGGGGATAATGACTTGGATGATGATGAGATGGAGGATTTCATTCAACAAGAAGATGGAGAGGAAGAAGAATCGGTTGATGATCTAGATGCGATGAAGAGGAGGAAGAACTCTTCCATTCTAGTAGTGATAGTGAATAATAATGTATTAAATATTTTATTTTGTCATGATAGTGAATAATAATGTATTAAACATTGTAATTTATTATTAATTAGTATAAACGCCTTTTTATTATAATTGCATTTATATTAGTATAAACGTCATTTTACGTGTCAAATAGATGTCGGGTAGAGGTAGAGGTAGAGGTAGAGGTAGACGCGGTAGGGGTAGTTCCCCCTCCCCGGAGCGTCTTCCTCCTCACGAACGACGAGTTTGGATGATGAGATACACCGGATGAGCGAGGAGGATTTTGGTGTCATTGTCAATGGTGACCTTGGATTGCCGAGTTTTGGATCCCGAGGGGAAATGGTAAGTTAATACATATCTTGCTTTAATTTGTTTGTATTTTTATTTATATTTTGATTAACCAAATATATTAACAACTTATTGTTTTCAATATGACAGTTTACCGACAACTATGTCAAGAAAATGGCCAAGAACGCCATAATCGGCGGCTTCAACACTTTTGCCACCACGTGGCATAATGCCGCCCGGGAGCACGGGATAGGTGGTGGAACGCATTTAGGGTACGTCGTTCATATAAATATAACTATATATAAATATAACTATAATTATAACTATACATATAACATATATATATATAACTATGTTGCGGGGTCATTTCGGCTTCCGGTTACGCCACGAGCGCCTGGTTAGGGAAGCTTTTGAGCGGTATGCTATCAACGGGGTCCCGATTATATGTATCGGGCTCAAACAAACCCCCGTGCTCGGCTTTGGATGACCCCGGATATTCTCCGTCAGTTCGAGGAGTGGATTGGGAGTCCCGTAAGCAATTATTCAATATTAATTAACAATACTTGTTTTATATATATATATATATATGTATGTACTAACTTGTTTATCTTATGTCGGAATAGGCGTTCCGGGAAACATACGCGAAAAAGAAGCTAAACCGAGCTTCGGATCCGGTGAGGAAGGGAAGATCCACGGGACACATGCTATGGGCAGACGCGGCGTTATCGATTTCGCTCGGGCCATGGAGGACAATAGAGGAGCGCCCCTATCAGTCGGTGATCTGGTGAGTAGTTCGAAGAAGAAGAAGTCGGGCAACTTCGTCTCGAGGAAGTTTGAGAAAATCATGGTACGTTATGTATTCTAAATATTATATATACATTATATATATATCATGTAATTATTGTTACTAACAAATTTATATCATACTTTGCAGGACGTCTTCACCTCGAAGAAGGCGAAAGCCCGGGGAGACGCGACGACACCCCGTCGACGAGTCGCGTCTTTATTACGAAGCCGCCGGTGGTTACGACAAGAAGGGGAGAGTTTTTGGCATGGGGTCAGTTTGCTCCATGTACTACGACGAGCTCGCTCGTCGCTCGACACTCGTCCGCCGAGACATACTCTCCGGGCATAATCACCCGTCTCACCCGGGAGATGGCGAGAGACAGACGGACTCGTGCGAAACCCGGGCGAGGTTGGAGGAGCTAGAGAGAGACAGAAAGCGTCAGGATGACAGACTAGCGCAGATGGAGGCTTGGATTACCCAGCGGTTAGGCAGCATCCCTCCGGAGGGATGCAACCCGGGTACGAGGCGGCACGAGAGATGACCATTCGATCATGGACCTGGAGGAGGTGACGTGGGTTTAGGTAGTACACCGGGTCCGACCGGGTGACATTGTTTTGATACATTTTTATTTATTTTGGCTTATCGTATCCCCTTTGACGTATTTTTTGACATTTCCCCTTTGACGTATTTTTTGACATATCCCTTTGATATCGTATTCCCGTTTATATTGTTGTTGTTGATAGCCGGTAGCAATTGTAATGCTACCGGGGAAAATTAAGGCTGTTTTGCGGCGGTGGTTTGGCCGGGCCGCACGCAAAAAACGACCATAATTTTCTCGTTTAATTTTATTTTTTGCGACGGAATATATCCGTCGCAATATGGTATTTGCGACGGAAAAGGCTCATTTTGCGACGGATATGAAAAGATCTAAAAATAAATAAATTATTTAATAAAAATAAGTTGCGACGGATTATACATTTTTTGCGACGGATTATACATTTTTGCGACGGATTATACATTTTTTGCGACGGAATATTTCCGTCGCTATTTGTTATTTGCGACGGACTATACATTTTTTGCGACGGAAATTATAATTTAAAAATAAAATAAAATACGGTAATTATTCGTCGCAAAATCCGTCGCAAATAATTTGCGACGGTTTATCCGTCGCAAAACTGGGGTTTTGCGACTAAAAAATGCGACAAAGAAAAATCGTCGCAAATCCGTCGCAAACTATGGTTTGCGACGGAATAACCCTTGTTTGCGACGGTAATATTCCGTCGCAAAACTGCTGTTTTTTTGTAGTGCATCAGCTACAACCTCTGAAGTGTATCCCTGTTGTAAAGGAATGAAATGGCCATATTTGGTTAACCTCTCCAAAACAACCAGTATCACTTCCTTACCCTCTGATTTGGGCAATCCTTCTACAAAATCCATACTGATTTGGTTCCATGCTTTCTTAGGAATTGGTAGGGGCTGCAATAAACCATGGGGCAGTTCATGTATGTCCTTGCATTGCTGACAGACTATGCATTCACTCACAACCTTCTTCACATCTTCTTTTAGGTTAGGCCAATAGAATAAGCTCTGAACTCTTCTGTAACAAGCTCTCACCCTAGAATGACCACCAATGGGGCTTGAGTGCAATTGATGGAGTATTTGCCTTCTCATTTCCCCATGAGCCCCAATACAAATTCTCCCTTCAAACTTCAAAAGTCCTTGCTGCCATGTATACCCAGGAACTGAACTAGGGTTAACAATTAGAGCCCTAATAGTGTCATGTGCCCAACTGTCAAGCTCATAGCTCTCTTCTATAGATTGGATCCAATCTGGCACTACTGTTGATATAGCCATGCTGGATGATTCTTCGTGGCGTTGCCTGGACAAGGCATCAGCAATGACATTTTCTTTTCCTCTTTTATACTCAATCTTGAAATCCAATCCTCTTAATTTAGAAACCCCTTTTTGCTGTAGTGATGTGGTGGCTTTCTACTCTAAGAGGTATTTTAAACTTTCTTGGCCAGTTCTAATTGTTAAGGTTTTACCCTGTACATAATACTTCCATTTAGTGACTTCCATAATCACAGCTAGCAGCTCTGTCTCGTATATGGATAATCTTATTTCCTTGCTATTAAAAGCTCTACTCATATAGGATATTGGCCTACCCTTTTGAAGAAGGACTGCCCCTAGTCCACTATTGCAAGCATCAGTTTCTATACAGAAAGGAGTGTCGAAATCGGGTAGTGTAAGCACAGGGGATTTGCACATGGCTGATTTGAGAAGTTCAAAGGCTTGATCAGCTTCCTCATTCCATCCAAACTGGTCGTTTTTAGTAAATCAGTGGGGGTTTTGCTATGACTCCATAATTTTTCACAAATCTTCTATAAAACCCAGTGAGACCAAAAAATCCCCTAAGATCAGTGATGTTGGCTAGTTTAGGCCAAGCCTCCATGGCCCTGACTTTTTGTGGATCTGCCTTAACCACCCCATCTTCTAGGTTGTGACCCAAGTAATCAATCCTATTTCTCCCAAAAGAACATTTGCTGAGCTTGGCGCATAATTTTTCCTTCCTAAGGCGCTCCAGAACCGTTCTTAGATGTTGTTGATGAGTTTCTCTGTCAGGACTATATATTAAGATGTCATCAAAAAACACTAGGACGAACTTCCTCAGGAATGGGCGTAACAATTCATTCATACACCTCTGAAATGTTGCAGGGGCATTAGTCAGGACAAAAGGCATGACTCTGAATTCAAAGTGCCCATGATGGGTCATAAAAGCAATTTTCGAAATATCTGACTTCTTCATCCGGATTTGGTGAAAACCCGATCTAAGATCAATTTTGGTGAAATATCTCACTTGCCCTAACTCATCTAGGAGCTCATCAATGACTGGTATTGGATAACTGTCCTTAACTGTGAGGTCATTGAGCCTCCTGTAATCAACACATAACCTCCATGTGTTATCTTTATTCCTCACCAACAGAATGGGTGATGCATAAGGACTGATACTTGGCTTGATAATCTGCTGCTCCAGCATGCTTTCGATCTGTTTTTCAACCTCAGTTTTTTGTTGATAGGGGTATATGTATGGTTTAAGTTTAAAGGGTTCAGTTCCTTCTTTAAGAATGATGGAGTGCTCCCAATTTCTCTCCGGAGGCAATGAGTTGGGGGTGGGGGGGGGGGGGGGTCAAAGACATCCTTGTACTCCTGCACAACCTCCATGAAGTCTGGATGAATCTCAATCCCCTTAGAAGGTTCTTCAGACTGTATAATGCTTAAGCACCCAAAAAGACCACATGAACCTGACATCAAACCCTTTCTCAGTTTAGTAGCACTAATGAGTTTTAGTTGTGCTTGCTCACTGTGGCTTTTTAGAACTATCTTCTCTCCCTTTTTATGAAATGACATCTCCATATTTTGAAAATCAAGCGTCATGGGACTGTAGTTCCTCATCCAATCTACCCCTAACACCATCTCACAACCTCCTAGTTTGAGTAATTTGACGTCATGAACAAATCTATATCCCTGCATTACCCAAGGAAGGTTAGGGCACCTGCTATTGCTCACCATTTTACTGCCATCTGCCACAGTTACTGTCATAGGAGGGGCTGGTTCAACCAAACACTGTAAGTCCTTGGCTATCTGGCTATCCAAAAAAGTGTGGGATGCCCTACTGTCAATCAAGATGTTAATTGGCCTCTTCTTTAATAACCTTTGTATTCTTATGGTGCTGGATGACACTTGTCCAGAAAGTGTATGGAACGATAGTTGTGTTAATTCATTGGTGACCTCATTTGCATCCATGTCACAACCAGTAAGCACTAAAGTAGGGTCTGCAACCGGTTCTGAAACAATCTCACCATATATTTCTTCCTCGTCTGCTAAAAGGAAGTTGATCTGCTTCATTTTGCAATGGTGCCCTGCAAAATACTTCTCATTGCACTTGAAACGCAAACCCTTGTTTCTTCTTTCTTGAATTTCAGCGGGTGTAATTGATCTTTGATTTGGAGCAAGTATTTTTGGAACCCCAACCTGCTGTTTCACCTTATCCATATGTTTAGGAGGGATGGGGGGAAATCTGGATTCACCCTAAGTCTTACCAGCATTTTTAGACCTGTGATCCATGGAATTAAGCACAGATTCCTGTGCCCTAGCTGCCTTCAGTGCTTCTGTCAAGGATTTTGGGTGCATCAGTCTTACCATATTCTTAATCTCATCTTTGAGACCCCTTACAAAATAGTTGATGAAGTACCGCTCGGATAGGTATGGATCAAAGTACTAACCAACGTTCTCATAGATTCAAACTTCTTCACATAATCATTCACAGAACCAGTTTGATTTAACCTGTGGAACTCATCAACAATTGCTTCCATGGGCTCTTCATCAAATCGATCACATACTTCGTTCTTAAGAAATTCCCAGGACATGGAACGGGTGGGGTTACTTAATTTCCAGCCGCCCATCCACAAATCTGCTTCACCCCTTAGATGCAGTTCGACTAACCTCATCTTCATATCATCAGAAATGCCATGAATAATAAAGTATTGCTCACATTTACGAATCCACTCTCTGGGTCTAATTCCATCGAAAGTCGGGAAATCTAGTTTGGGTAATTTCAGGGTTTCGTACCTGAGATTTGTTCGATCTAGATCTGGGTTACCTCCGCCGGTTTGAGAGCAGATTGCTGAGATGATGATGGTTCCTCCGATTCGGCATGGTACCTAGATTGCTGCGTCTGCTTGAGCATAACGTACAACGAGGCTTGCGTCTGCGTCTGTTAATTTCTATCATTTCTTCTCCGGTATCGGTTTTTCCTCACAATTGGTATCAGAGCCACCCGATTCCTCCCCCAAATAATTCGTAATTTATCAGTAGAATCATGTCCGACTGCGAACAGTGGAAAAAGCAAACTCAATTCAACGAGGAGATGCTAGAATTCATAGAGAGCATGAATACCAGATTCGATGAACTTAGATCGCAAGTGGATTCGATTTTTATGATGTTCAAACATTCACAGCAGCAACGGCAAACTCAACTCCAGGAAGATTCGGGAGTAGACCCAGCTTCAGCTCAGAAATCAGCCTCTAAATTCCCCGATCCTGAAATAATTCGTCATGCAAGGTATGATACAATTAAGATTCCTAAATTAGACTTTCCTACCTTCGATGGAGTCGGCCCAAGAGAATGGATCCGTAAATGCGAGCAGTACTTTATTATTCATTCCGTTTCTAATGATCTTAAGCTGAGATTGGGAGAATTACACCTTAGATGAGAAGCTGAATTGTGGTTAATAAGGTGGAAACTAAGTAACCCTTATATGTCAATGTCATGGGAATCTTTGAAGGATGAGGTTTGTAACAGGTTTGAGGTTGGAGGGTTGTTGGTTGATGAGTTTGGGCAACAATCACCATTGAAGCTTGAAGGTCCAGTAGTTGCTCACAACCTGTTTGAAAAAATGTCAAGCCCATCTTTAAAGACGCAAAATGAAAGAAATGATAACTCTGAAGATGGTGTGCTTCCAGTTGTTTCCTTGTCGGAAGTTATGGAATCTGAGGTTGACATAAAGGAAGATGAGTCAACTAATAACTCATCTAAGACAAAGTTGGGAAATGTATGCATTGTTTCCGATGAAGAGCTCGAACATGCTTTGTCATCGAAGCTCAATCACTTGGATGTTAATGAGGAATTAATGGGCCCATTTGAAAATGGTGAGCAGCATTTTGGAGGTGAAAGTGATGAATATGGATCCACTGATGGTTTCTGGAAAGCAAGGAAGAAAGAAGCCATTAATTTGGAAGTTATTTTGGATCAAAATGTTATTGACGATGTGGCACACAAGCTGTTCCACAAAATGTCCCGGTTATTTCGAGCAGTTCTAATTAATAGACCAGCCACCACGAGTCATGGGCGTCGTTTTCAGTCGTTCAGCACGATTGCTGTTGATACAACAGAAGTGGATCGAATCGATTCAAGCAACTTGACTCGTCTTCTTGGAGAGTGTGAGAATGTCGTTTTATTTAATGAGGACGCTTTGTTTTTATTCGATCCGGGTGGTTGGAGAATTTGGAGTTTGGATGATCGTTGCTGTTTCAATTGGGGAGAATTGATAGATGACACTAGTTGGAAGATTGAAGTTGGTCTAGCTGATATTGGTGCGCCATTGGTAACAGCTCTCCCGAAAGTATTGCTAGGAGGATATTCTTGGTCCCAAAGGAGATGTGATCCTTTTAAGTATAAAGGAGAACGAGGAGATTACTGTTTCGCAACAAATATGGCTGATATAAGCGTTAAGGCTATTATTCATATAACCAGGATTATGGTTGCTTCTGTTTTTGAGGCCATAGTTCGATATCATGGAAGTGATGGAGAGTTTTTTGAGCATATGGCCGGAACATTGCTTGAGTGGTCACTATTATATTGGTTTAGCAGAAGAAATTGTCCTCCGTCCAAGAATGTTTGTGTTTGTGTAGTTGATTGGCGTTTCGATGTGGCTTGTGGTCTTGTATTCCAACTTCTGTTTGAGGTGATTTGGTATTTTTCCTTTTTCAGATTTCTGTATTAAGTTCCAAAAGTTGGAGACATGGGCTATATTTGTTTATCAATGCTGTACTAGACGGAAAAGGTTGGGAAATCTGTTTGCAAAAGTTAGACCATTGTGTCTCTCTTAAACATTTAAAGTGGATTCAATGGGTTTTGGATTTTGATGTTGTTTCTTCGTTGTGTTGTTCCTGTTTTCTCCAACTATCTTCGTCGGCCATGGATACTGAGCTTCTACGGTGAAATTAATGGTGGGATCGTGGTGTCTCTGATACCAATTGTAAGGAAGCAACAAGTATAGAGAAGAAATGGAACAGAATCACAGAGGAAAAACGGGAAGATTGTATAGAAATGAGAAAGAAGGGAAAGGTTACAAGATAACACTTAGCAAAATTTCTCAACAAAACCTAGTTCTTACCGACTAGACATATATATATCATAACCTTACATCATCTTCCTAGACACCTCAGTAACATGACATCATCATAATTAAACGACATAATTAATAATATTAAATGGACAAACGGGTTCCTGACATACCTACTTACCCTGAAAAATTGGGATGAAAACTGGTACGTAAACCCACTTTTTTTTTATGTGCATATCTAGGTTTGCCATTGAAATTTTACACCGCTGCTGTTGCAGGAAGACAAGATTCTTCATTTCTTCAATGTGATCAGATGCAAATCCAGGAAGTGTCGGTCTCCAGGATACGATTATTCAGATTCAGAGGAAGGATCAACCTCAACAACCCCTCAGGCGCTTCATCACAGTAGCACCGCAAGGAGAAAATCCAGTCAAGGCCCTCATCCAATACGAAAGATTGCCCTGTCTATGCTTCGATTGCGGGCTGTGTGACCACATGCTCAGGTTTTGTAAGCTACTATCATATGAGATTACAGAAGCGGAGGCAAAAAGTCTACCTTTTGGGGCATGGGGCATGGCTTAAAGCAAACAAAAGATCATCCCTAAAAAAAATCCTCTGTTCTGTTAAATATCATCGGAAAATATCATCGGATTCATAAATGTCGCCTCCACCGGGTGCAGAGAAGCCATCACACTTTTAGTTATTTTTTTTCTGATGTCGCAAAACTCTTTTTCTGATGAAGAACTCGAAAATCTGATAATGAAGAAGAAATGAGATGAAAAGAGATGAAAAATCAGTTTAAAAGCGTCCTCATTTTCTCTTTTAAAACCGGGCGGGGTCTCCCATCTTCTCGGGCGGGGCCTCCCACCATGGGCGAAACTTGGGAGAAATTCGGGAGGTGTCAAAGGCGGGGAAGGGCGGGATCTCTCACCACGGGCGAAACATGGGCAATAAATGTGAGGTTTTTCCTATTTTTGAACAATTTCACCCACTTTTAGGCGGGGGATAGGAGTGGTTTTTGACTTTAGAAGGGTGTAAATTTCGTTTTTATTTTAAAAAAGGGTAAAAAAACGAATTTCCCCTTTATTTTTTTCCTGATGCAAGATTCTTTGAGTTGTTAATGTGATTCCAAATTCAGATAAGGTATTTATATAAGGACAATGTTAATGGCACCACACTCAATATACTCGGACACCACACCTGTGTAAAATTCGACCTTTTAAAGGTCCAAAATAAAACATCTCGACTTTTCGGGAGTTGAAATAACACATTTCGACCTCTAAATAGTCAAATTTTACACAGGTGTGATGCCCGAGTATATTGAGTGTGGTGCCATTAACAATGCCCTTTATATAATTCAGAAGATCACATAGATATTTCTCTTCCTTTTTGTCATCTTTTGTACCTATATAGTCCCAATTTGTTGTTTTTTCCTATGACAAAAGAAATAATAGTTTTCTCATGTAGAGTTGGAGGACTATAAAAAATGATGATGATGACTATTCGTATAGAAAATGATTGTGGAGTATATTCAACTCATTTGCTTGGATTGTACGTACGTATGGTGCTTTAATAATTTGGAAGAGTTGAGATATGATGCCTGAATAAATGAGAAACACTTACCCATTCATGATAGACGCCGTTGCAGATAACAAATGTTTTTTGGTCTTTTTTGTTTCCTACATCAGATATTGAAGGTGAGTTTTTGTACATGTTCTATTTATTGAGATTTTCTTCCTCTTAATTTTTCCTTCCCTGTTAGGCACATAATGGACCTAAATAGGGGATTGATCAACACATGAAAATGATCCCCGTCCTGAATGAGTAATATTTTCTTTCAGTTTGTGGTTTTGGATGTAATATCAAAACCTGGTTTCGAAGATTTCCGTTTAGTTTTAATTTAATTTAATTTAAATCGTCTATTGTTTACAAGATTGAGTGGAAAGATGATACAAATTTCCGAAGGTAGATGAAATTCCCACACACACACACACAAGTATGCTGCGGTTTTTGTCTCTTTCTTTATTTTGACTGCATCTTCAGTTAAAGTTGCAGAATCAACAAACGCCCATCCAAAAATATCGCATAACTTTGTAGATATACGAGTTTATGCTTTTATTAACATGAAATTGTGTTTGCATCGAAACAAAAGGAAAAAATAGAAGTTTGCTTTATTTTCTTTTTTATATTTGTATTGAATGTGTAAGTTATTTAACATTTTCCTCTGTTGTAACGAAACAAAAGGAAAAACAGAAATTTGCTTTATTCTTTTATCTTGAAATTCGTATTGAAGGGGTAATTTATTTAAAATTTTCCTTTGCTGAGTTTGATTCTATAATTGCTTTGTTGTCTTTGGATAATACCTCTTCTTGATTTGGTTATATAAAATGGGAATTTTAATGCTTTTCATTTCCCTGCTGTGCAAAAGAAATTATATGTATAATTATAACTATAAGGACTAAGCGTAGAATTGTCATATTTGTTTTGTAAATACATATCATCCCGTGCATAATGCACGAGTTTATGGCTAATATTATAATATAATTGTATGTAATATTAAGTTACAAAAGCAATGTTATATTGTATAGAACTTATATAACTATCCGTTGGGTATCTTATAGAAAAATATATTTTATTTTAATAACTAATGAAAAAAAGCATAGTTCTGATTTCAACTAAAAAAAAACACACACGTAAGAAATACGTCTCCACTTGTTTTAAATTATTTTCATAAAGAAATCATATATCAACCGTCACCCTTATCTTAACCCACCAACACCTACATCATAGTGTTTGGTTGAATTTGGCGGTTTTAACATAACTACAGGTTTAGAACCAATATTTTTAAAAAGATTAGCGGGTCAATTATTAAATAGTAGTGCATAAATTATTTAAAAAGTGAATATAAATAAAATATTTTTTGGGAGGTCTGTTGACCCATTTTATTGTCAACATAGCTGCCCCTATCTTATCCTATCAAATCGATTTGAATTCGATCCCTTACAAACTAATGTATGCATTAGTTAGGGAAGTTATTGAATGGTGAAAGAATTTATATTGAAGTGACCTATGGGTTGATCGTGACCACACGGTTTAAATCCATGATGTAAACTGCGTGGTTCCGATCAACTCACGGGTCACTTCGGTGCATGTGGAGAGACCGCCTAATAAATTCCCAATTAGTTAGGGCTTTACAAACATGGCGCTTATGTTTCTTTTGTTTTGGTTGGGGTTGGGTTTGGAGTTTGGAGTTTGGAGTTTTTTTTTATATCATCTCACCAATGATTTCTTACAATTCTCTTACCAATCATTTCTTCAACTACAAATAAAAATGACAATTGATTTTCATTAACTAGCATGATCTAATGATTGATTCTACTCATTGATTGATTGATTCTAACCTAATTGAGTCATAAATGCCCCACCATAAATCATAAACCCCTCAATCACATATCACGAAATCAGGGATTCACAATCAACTCCCACGCGGGACTCCTATATAAAGGACCTTATGTCCAAACAACAAAAACTACGTTATTCGATTTGATCTAATAAACTTTGCGTACGCAGGCAGTCTCAGTTGACACAGTCATAAATCACCACAAACACCATCAATTTTACAGTTGATCACACCCAAAATGATCCGATTACCACAAGTTAACCCAAACGATTTCTAAGGATCGTAAAAAAAAAACATTCTTGAAATAAATTAAAACAACCAGTTTAATCATAATGTTTTCCTGGCTTAATTTTTTATAGAAAGCTTTGAATATACTTTCGACCGGTATTGGATATGAAAAATATATACTTAAAATTTGACTCAAATTGAGTGAGAATAATCATCATTTAGAATTGGGTCACAATACTATTTTCCTTACGAAGACGATAACACAGTTATATACTCCCTTCGTTATTTTAAGTGTCACTCATATTTGAGAATAGATCTTGTTCACTGTAACATCCCGACTTTTCGTAAAAGGGTAAAATAGTCATTGGGCGTATTTACTATGACCTAATTATTATTTATCCTATTTATTTGATTAAAAGGGATTTAATTAAAAGGATTTAGCAATTAATTATAACGGGTTTAATTATTGGCTATAAATAGAGATAATCTCAATTATTCCCTCATTATTTTCACACGCATATTTTGACAAAAAATAAAAGAGGAACGGCGCATCGAGAGAAGACGGACGCGAGAGAGAAAGCGAAATTGTAGGCATCAACCGTGTGATCAATCCGTTCATCCGTTCAAGATGCCGCGGGGAGAGAAAAGTGATCGGTGCGAGGAGACGCAACTTTCGAAAATAACATCTCTCAATTTCGTAAGTTTTCGGTTTAGCCTTAGTTTTTCGTATTCGTAGAGTTCGATTCTTGAAAAATTCGTATCTTTTAATCCGTAGCTTGTTTCGCGGCCATGAGTAGTCGAAACGATCGTCTTGGAACGTAGATTGTTCTAAAAATAGTTGTGTGGCAGTTAATCCAGGTAATTTGCAGTTTATGGCACTTTTTCAGTTTCGTTTTTGAAAGGAAAAATAGGATTTTTAGGGTTCTTGTTGATTGCATAGGTTTTGGGGTTGAGGATCAACGGTTGTTGCACCGCTTGCTTGGCGTTTTTTGTTGGTTTTGCAGGCCTTTAAGGTAAGAGGCTCTTCCTATGATTCCAATTATTGTTTATAGGGTTTAGATTATATCCTAAGACGTTTCAATGATTAGAATGATGCTTTTTCGTTGATCAAAGGATCATATATGCTATGGTATGGTTAGGCATGTTTATCTACGTTTTTGTCGCTGTTGTGAGGGTTATAGTGAGGGCAAACTTGTTTGGGTTTGTGTAGAAAACGATAGAGTGCGAGAAAACCGATTTTTGTGCGGTCGGGACCTTTTTGGCGCGATCTATCCGTACGGATGTTTCACTTATCCGTACGGATAATTCACGGTTGTGAATTGAGGGTTACGTGGAGAGTTGTCCGTACGGACAACCACGTTTATCCGTCCGGATAGAGGCTAGCAAAGTGTTATATTCTTTTTATGTGATTTAAGCTACGAGATGAGTTCTTAATGTTACCCTTTGATCCAATAACACTAAATGAACATGAACAAAGCCCCGAATTAGCTTTTGATGCGTTTAGTTCCGGCACCACATGGATTCCCTAAAAAGATGAAGTGTGGGACCGTCGAAAGCTTTGGATTTGCCTTGTGCTTCGATATGCTAGAGTTTATCGATGTACGTGTAATTGCTAGGACTTGTCCGTGTCTAGTGGTCTAAGTACGAGAGTAGGAGATGTGAGGGAGCTTACTTGAAAACACACTTAGGTGGCTAGTTAAACATCTAATCAAACGTATGTGTTAGTTTAAAATCTTAAACATCATGCAATGCTTGGTAAGGCATAGTACAATATCGCGATGTGTTCTCTCGACTAGACAAAGTAGATTGTACCCACGCCGGTCAATCGATTGGCCGGATAAAGCGTACGGTGCACTCGCCGGTCATCACACTATCGGGACTCGATATTCCCGGGGCTACTTAGAGCGTGTCTCTAAGTAGGTTGCACCCAGTTGTCCTAGTACATCCTATTACTAGGCGTAGTGCCCTTGTTATTCATGATGTAACAAAGATAAGCTAAGTTAGAAACGTGTAGTCATGACGTGTCGATGGGCATGAAGTGAACCCTAGATTGAGTCGGTCACACATAAACAACTAATCGATTTAATATCTATCCTTTATAAATATTAATTGTTGTCATAGCTTCTCACTTTTACTAAGTACTTTGTACTTACCTCCTTTGCATTTTATTTTTGTGTGCATTGTGGGGTGAGAAGACGAACGGGTAGACCAAGTGTAGACGACGGCTTTTGAAGACTTGAAGTCTTGACGGAGCTTCTAGTTCTTTTTCTTTGTAGAGGTTGTACTAGACTAGTTGTTTTTCTTTTCTTAGATTTGTTGTACTTCTACTTTTAAGACCTCGTATTGTATAAGTCTTTGGGTTATTCGTCGTTGTAATTTATCTATCCATATTTAGTATGGTTACTTTCTATTCATAGTAGCTTTTATGTTTTTACCCGAGTCCTTTTAGCTTCCGTTTTCTTTATTTTGATACGACGACGTAGAGGCTTGCGTATAATATTAGATTTATTTAATGCTATACGCGCCGAACGTTTCTCTTCCGGATAAGGGCTCGGTATCCGGGAGCGGGGCGTTACATTCACGTTTATCTTTAATTTTAGAAAACCAGTACAACATTTATTATTATTTTCAAATTCTACCCCGACCTTAATTACAATAATTAAAACAATGGTTATACACTTTCAACGACCATTAATATGGAAAAGGAAAAAATCATTTCCCAAGGCACTTCAACTTTTTTTAAGGAGAAAAACACTATTTTCAAGATAAGTTTTAACATGATAAGATCAAAAGGGTTGTATGACATTATTTTAAGAGGAGGATGATTTTGTAATTTAACTTTTAATTTCAGACATATTAATATCTTTCTTAATCGGTGTGATTTCTTAAAAAAACGACTATTAAAAAATGGGTATTTGTATATAAGGAATAATTTGAGTACTTAATAGGCACTTAGGAAACTATGGAATCTTATTTGTTTATAAAGACATAAAATTAGTAACTAGACAAAACTATCGTTAAATTTTTTTTTTCTGGACGACTTAAAAAGTTTTTTTTTTCTGGACACTTAAAAAGTGTGCTTTTTTTCTGGACGCTAAAGAGACACCGCGATGCATCGGGGGTGGTCAATGCATCGCGGTTGTTAGTGCATCTCCGTGTCTCCGCATCGGAGGTAGTCACTGCATCGAGGTGGCCACTGCATCGTGGTGGTCAATAGATCGGGGGTGCTCAATGCATCATAGTAGTCAATGCATCGCGATGGTCACTGCATCGGAGGTGGTCACTGCATCGCGGTGGTCAATGAATCGATGTGGTGAATACATCGTAGTGTCTCTGCATCGCGGCGTCTCTGCATCGTGGTGTCTCTGCATCGGGGGTGGTCTACATCGCGGTGTCTCTGCATCGGGGTAGTCAATGGACTTGAGGTGGTCAATGCATCGGGGTGTCACTTCATCGAGGCGTCTCTGCATCGGGTGTGTCACTGCATCGAGGTGGTCACCAAAAAAACAAAAAACTCTTTTTACGTCCAGAATTATAAATAAATAAATAAAAAAACTCTTTTTACGTCCGGAATAAAAATAAAAAAACTCTTTTTACGTTCAGAATAACAAAAACAAAATTATGGGTAGTTTGGTCTATGTACTAATTGTGTGTCCTTATAACCAAATAAGATTCCTTAGTGTCATATTTGCCTAATTAAGTCTAATATGTGACCTTTTGGACATTTGCCCCTTAAAAAACGAGGAGTAATATACACACTCGCCCCTAACCCTAAGATCTCTTAGTTTTGAAGCATCAACTCACTAGGTCAAACACAATCGGCTTCAAAATCTCCGTTTTATAGAACAATGGATAAAGACATTGTGTGTGTGAAATCTCTCACCTCCTAGTAAGAGTGTTTTTGGTCATTCAAATAAGTTTTCCTTTTTCCTTTTTTTTCTTTTTAAGTTTTTTTCCCAAGTAAGAGAAAACCGACCTAAGGCTGTCAAAAACGTATAAAGAGGCTTCAAGACGCCATAAGGTCTTAGTTTTACACTTGTTCAGAGTTTACCGGAGTTTCGGAGTTCGAGACCTCCACCGCATCGAGGTAGGCTCCGGCCTAGGCGGGAGTCAGGCTGGGTGAGGGTATGCATTTTTACGGCCACCGCAGTCTCGACATGGTTACCGATCTGTCGCGGAGCCACCTCAACGTGGGCCAGTGCTGTTGCGGCACTACCCTTGATGTCCGACATGATGATTTGACATTGTTGTCTCTATTTTCGCAGTTCATAGTGTTGAGTTAGGTTCGATTCAAGATGTAGGTTCAAATCCAAAGCTGTCAAAAAGTCTAGCTTTTCGTAAATTCTCAATTTTGATCCCGTCGTAACGTAGTATTATTGTTATACCTTGTTTCTTGTTCGTAGATCGTCGTAAGAATGATATATAGTTGTTGTCAGTTTGTGGTTCTATTTGTAGTATCGGTTCATTCAAGGGGTAAGTAGTTCTTCTTTTAAAATAAGAACATATTTATGTAAATTTACTCTTTTTAGCCGTTTTCGGAAATTATGCACAATAATAACGTTTTCTTTGCCTCGTTTGTATCGAATAACATAAGTAATATCTCAATGAATTGGACCCATTTAGCGTGTCTCTTAATTAATTTTTTTGGCGCATTATGTATTTTAGTGACTTATGGTCGGTAGGAATCACAAATTCCTTTGGAATCTATCTATTAATATGTTTTCGAAGGTGTCTAAAATCAATTACCCGATTACCCGCACCAAACTCGTTAATTACCCATCCAAACCCATATCATGTATTAATTAATGCTTAAAATTTTTATTGCAGATAAAAGAAAAAAAAATTCCACTAAAAACATTTAATGCATCTTATTTATTTCTTTTGACCATTTTGAATATAAAAAAATGTGCACCAAAAAAGACATTACTCTCATTTATTTCTTTACAACAAAAAATCACTTACAAAAAATTATAAAGTATTTAATGCATGATTCACATAAATCATTCTTTCACATGGTATTTTTTGTTTACATTTTTTTTTTGATTGGTTTATGCTTGGAATTTAACGAGAGATTCACACAAATCATTGTTTCAGAAATTAAAATTTGAATGCATTTCATTTTTTTCTTTTGACCATTTTGAATCCAAAAAAACACAAAAAAGACCATTACTCTCATTATTTCTTCACAAAAAAAACCACTTAACAAAAATTACAACCTATTTAATGCATGATTCACACAAATCATTCTTTATTCCCTCACAAAGAAAATAAACAAATCACTTGAAAAAATTATAAAATAAATACATACACCCATTGAGTTATTCTTAGACTAATTTTTGAAAATAAAAAATTAAAATATTAATGCATGGTTTTTAATGCATGATTCACATAAATCATTCCTTCACAAATTAAAATGCATGGAATTGTTTCAAAAATTTAAATTTGAATGCATCTCATTTATTCCTTTTGACCCATTTTGTAACCAGAAAAATGTGCGCCAAGAAGATATTACTCTCATTTATTTCATCACAAAAAAAAAAAAAAAAAAAGCACAAATCACTAAAAAAAAATTATAAAATAAATACACCCATTCAGTTTTTCTTTACTAATTTCCTAAGATCAAGCAATCTTATTCACTCATTTTTTTACCCATTTTCAAACAAAAAAATTTGCACCAAAGAAATATTTACATCCTTTAAATAAATACAAACACCTACACACCACCACTTACGGTCTCCTCACAAATCTTCTTTCTTGGAACTCCATTATCTTCAAATCACCAGGTAATATAGTTTGCATTCTTTTAACTACGTCATCATGTGCATCCTATTTTTTTGAATGATTATTGTATTCACACAATCATTAGCACATGCATTTCTGCTTTTGGGTTGTGCAGGAGGCCTTCATACCGGATTTCATACCGAATTGTGTACTATATGCGCATTCAAAATACAACAGGTATTAGGGTAGATTCTACATTGACCTTAATTTTCCTTAATTTTTAGCAAATTAAATTTTTATTCATATTTATGTGTAGGTAGTAACAACGAAAACGACACACATACACTATATATCATTACTACCACATGATTCTGAAAGCTATTAAATTTTTCACTTTACTAATCGTTAAAAAAAAGTCGAACACGCTAATAAGAATTATTATCAAATATTATCATTGCTACAACAGATTCACAATAAAAAAAAATATTTTGCAAGTAAATAGATTATTTCACGAAGTATGTATAAGTATTGTTTTGATAATGGCAATTAAAGGATGCGACCGGGGATATGGAAATATTTTTGACCGGTAGAGCTGCTGATTATCTTCTACGCTCTACACCTTCATTGTTGCAGAATGATCTAAAAACTGTAACGCCCCGTTCCCGGACACCGAGTCCTTATCCGGAAAGAGCGCTCGGCACAAATATTATCAAATAAATTCAATAACATATGTAAGTTTTACGTCATACATCAGAACTAAAACGACACGGAAGATAAAACGACTCGGGAAAACAAAAGATCAAACACACGGTTTTCCATGCTGCGAAAACTAAATCCAATAAAGAGAACTAGACCATCCAACATTCAAATCCAAAAGAACTCAAACGGAACTAATCCAAAAGAAAGACAACATTGTTTGAAATATGATTCAACAGCTTTATTGAAAGAAACAACAACTAAAAGAAACTAAGTCTTCAAGAGCTCCACCTCACACGTCATCGTCGAAGAACTCATCATCGTTAGCAACCCGTTCATCTTCTTTGGGGAAAGGGAAAGACAAACATAAAGTAACAGGGTAAGTACATAAGTACTTAGTAACGCGTAGAAAATCGTATAACGTCGGTCTCATAAAGAAATAAATGCAACGCCGTCTTTTATTAGTTCATTCCGTTATTAACCCTAGCTAACTATCATATTATGTTCATAGCATAACACGAGGTTCCAAAGGTGTCTAGGTTAGCTCAAGTTTATTACATCATGAATAACGAGGGCACTACGCCTAGTAATAGGATGTACTAGGACAACTGGGTGCAACCTACTTAGAGACACGCTCTAATAGGCCTGGGAATATCTGAGTCCCGATATTGTGATGACCGGCAGAGTGCACCAGACGCTTTATCTAGCCAATCGATTGACCGGCGTAGGTACAGTCTACTTTGTCTAGTTAGAGGACACATCGCGATATTGTACTATGCCTTACCAAGCATTGCATGATGTTTAAGATTATTAATCTAACACATACGTTTGATTAGATGTTTAACTAGCCACCTAAGTTGATTCACATAAAAGGCTCACCTATCAGTCTACTCCCTCTTCTTAAGACCGCTAGACTCTAACAAAACCTAGCACATACATAGACATCGATAAACCCTAGCTTATGGAAGCACAAGGCAAATCCAAAGCTTTCGACGGTCCCACACTTCATCTTTTTAGGGAATCCACATGGTGCCGGAACTAAACGCATCAAAAGCTAGTTCAAGGTTTTGTCACATAAGGTTAAGCAGTAAGGACATGATTATAAATCTTGAAACCAAGCTGACACGATAAAACAGTAAAAACGGAATAAACAGGTCAAACACACGTTTTCCTCAAACGAACGTTTACTGCTCCCCAAATGCTCGTTCGTGAAAAGTAGCCACATCCTGTATCAATTGTCAAACCCTTAAACGCTTGTCCATAAACCCCAAACGCTCGTTTGAGTTCAAACGGCCCACTCTCTGTTCAAACGCTCGTTTGCCTGGGTTTTTCCTAGAAATCTGCAACTGTCAATATACGATTTCCAACCCAATCCACCCCAAACTCCAACTTAAACAGATCATAAACAATGAAAATAAACATACATATTTCTCTATAACTTTACAGCCCTTAATCATACGATAAGAACACCACGTTACCTTATTTTGCGTGATACTACGATCCAAAGCTTTAACCCATCAAAGGTTTAACCTTTAACTTCAAACATATAAACGATCAATCCAAAAATGATCACTACGATGTTTATACTCAGAAAAACACAGCTTTAACAACGATGATGAACAAACCCTAATATCAAGAACGATGAGGGAAAAACTTACGTTAACGGATTTAGGGATTGTCGGTATCAAAAGCTTCCTCGTCTCGCGGTGATCCTTTCTCTTTTGTGATGTCTGCGTTTTTTTATCAACGGATTAGCCTCGAGATTGAAGAGTTCCTCTTTCTAGATCTTGAAAACTCAGAGCGTCTTCTGATTTCTTTTCTGATAAATTAAGCGTGTATTGTGTCGCCTATTGAGATTAGAATCCACTCTTATACTCCGTAATTAAATCTAATTATTTCCCATTAATTAAATCCAATTAAATCCTTTTTCTTTTCTTCTCCCTTTTTCTTTTAATCCTTTAAAACAAAACGTAATATTCATATTTTTCGTGTAAAGACAAGAATGCCCTTTTTGAAAAATCGGGATATTACATTCCTCCCCCCTTAAGAGGAGTTTCGTCCTCAAAACTAGAACGTACCTGGTAGATGATGGAACTCTGGGAACTCGTTGAACATGTCCGCTTCCACTTCCCAAGTGGCTTCAGTCGGTGCATGATTTCTCCATTGCACTAACACTAACGGGATCACTCGCCTCTTTATCATCTTTTCTTTTCTATCTAGAATCTTTATCGGCTTCTCCACGTATGAAAGATTATCTTGTAAAACTTCCGGATCAATCTCAGATTCCACATCCACTTTAGTTAGACACTTCCTAAGCATCGATACATGGAAAACTTTGTGGACTCTAGACATCGATTCTGGTAACTGAAGTCTATAAGCCAACTTCCCAACTCTTTCGACGACATCAAAATGTCCTACATACCTTGGACTTAGCTTTCCTTTCTGTCCGAACCTCTTGACACAGGGTCTTTATCTTGCTTAGCCCGAATCTCATCTAGGAAATCTGACCTTGCCATCACTGGCGCCAAATTTTGAGCTTCACCCTTCCGTTCAATCACTTGAATCTGCAACCCATCCAACTGATCCACAACTTCTTGCAAGGTAGTGATAGCATTAACCGATCTCCGGCTAAGTGTATCAGCTACAACATTCGCTTTACCCGGATGATATTGAATGTCCAAGTCGTAATCTTTCACGAACTCCAACCATCTTCTTTGTCTCATGTTTAGATTCTCCTGAGTAAAGAAGAACTTAAGACTCTTATGATCCGTGAAGATCCTTGCCTTGACACCATACAAATAGTGTTTCCAAAGCTTCAGAGCAAACACCACCGCTGCCATCTCCAAGTCGTGTGTATGGTAATTCTTCTCATGCACCTTTAACTGCCTAGATGCATAAGCAATTACCTTTCCTGATTGCATCAAAACACAACCCAAACCTTGACCCGATGCATCTGTTTATACATCATAGCTATCAAAAACTTCCGGTAATGCTAACACAGGTGTTGTGGTCAACTTTTCTTTCAAAGTCTGAAAAGCTTCGTCACATTCATTGGTCCACTCATACTTAATGTTCTTTTGAGTAAGCCTCATGAGAGGTGTAGCCATCTTAGAGAAATCCTACACAAACTTCCGGTAGTACCCAGCTAAACCCAAGAAACTTCTTATCTCAGTCACTAATGTAGGTCTAGGCCACTTAGCAACGGCTTCTATCTTTGCTGGATCCACCTTAATGCCTTCTCCAGAAACTATATGCCCAAGAAAACTAACTTGGTCCAACCAAAACTCACACTTAGAAAACTTGGCATACAATTTGTTCTCTCTTAAGGTCTGTAGAACTATCCTTAGGTGTTCTTCATGCTCTTTCTCATCCTTAGAGTATACCAAGATATCGTCTATGAAAAATATCACAAACTTATCGAGATAAGGCATGAAAACTCTTTGCATCAAGTCCATGAAATTCGATGGAGCATTAGTGAGTCCAAACGGCATGACCAAAAACTCATAATGTCCATATCTCGTACTGAAGACTGTCTTAGGTATATCTGACACCTTGATCCTCAACTGATGATAACCGGACCTAAGATCAATCTTAGAGAACACATTCTTACCTTGCAACTGACTGAATAGATCATCAATCCTTGGTAAAGGATACTTATTCTTGATCGTCACTTTATTCAACTCTCTGTAGTCGATGCACAAACGCATACCCCCATCTTTCTTCTTCAAAAACAAGACCGGTGCTCCCCACGGTGATATACTTGGCTGGATGATGTTTTTCTCTAGCATCTCCTTAAGCTGAGTTTTCAACTCTTTCAACTCCACTGGTGCCATCCTATAAGGTGCTTTAGCTACCGGTGATGCTCATGTGATCAATTCGATCTCGAACTCTACGACCCTATCAGGCATATGTCCTGGCAAATCTTCCGGGAAAACTTCAGGAAAGTCCTTAACTACACGAGTCTCTCCTAAATCAGGCTTATTCTTTTCCTTATCTAACGCATAACCAACGAAACCCTGGCAACCCTTCTTCAAAGGTCTTAGGCTTTAACTGCTGAGATAACCGGATGACGACCCTTGCTGGGCTTGTATACATTACCCTAAAACGTCTTAGCTGATTTTCCTGGAATATAAAAGATCACCCTCTTACCCCTACAAGCCAAGTAGACATAATTCTTAGACAACCAGTCCATACCCAGGATAACATCGAAATCTGAGAAATCCAACACCGTCAAAGCATGCTGGCACTTGTAAGTCCCAACTCTAATATCAACTTGGGGTGTGACTTGAGCACATCTAGTAACTCTGCCCAAAGGTGTGGTTATACTCAAAGGTCTCTCCAAATCCTTAAGAGGTAGGTTCAACTTCTTAGCTATCTTAGAGGAAACAAAAGTCCACGAAGCTCCGGTATCAAACGTAGCCGAAACTGAAGCGCTAGATTATCTATGATTATGGTACCTAACAAGTGAATCAATTTAAGTACAGATATATAATATCATATGCGCGCTATATCATATTAAGTATCTATAATAAACACAAACACTGAAAAGTACCTGTCATCACAAGGCCAGCTAACTCTTCCGGTCCTGCATCTACTGTAAAGACATGAACTGGTTTGCTACCTGTGGCACGATTACCCTGCTAGTTAACTCGTCCTCCTTCCTGATTACCTTGAGAGAGCTTCTTAGGACACGCCCTCGAGTAATGTCCCACTTCCCTACAATGGAAACAACTCATGCTACCTGCCATGCACTCTCCTGTATGTGCTTTGTTACACTTAGCACAAACTGATGGTGCTCCATTTGCTGAATCTTTGTGGCTGGATTTCCCGTCCTCTTAACGTTCTGCTGCGGTGCTCCTCTATTACTCCCTTGATAATTCGAGAAAGGCCTCTTGTCTCCAACTACAACCGTCAGTTTACTAGCAAATCTTTCCGCAATCAAAGTTCTATCCATGACGTTTGCCATGCTAGTAGGTCTATCTCCTAGCATGCCCTTTGCCACTTCTTGTGACAATCCTTCCATGAACTTGTCAATCTTCTTCTCTTCACTTCTCATGATTTCATGGTAGAATCTGCCTAACTTATGGAACTTCTGGGAGTACTGAGTCACTGTAGCATATCTTCCTTGCTTCAGATTCAAAAATTCATTGGCCTTTGCATTCTGTGCTGTTCCAGGAAAGTATTCCTTGTAGAATAGATCATTAAACACTGCCCAATCCGTGATCCTCAGATTAACTTGCTCATAAGCTTCCATCCAAATTTCTGCATTTCCTGCCAATAAGGATACTGCTAACTGAGCCCATTCAGTTTCTGGAGCTTTCACATTTCTGCACGTCCTCTCAAACCCACGAATCTATAAATCTGCTGCTGCTGGCTCAACATTGCCAAAGAATTCTGGCACCTGTGCTTCTTCATCTTATCGTACCAATCCACTGGCTTGTCGTAACCCCCAAACTGATGATGCTGTAACGGCTGCTGAACTGGTGGAGCATTCTGAGCCGTCGGACCCGCAGGATAACCCATAGCTGGCTGTTGAGGTGGATAGGGTGTTGGATACTCAACCGTAGAGGCAATAACATTCTGATACTGTGGTTGAGGTTGCCGAACCTGCTGTTGGGGGTGGGTCTGTTGCGGATACATCTGATACGGGTAAGTCTGTTGTGGATAGGTGTAGCCAGGTGCTACAAAAGTATCAGATCTAGGCAGTGGTGGAGGAAGAACCGTTGGTTGTGGTGTATAGCTTAGTGGTGTGGAGAAAAACGCTGATGTCTGTGGACGACTAAAAAACTGACTAGCCGGTGGCACATGCGCTTGCTGAGGTTGCACAGAGATGGATGGAAAAGTACTCACCGGTGGTTGAGAAAGTCCTAATCCTGTCCAGCTTGTGGTCATTGGAGGCACGGACACTCCTGGTATTACTCCCGCTGAAGTAGTGATGAACAGTATGTTGGGGTTAAACTGTGA
Source organism: Gentiana straminea (assembly GCA_036785695.1). Taxonomy (NCBI): domain Eukaryota; kingdom Viridiplantae; phylum Streptophyta; class Magnoliopsida; order Gentianales; family Gentianaceae; genus Gentiana; species Gentiana straminea. The sequence continues at coordinate 7,827,895 of JAVUPR010000243.1, forward strand.
ATGCCCCTTGTTCCACTCTACCCCTGATTATGATGTCTGGTCCTTGATTTACACCACTTACCGGAACATTAACTTGAGAAACTGGCACCCTAGTAGTTGGTCCACTTCTTCTCCTTCTTGGAATTCTAACCTCAGTAACTTCTGCCTCGGTATGAACTGTCTGGGTGTTAGCCGCCTCGGTGTTATCCGTATTAACTCATCCTCTAGTAAGAACCATTCTGTAACCAAGAAAAGAGGGGGGTTACTAAAGCTCTAACACTTATCTTAAAGAAGAAATCAAGTCCTACACAGCAAAGAAAACCTTGCTCTGATACCAACTGTAGCGCCCCGTTCCCGGACACCGAGTCCTTATCCGGAAAGAGCACTCGGCACAAATATTATCAAATAAATTCAATAACATATGTAAGCCTTACGTCATACATCAGAACTAAAACGACGCGGAAGATAAAATGACTCGGGAAAACAAAAGATCGTTTGAACTAAATCCAATAAAGAGAACTAGACCATCCAACATTCAAAACCAAAAGAACTCAAACATAACTAATCCAAAAGAAAGACAACATTGTTTGAACTATGATTCAACAGCTTTATTGAAAGAAACAACAACTAAAAGAAACTAAGTCTTCAAGAGCTCCACCTCACACGTCATCGTCGAAGAACTCATCATCGTTAGCAACCTGTTCATCTTCTTTGAGGAAAGGGAAAGACAAACATAAAGTAACGGGGTAAGTATATAAGTACTTAGTAACGCGTAGAAGATCGTATAATGTCGGTCTCATAAAGAAATAAAAGCAACGCCGTCTTTTATTAGTTCATTCCGTTATTAACCCTAGCTAACTATCATATTATGTTCATAGCATAACACGAGGTTCCAAAGGTGTCTAGCTTAGCTCAAGTTTATTACATCATGAATAACGAGGGCACTACGCCTAGTAATAGGATGTACTTGGACAACTGGGTGCAACCTACTTAGAGACACGCTCTAATAGCCCCGGGAATATCTGAGTCCCGATAGTTTGATGACCGGCAGAGTGCACCAGACACTTTATTTAGCCAATCGATTGACCGGCGTATGTACAGTCTACTTTGTCTACTTAGAGGACACATTGCGATATTGTACTATGCCTTACCAAGCATTGCATGATGTTTAAGATTATTAATCTAACACATATGTTTGATTATATGTTTAACTAGCCACCTAATTTGATTCACATAAAAGGCTCACCTATCAGTCTACTCCCTCTTCTTAAGACCGCTAGACTCTAACAAAACCTGGCACATACATAGACATCGATAAACCCTAGCTTATGGAAGCACAAGGCAAATACAAAGCTTTCGACGGTCCCACACTTCATCTTTTTAGGGAATCCATATGGTGCCGGAACTAAACGCATCAAAAGCTAGTTCGAGGCTTTGTCATATAAGGTTAAGCAGTAAGGACATGATTATAAAGCCTGAAACCAAGCTGACACGATAAAACAGTAAAAACGGAATAAACAGGTCAAACGCATGTTTTACACCCTGTAAACGCACGTTTTCCTCAAACGAACGTTTACTGCTCCCCAAACGCTCGTTCTTGAAAAGTAGCCTTATCCTATATCAATTGTCAAACCCTCAAACGCTCATCCATAAACCCCAAACGCTCGTTTGAGTTGAAACGCCCCACTCTCTGTTCAAATGCTCGTTTGCCTGGGTTTTTCCTAGAAATCTGCAACTGTCAATATACGATTTCCAACCCAATTCCACCCCAAACTCCAACATAAATAGAGAGTGGACTGAACATCCTCCCTCAAACTGAACGGTGTAGAGATCACATTCAATTTGTCTCTGTAGTAGTGAAACATAGTGGCTGAGAAGGGTTTTGTCATTAGATCTGCAACTTGATCAAAGGTAGGAACATGTTTGACCTCCATAACACCTTGAGCAACCTTGTCTCTAACAAAATGGACATCCAATTCAACATGTTTGATTCTGGAATATATGACTGGATTATGAGATAAGTAACCTGCACCAAGATTATCACACCAGAGTACTGGTTTGGAAACCAAATGGATTTTCATTTCTGACAGAAGATTAAGGAGCCACTGAGTTTCTGCTGCAGCATTTGCAAGGGCCCTATACTCTGACTCAGTGCTTGATCTGGAGACAACCTGTTGTTTTTTTGAGGACTAGGACACCAGAGAACCAACAAGATACACACAATAAGCTGCAACTGATTTTCTGTCTATCTTATCCACCCTCCGTCAGCATCACTAAAAGTAAAATACAGACCATGGTACAAGGTGCCTTTAACATACCTCAGAAGATGCTTCACCTGCTGCCAGTGTCCAATGGTAGGAGATTGCACGTGTTGGCTCAAGGTATTGACAGAATATGTGAGATCAGGTCTTGAAAATGTGAGATACTGAAGGGCTCCCAATGTACTTCTATAAAGGGTAGGATTGGTCATAGGAGTGTCACCTTGAGCTATTTTAGGAGGTGTGACAACCATAAGTGTGGAACAAGGCTTCAAGTGTTCCAATCCCAACTTGAGGAGAAGTTGATGTGCATACACATGCTATGACAAGTACAATCCTGAATGATCCCTCCTCACTTGAATGCCAAGAAAGTGATGTAAGTCCCCAAATCCTTCAAGGCAAACCTGTGATGCAAAGAAGTAACAAATGCTGGATTTTACTGGGAGCAGTTCATGTGATCAGGATGTTATCAACATAGACCAAAACATACAGCAAGGTGTTACCAGAATGAAAATAAACAGAGAGGGGTCAGCTTTAGACTGAGTAAACTGCCAAATGATCATTTGTTTTCTTAACTTATCAAACCAAGCCATAAGGGCTTGTTTCAAACCATAAATGGACTTTTTCAAGTGACAGACATGGGTTGGTTTGGTTGTATCAACAAAACCTTCAGGCTATGTCATAAAAACAGATTCATACAAGGTGCCATTGAGAAAGGCATTATTGATGTCCACTTGTCTAATGGGCTAGTCCAAGGACACATCAAGGGCCAAGACAGTCCTGATAATGGAGGCCCTAGCTACAGACTGAAAGTGTCTGAATAATCAATGCCTGGTGTTTGGTGGAATCCTTTTGCAACAAGCCTGGCCTTATGTTTGTTAACAGTGCCATCATGATTCAATTTCACCTTGAATACCCACCTATTATCAACAAGATTGTGAGCCTGAGATCTAGGCACAAGATCCCATGTGTGATTCTTGATCAGGGCATTGTATTCTGACTTCATAGCCTCCTTCCAAACTGGAGTCTGTAAAGCATCTGATACTCTAGTTGGTTTTGGTAAGGGTACAGAACAAGTGGATGTGGCAAAAAAGAGTAAGTTTTATGTTTGAAGATGCCACTCTTGGCTCTAGTTTGCATAGGATGTTTGTTGTGATTATCATGCTATGTGACAGGACTAGGACCAGGGGATTCAGGACTAGGACTAGAAGACTCTACATGTCCAGAGACAGGAGTGGAAGTAGGAGAGGACATGTCTAGAGGGGAGGACTGGTGTGATGCTGATTGTTCTGGTGAATTAGGATTCTGATATATATTCTGGTTAGGAGTAGGAATGGATGTGGGAGAAGGACTGACAGGACATGAAGGATAAGTGGAAGAACTACAGTCAGACAACACTGGATTTATGAGAGTGTTAGGGACATATGATGAGGCTGAGGATAAGGGAACAGATGGAGGATTGGTTTGAGCAGGCAGACACACAGTGGGATTCAAAAAGGAGTGAGGTGACACAGTGTTGGGGGCTGCATGTTCAGGAATGGAATTCCTTTTATAAGAAAAGAAGATTCATCAAAGGTAACATCTCTTGATACATACAGTCTTCCATTGGGATCAAGGCACATGTAACCTTTGTGTGAGGGACTTAGGCCAAGATGGACACATTTCTGAGAGTGAAACTGAAATTTCCTTGATTGATAGGGTCTAAGATTGGGGTAACAAGCACAACCAAATATCCTAAGGAGAGAATAATTTGGAGGTTTATCAAAAAGACACTCATAAGGGGCTGATGATTAAGAACGGGTGTAGGCAGATAATTAAGGAGTCTGACAGAGTGTTGAAAACTTTCCCACCAGAATTTGAGAGGCACGGAGGCTTGTGCTAGAAGAGAAAGCCCATTTCTACTATAGATCTATGTTTTCACTCTGCTATTCCATTTTGGGCATTAGCATGAGGACATGGGTGTCTAAACAAGGTCCCTGAATCTTTAAGAGGCTATTCAAAGGACCTAAATTCTCCCCCCAATCTGTTTGAAGACATTTGATCTTTTGGTGAAATTGAGTCTGAACAAATTTATGAAATTGTAAAAAGGCAGGCAGTGCATCAGATTTGTGTTTTAATGGAAAAATCCAAGTGTATCTAGTCAGATCATCAACAAAGTGTATATAGTAATGGTAACTTCAGAGGTGGACTGCACAGGGGCAGGTCCCCAAAAATCAGAATGAACTAAATCAAAAGGCAAATTAGACACACTGCTGGAATTAGGATATGGGAGAGCATGCTGCTTCCCTAAACAACAAGCTTCACAAAAAGAAAGCTTTTCATTACTTTTCAAAGTCACATTACATTTATTTAGGACTTGATGCATAACCCTCTCAGAGGGATGCCCAAACCTTCTATGCCAAACATTGGCAGAATCGCTACTAGACAAAGAACCAACAAAAGACTGATGAACAAGCTTATTAGAGTTGAGTCTGGAAGCAACTTCAGACAGCTGACTAGAGGAGGTACTTGAAGCTTTGAAGTGAAGGGACATTAGATTTGAAGGGACATGAGTTGATACAGGCCATTGTTAAGGGTTCCTTCCACTGGAACTCTCCTGGTAGCTAGATCTTCACAAAACAAGAGTTTGAATGGAATTCAAGGTAAACAGGATTATCAGCAGTCAATTTAGATACACTTAAGAGGTTCTTGGTGATGGTGGAAACATTAAGGATATGATTAATAGACAAGCTAGAGTTACATTTAACAGGCAGGATATATTGACCAATATGAGTGATTTTAAAAGACTCACCATTACCTACTTGAAGAGTATCAGATCCTTCATAACCTGAATTCAGATGGAGACTATTGAGGTCAGAGGCAATGTGGGAAGTGGCACCACTATCTGCATACCATTTGGGATCAACAAAGTTATATGAGGATGCTATGTATGCTGCATTTGGTCTTGAACCAGAACCTTGAAAACCTACATTTCCATTATTGTTGTTGTTGTTCATAGGTGGACCAGTATAAGCAGAATTGTACCTATAGTAACATATAGCAGCTGTGTGACCAGTTCTTCCACAGACTTGACAAACAAGTCTTGGCCCCCTTGATTTTGACCACCACGACCATTTCCTCTACCTCTGCCACCTCTATTGCCTTTAGAGCCTCTACCTTTACCTGCATCGTGATTACCATAGGTAGAATTTGACCTAGAATTAGGTCTAGGGCCTCTAGTCTTCTATGCAGCATAGTTGGCAGATGGTGCTGGAACATCCAGAGTTGTAGTAGATTAAAACGTGCTATCAGTATCTCATGTGTAACCAATTGAGATTGAACCTCAGGCCAAGTCAATGAGCCAATCCTGGAGGTGATATTGACAATAACAGACTCATAGTCTTTTCCCAGACCTCCAAGAACAGACATAATCAGTTCTGAGTTTGATATGGGGCAACATGCTGCTGCTAGGACATCTGAGTAGGATTTCATCAAGGCAAGGTAATCAATCATGGATCTAGTCCCTTTATCTGTCCTGGTCAAGGCTCCTTTGTATTCCAGAATCCTAGCTTCAGATCTGTTGTTAAACAAGGTCTTTAATATATTCCATACTTCAAAAGCAGTGTTGCATCCAATTAACTCAACTAGAGCTTGTTCGGTCATGAATGCCATTAACCAGCCAACCAACATATTATCCATAGTCACCAATAATCAAAAGCTGGATTAGAAATAGGTCCATACACCGGGCTCACAACAAACTGGGGTGGACAACAATTAGCATCAGTCAAATGATTTTCAAGATGATGTCCATGAACAATCGGCAGAATAGTGGATTTCCACAGCAAATAATTGTCACGATTTAGCTTAACAATGCAAGTTTGAGCCAAATTAGCACCAAAAGGTGCAGTAGATACATAACGGGTTGTGGAAGAAGCATTGGTCATGAAATTAAGAAAATGAGGTAAATTTGCACGAGAGAGAGGAGTTTCAAGGCCTGAAAGATGCATGTTCAACGGAGAAGAAGCTCTCAGACCTCCAGTTGGTGACGAATACGGTGGTGGAGGAATAGTTGAGGAAGTGCCAGCTCCGGTAGTGTTCATTTGTGAGAACTGAGAAAGAGACAGAGGTATATGAGTGGTGAAAGCTCTAATGGATATGGACGTAGTTGTTGGTTGAGCAATAGAGCTCATCGGAGCGTGAAATTGGTGGCGTCGGATTAGCTCACCAAGTGAAAGTAGAAGATAAAGTCAGTTATTGTATTGGAATACTAAATTGTGTCCTTACACCATTACATGATATATCACAAAATCTATCTAGAATCTAGTGGATAAGCCACACTCCAAATTACACAATAGAACCAATAACTTAACATTAACTACAGAAGAGTCCTTATACTTTAACAGAGACTGATCCTTGTTGTCACATTAACAAAATATTGATGGTATGACGATTTTCCCGGCCTTTTATTTTCCTTCACATAATACACATTTACCGTGTGTAAGAGAGAAATAATTTCTTTCAAACCATGATTAAAACCAAGAGCTTCACATGCTTCAACAAGAATAGTCACGGGCCTAAAACAATAGAATACGTCCTTAAAAAAACAATAGAATACGATCGAGTTGGGAAAGCTACCATCCTAGTTTATGAAGATCCCTCCAATTCTTAAAACATAGTTTTGAGACTAGCATCAACATTGCACTTTATAAAATTCTCCAAAGGAGGTTATTGACCATAAATTCGGCCTTGGGCCCGCCGACCCATCAACTTGAGCAAGGTTCAAGAACTCTTCGGACAAAACTTTATATGTTCAAATAAACTATCATCAAGGTACATGAACACCGACCATTCCAAGTTCTCCCCACTAGGTACAACGTTATGTTCACAGATAAAGTGTCATCATAAGATAAGATAAAATCGAGAAAGTCAGAAAACTTAATCAAACGAAGCTTCCTCCAAATGTGTAAGGGTATCCGCAACTTCAACCCCATGCCATGTCTTATATGGGTTTGAGCCTAGATTTTCTACAGGTTCGGCCAATATGACAGTAATAGCAATGAGACCATTCTCAATAGTTATTTGATCGACCTTTTCTATGTGTCCAGTCTTACCAGCAGTGTATCGCGTCAATTGTAGCCTAGAATTGATGAGACAAAGTCGTATCCCAATGATTCCGATTAAGTATCAAAAGCACTCGTTCGTTTGGTTCATGCAACAAAAACTAAAAGGAAAGCTTTTATATGAAAAGTTGAGTAATGGTCTCACTCCACCCTCACCACCTAATTGCTACAAAAAAGAGAAAATAAAATCTAAAGTTAACCAAGATAATGATCAAAACGATATAGTAATTCTTGTGGTCTTGTGATAATTTAATGGTGCAAACCTCTAAGCTTGTAGTCACCTCCTTAAAACCGCAAACGCAACTACTATTATGCCTCGTCCATGTCCTCACCATGATGGGAATCTACCGGCTAAAAATGATTAAGAACATCGGTTGCATAAACAAGTAATTAACTTGCTATGCACCCTACTTAGGAGACCGACACCGTGTCAAGGTTCGATTTAACCTATTGGTTACCTTGCCCCTTTTCCCACACAAAATATCTTCTCTCAATCTCATCTAAGTGTGTGAGTGTGTGTGTGTGTGTGTGTTATTGTTTTTTTTATTGAAGAAAATGTGTGTTAATGTTAGGCAATGAGTCTAACACACCTAACAATGAGTATAAGCAAGGAAAGTAAATTCACAAGTGTAAGTAATTGGTTTGCCCATCATTACAAACCACAAGAACCACAATATCACAAATCACTTTTCTTGGGTTAGATATTTTCATCTTCATCTTGTCCAAGTTGGTTTTTACACCATTCCAAGAAGATGAAAATCCGGATATAAATCTAACTAAAACTAACACAAATCAAGATGAAATTAAAGAACAATAAGCTAAACAAAAGATTACCCATGAAATTGAGTATCATGACTACAACAGACATGACTCATGAGTTGAAAGAATTCAATGGATGTATGAAGTACATTGGGCATTTGCAGTGCATTAATATTTTTTTCCTCTGATAGTTCTTTCATCTTTTTATTGTGGTTTTGTCTTTAGTGCAGCTCGAATATGCTTATGTTCATGTTTATGTTTTAGTTTGGAGGGAACCAATAGGTAAAATCGAACATTGACGCGGTGTCGGTCTCCTAAATGGGTGCATATCTAGTTAACTACTTGTCTATGCAACCATTGTTCTTAATCATGTTTATCGTTGATCGAGGTGAGGACATGGGCGATGCATAATAGTAGTTGCGTATCCGGTTTTAAGGAGGTGACTACTAGCTTAGAGGTTTACACCGTTAAATTATCACAAGACCACAATAATTACTTTATCGCTTTGATCATTATCTTGGCTAACCTTAGATTTCATTTTCTCTTTTTGTAGCAATTAGGTGGTGAGTGGAGGAGTGACACAATTACTCACTTTTTGTATAAAAGCTTTCTTTTTAGTTTTTGTTGCATGAACCAAACGAACGAGTTATTTCGATACTTAATCGGCATGCTTGTGGGATACGACCTTAACTCATCAATTCTAAGCTACAATGGACCCGGTACACTGCCAGTAAGATTAAACACTTAGAAAATTCCAATAAAAAACTATTGAGAATGGCCCCATTGCTTTTACGAACCAAGCCACCAACCATTGCCCCATTATTCCTAATTGCAAAATCAACATTAAATTTCGGTGGCTTCTATCGGCACCTCGTTTTTACTTCGGCACCACATCTACTTTCGACACTATTTAAATTACTTCCGGCACCACAACAATATTTTATTATTTTCTTACTTGAAGCAACACACACAAAAATGACATAATTACTTCTGACACCACAATTTTCTAAACTAGTCTTTTAGTCCAATACTTTATAAAATAACAATAAATAACTACATCACCTATCCTAAACCTAATTTCTTCTTAAGAAACCCTAATACTCTCAACCCATTTCCAGCCGCCGCCACCATCATCTTCTTCCCACCAACCCATCAACAACCCGCCACCATCATCTTCTTCCCACCACCAGCCAATCACCCTTCTTTTTATCAGTAAGAATTTGAAATCAAACCAACCCAAAATCATCCATCCATTTCACGATTTACAGGTCGGTGGGGTGATGGCCAAATTATAGTAAACCAACTTTAACGGGCCGAATACCGGTTCAATTGTACTACAACGGCGAGTAAGGTCGTATCCCACAAGGAATCAGTCAAGTTCCACAATCACTTTTGTATCTAGTTTAGGCTCACAATAAGGGTGAAATAATAATTATAACTAAGAAATAAAAATTTAAAATTTAAAATATATTATAAACTGAAAAGCTAAACTATGGTCAAGAACACTACTCTTAACACCGTTACCGAATCCCTAGGGACGAGCCTTAACCTACCAACCAATCAAAGGTTTCTAATGAATGTGATATGGGTGCAATCTCCTAAACTGGTCCTTAGGCGCTAATACCACAACCTAGTTACCCTATACTCGGTTCAACAATGGATTTAATTGACCTAATATGATTAAGAACTATGAGATGCTCCGCATCCACCGAGTTCACGGCTTAGCTAGAAAAACCTTACCAAGGAACAGACTGCGAAAAACTCGACTAGTTCCGTGCATGGTAATCTTAAAATCCTATTTCGCACACTCACTCGCAAAATACATTTATAAAGTTTGTGTGTGATCATGAATTAGGTGATCAAATTAATTCAAGCATTAAGATAAAATTTTAGGACACAACAATTCAAAATATTTAATTTCTAAGCTCTACTCATACCTAGATCATCGTTTAGGCATCAATTTCATAATTCGTCACATAATTTAGCTATTAAAAAATTTAACTACTCATGATTATGTGAAAATTGCAAGCAACAAAAATCAATAATTCCATGGAAATCAATTAGATGAAAAAGAAATTACCAATTGTATTGAATGCAAGAAAAAAACGAATCTTTAATGCGTACCGTCGAAATCTTGATGAGAAAATCTCCAAGAACAATCAAGATCGCAAGTATGTAGTTTAATCTAACGAAGAACGAAGGAAAGCGAGTAGCTAATCAAATTGTATGCTAAAGAACTATAAAAGTGACTAAGAGGGTTTTTAGATGAAAAAAAGTTGTTCTAAATAATGACCTAATGTGTTTTTTTTATCAGAAATTCGAGTTTATAAAGCTTGGGTCCGTAACCCACAGGTGTGGGTCTGAAAAAACGAGGCATGCGCATTTGACGTTGTGTGATGGACAGCCAGACAGGTCTTCAGTAAATCGGCGATATCTTCACGTGTAGAACTACGATTTAAGTGATTCAAGTTGCATTGGAAATATATTTCCACCCTATAAAACTCTTATGAAGACGTCAAATCCAAAAAATGGCTCCAAGGTGGATCAAAATGCAAATAAAGTGAAGCGGGCAGGAACGCCAATGATTTTTTTTAAATCCGTTTTAACTCTTTAAGCTTCGGGCGCCTTCTTCCACAACTCAAACTCAACTTGTCATCAATAACGCCTCTCCTCTCGGGGTTGTAGTCAATCTATATCCGTAAAAATTCAACGATAATACCGCGCATAATTCCCGCAAGATAATATAGACCATAAAATGTGCACTAATTCACTTTAAATGACGAGGTTTCCGGACTAATTGTCATCGACCTCGTAGTGAGTTCAATGGTGAAAATGCATAATAAATCAACAGATTTTTCCCAAAAACATATCAATTGACTCATAGACGGGGACAAAATCATATTAAAATGATAGCAAGGTTGACTCTCATCGTGGGGAAGAAGGCGGGAGGAGTGAAGGCGGCGGTTGCAGATCTGGTGAAGGAGTTTGGTTTCCAAATCGGAGGGAGAATGAGGCGATTTTATAGGTGAGGAAGGAGGATGTGCAATTTATAGGTGAGGGAGAGAGGAGGCGAATGCGGTTGCAGATGACGAGGGAGAAGGCGACTGCGGTTTTCCGGTGGTGTTTTTGAAAATTCTCATAAAATCTTCTTGGATAAATGTTTGATGATTTAGTGATAGTTGAAGAAATGAAGATGTGTATTAGGATGAAGATGAAGATGAGTGGTTGGGTGGAAGGGTTTGTGTTGAAGATGGTGGTTATGGGTGTTCTGGGTGGAGAAGTGGTGGTGATGGTGGGGGAGAAGAAAAATGGAGTTTTGTATTTACATTAATCGTGGACTAAAGTGTAATTATTATGGACTAAATCGTAATTGTTTGAATGTTGTAATATTTACGTGGTGCCTTATGTGATTTTGTGGTGTGTTGAAGTAAATGAAAAATAATAATAAAAGCGGTGGCGATAGAAATAACGTAGTGCCGAAAGAAACCGCCTAAATTTCACATTACCTGTTTCCGGCTTACTCCAGCTCCCTAGGTGAATTGCTTGGGCTGGGAGGTTTATCTCCAATCGATTTGCCTAAATGTAAGATTGGGCTTTCACTTCGGATTGGGAGCAAATGGCGTTTATGTTGGGCATTCTTTTTATCAGACCCCGTCCCAATGTAATTTCCAAATCCACCAGTGGGGTGTTCCTTCCTTTATAGTTTTTTAGATTTTTATATGCAGATTGAATTTCGTGTCAATTCTTTCCATCAATCACTCTCGAATTCTCTATACCTATTTTCTTTATCAATAGCAGCATCTATGTTTGTTGAAGCTGAGGCGCGGAATTAGAGTTTTAGATGATAGAAGACAAAATTTGAAGATACCACACCATTAATGCAGAATAATTCTTATGATTAATGGTGTGGTATCTTCAAATTTTGTCTTCTATCACATAGGAGCCACACATGAAATGAGAAGGGGATAAAAGAAATTTGTAAGGGTTCGTTAAACAACAAAGAACGGAGTG